>QRFJ01001222.1:0-79112 GCA_006176705.1 Cocos nucifera
ACATACGACCGCTGGTTATTGGTTAAGCATGACTCAACCTGAATGCGTTCTTGTCACGAGTTAAACGGAGGATATTTCCTTTCCAACGGATCCTCACTTACCTTGCCATATCTGTTGACACAGGTTTGATCTAGGTGGTCAATAATCCGACTATACCATGCCACAGGTTGTTTCATAATTGTTAATGACTATGACAGTCTAGGTTATAGAGACCTGAATCAATTCTCCTACAGAATAAGATTAAAGTCTGAGGTCTTTCCACCATTGTTAGGATTGGCTGGTCCATTTCCGAGATTGTGATTTGTTCTCGATTTGGGATACAGTGGCTTCGTTCGGCACCGAGAAGGATCACCGATGTCTTTAGGCATTCGGATGCTATGGTTGGAGGAGTGATTGGGCTTACAATATTCTGGATTATGGTGAGAGACTGGCGAATTGGGAACCGTCGTGAGTGCAAAATGGGTGGGTGCTGACTTAACTAAGGAGTGGATGCATATTCCGGATACGAGTGAGGATTGTCATGAATTAGAGACCAAAGGTTTGGGTGCACCATGATTAGAGGGAATCATATGAAGCAAGAGTTGGTTCACTCAGTTGGCTGTAATCCCATGCACCAATAATACTTTAGGGTTGAAGGTGATGAGTCAGTTGGTGAGACGGCACCAATTTCCACTAGACTCATTGAATTCGTGAAGATTTTGCAATCTCTACGTATGCGTGGAGTGTCAGGGATCCGACTGAAAATAGTCGGAGCTAATCTGTGTTTAGAAAATAAAATCCCTAAAGAATTTGTCAAGTGAAATTACATGTATCATTACGAAATATCGGTTTGATTCTAACAGGAAAATGTCCCTGCACTGCCAACCCATTAGCACGTATCTGGAGTCGCATAGACTGACTGGTACCTCAGATTATAAACGATTGGGCTCAGGAAGCTATAAAATAGTTTGGGGTTCTGAGAATGTTAACGCATGTACTGACAAGGACTAGCTCCTACCAGCCGTGCGTCATGAGGACATCTGAAACAGGAGAGCGTCTCATGGAGCAAAGTGGATAGGATGAAGATAATAAGGCCAATTTCAGTGGGGTTAGCGCGGCTCGGGAGTCGTGTCTGATTGACTCTAAGCGCAGAACATGAAGATATACGAGACTCGCTCGCCAACTGTTGCTCACCTACAAGAGTATTGTTTGTGAACAGAGGTCCGTGCAGACAAATATATAGTCATGAAATATGACTTTTTAAGGCTAATAATGCGTGATGGGCAGTAGTCCAAGATCAACTGTCTAACAATGATTACAAGAGAACATGGAAGAAGCTTTGTAAGCTCGGTGTGAAGTTTAGACTTGGACTGCAAATGATAATCTCTGCAAACCTAGATCCTTGCGCTATGCATACGGGCAATTCATCATGAATAACACGACATGCATAAAACTTCAGAATTCCTTGGCCGATTAATGATTTCGATGCATTACCGCTAGCTTTCTATGAAATAGGGTTCTCACAGGTCGTTCTTGTATGGAACGACTTCTATTGCCATAAAGGAAAGTCTTATGAAAAGCAAAAAGAGAGTCTGTGAATAAAGCAAAAGGTGGCAAGGCTCAAAGCAAAGAAGAAGGCAGAGCCGAAGAAAAGGCCTGATGTCAAAGAAGTGTTTCCATGCAACAGCGGATGGCCACTAAGAGCGGAACTGCCCTAATATTATTCTGACCCACCCTGAAGAACAAGAGGATGGTCCTTCTGGAGAGTATGCTGTATATTGAGTCTAACCTTACGGTTTCGTTCAGCATCTAGTTGGAGTGGCTTGACCTCTGGTTCTAGTAGCTCATTTGTGCACTTCTTATGTAGGTGTCTTGGAGGGATAGCAGGCCCAGGCTGAGGAAATGGAGACATGATCCTTGCATCGGTAATAGCGAAGCAGGAGTTGCTGCAGTAGCACGGTGAGAACAACCCTTTCGATTACCTCTGGTTTACGACTTAGTTTTGAAAGACCTGCTATATTTGTGCTGCAGGCTAGAGGAATTTTGATTTCTGTTTCATGCTTAGCACAAGAAGGTTAATGTGAATCACCTTCTTTTAAGGACTAATGTGTAACATTCTTTATGAACGAAATAAAATTGCAATTGTTTCTTTAATTAATGGTGCTTTAATCAGCTACAATATTGATGTACTATCTAAGCTATCGAGCAAAGAACGTGAATGCCAAAGCGACCGTAGGGATAGTCCAAATGACTGATATCTAACTGGCACTTGAGATTAGGTCAATAGCAGAACGATAGGATCAAAAATTTAGAGACAAATAGGCTTATGAGTCCGTTGAACTTCCGAGTCATATTCAACTTGTGAATTCTTGTCTTCAAGACCCAAAATGAATAAACTCCCTTTTGTTGGACAGTGGGGAGAGGGCATAGATCTGCCTTGGCTTAGTAACATACTGGATGTGTGCGGGCCATTTGAGTGTACTCGGCTAGAGGCATATTTTGTCTACTTCATTATCTTTACCGATGATCTATCTTAGGTATGGTATGTGCTATCTTAGAAGACACAAGTCTAAAGCTTTTAAAAAAGTTCAAAGAATTTCCAGACATCGAAAGTAGAAAGACACTGGAAAACCATTGGGGTTCTTATCCAGTCAGAATACGAGGAGGTGAATACCTTAGGCCGGGAATTTCCTAGACTATCTAAAGAAAAATGGCAATAGTCTCTTCAATGTGACTCCACCAGGAACACGCTGCAACTAACGGAAATTTTCAGGAATGGAGAATCGAACTCTATTGGTCTAATGGTTCGATGCCAATGATGCGAGCTTCACAGACTTCCTGATTATCGCTTTGGGGACACTCATTGTTAACTTCAATCTACTACTGATAGCGGTTCCCTCTAAAATCGTTCTACCGACAACCGTATGAAATATGCAAGGTAAGAAATAAGTCTGAGTCGTATCTCAGAATTTTGGTGGTTGTCGCAGCTCCATGTAAAAGACAATAAGCGGATAGTTAGAGTTTAGGTCTTTAGAGCTCGATCATAGGATATCATCCGTAAGAGTTAATAGGATACTATTTCTACATTTCCAGAGACCACAATGGGATTGTGAGTCGACATGCATTTTTCTTGAACAAATAGTTATTTATTCAAGACATAGCGACATCAGGAAAACCAGAGTTCAAAGCTTGATGAGAAAGTCTCATAAGTAGACAGTCGAGGCTACAGGACGCGACAATTGGAACCAAAATCAGTGTTGAGCCAATAAGAACACTACTCTCCTCCATCTATAGATCCGGAAAAGAGTTTCTCCGTCCCCTTGCGAGATCTTATGTAGGTATTATTTTCAGAGGATGTAGAGAAAATTGTTCCCTCGTACGGTAATGGCTCATGGTGATGATCCACAAACCTACAACGAGCGATTATAGATATTGACTCACGAGAAGATGGCTAGAGGCAATGCCAGTAGCAAATTGACTCTCGGATGCCACTCAAACGCAAGTCTGGGACCTTGGTAGAACTCCACAGAAGGTATAGTACCTATTCGGGTGTAAATGGATCTTCAAAGAGAAAGAATTTGTGCAATGGGAATTGTGGAGACAATCAAGGCGACACTTAGTGGCAAAAGGTTATATAGTCAACGCGAAGGCATTGACTATCAGGATACCATTTTCCCTAAGTGGGCTAATAGCTAAAATCCATCTGCACATTGCTCTGCCATGCAACCTATTTCGATTAATGAAGATATGGGCAAATGGGATGTGAAAATGGCATATCTTAATAATGGATATTCTTGAGGAAGATATTATATGGAAACGCGCTAGGTTTCACATCCCAGGGTGATTACCGGATCATGAAGGTTTTGGCAGCTGGGCAAAGGTCCCATAATCATGGGCTTAGCACAGCATCTTGAGCTGGAACACCATTTCTAAGTGATGTGTAGCAATGAAAGTTTGTGTTTCAGTCAAAAATTGAAAGAGGAATCACTGTGTTTTCAAGAAAGGGTCAGTGGGAGCGCTGTTAGTCTTCCTCGTAATATGGTACGTGGAATGACATCTCCTTATTGGAAATGAATATTCCCGATCGATGACAACTAGTCAAATTATGGGTTGTCCAAGAAATTCTCCATGAAAGAGCATAGGTGAAACATCCTTTATTCTAAGGAATAGGTAAGATCTGATAGGGATAGCACCGAATAGATGCGGCAGGATTTTCACAGAAGATGTGAACATAGATAAAGTATAAAGAGTTTTAGTATGGAAAACTCTAAGAGGGGATTAATACCCTTCAGACATGGTATTCATCTTTCCAAAAAGATGTGCCCCAGCACACCTGAGGAAATAGAACGCATGAGCAGATCCCTTATGCTTCTGCCAAGTAGGGAGCCTCATGTAATGCCAATGCTATGTACACGACCTGATATAGCCCATGCTGTGAGTGTCACAAGCAGATATCAGTCAAATTCAAATGAAGAACACTGGACTTCTGTGAAATGTATCCTTAAGTACTTGAGAAGATCTAAGAATATAATATTGGTCTTTGGTAATGGAGAACTCCAAGTCTAGGGATACACAGACTCAGATTTCATGTCTGATATGGATGATCGAATGTCGACATCTGGCAGACTATTTGTGTGCAATGGTGGTGCTATCAGCTGAAAGAGTTTCAAGCAAACAGCGATACCACTCATCCGGCGATTATCGTCGAGAAAGGTTACGTCGAGGTCAAGAGAGTCAACTCAACGAGATAATGTGTGGCAGACCGCACTTACAGAAGCCATTGGGCCAACAGAGGATCGAAGCCCACCTTGAGAAAGATGGGACTTAGACTTGTAGCCAGTAGGCTTTAGGACAAGGTGTGAGATTGTTAGATATATGTGCCCTAGAAGCGAGGATTGGCTGACACTTGTAAATACACTTCTAGGGGCAAAATTATAATTTTGACTAATATTAAATAAAATGGATTAGATTTCTATCACATATGTGGTATTTAGTGGTCTATGATACATCCTTTGAGTTAATGGAAATGAATAATTGCATATTTTCAAGAGTTGAAAATTTAAGAACATGAAATAATCAATTGTTTAACTCATAAAATGCTCCCGACCATAGGATCATCATGAGGATGGTGGATTGATCTGGAAGGTTGGTGTAGTAATCGCTTCTCTTTAGTAGATGAGTCTTGAGTCTACGATGCGGAGATACCGGAGCGAGAGTATAGGTACTCGTTAGAGAACGAGGGCACTGAGCGTGACCACCTCGAGTAGTCATTAGGGAGTCTACCTTCTCGTCAATGACTGACTCCATGCTGTAGTAGTGTGTCTGGTTCTTTGACCTGAGGTACAGTTCATCTTTGAGGGTGTTATAGTTTGACTACACCATTACTCGGTCTCCTAGCCATATGGAACCCTGAGGTGAATGTTGGCTATAGCATGTTCATTATAGGAACTGGATGGCATCAAGATGGAATCTATCTACCTCGGTGGTAGAGCAGCCCTATGATAATCTGAGAATCAAGTCCAGAAGTCCTGGCCATGGCAAGAGTTGAAATGAATAGAAAGAGTTTCTATTTAGATTTTCATATTGGACTCAAATCGAAATGATATTATATCATATGACAGAGACTAGGGTTGACGAAGTTTACCTTAACCCTAATCTGATCGAAGCTCAAGATAGAAGGACTGAGATCACATAGGTAGCTACACCAAAAGGTTCACATTCAGCTCTGATGGGTTTTGCCGACCATATACTACTAGGTGTCACTAGTGGATTTGGGAGCAATTAGAATGATTTTAGATGATCGATCATTCTAGCTGTTTGAATCAGAAGAGTTCTGATCATCGAAAAGAGTTTCGATGATGTCGATGATAGAGATCAGTGACATATCCCGATTACCATATAGAACTGAACCTAACTGGGTCAGCACAAATAAGGGTTTGAATCTGGTGATCATCAATTGAACTGATTAGTTCAATTGATACTAAATGAGCAGTTCAATTAGGTTCAAGGAAATCGTGCTAGCACTCGATTGAACTAACGTTCTTCTTTTGCTATCAGAAAATAATTGTCCTGTCTGAGCCAAAGAAGTTTGTACTTAATTAGAGGTCTTCATATGGTCGACTGGAAGGTTTGTCCAAGTTAGAAAAGGTTTGTCTTATTTTGTAAGACATTACCCGCCATTTTTGGTCACCTGCCATTTCTTGTTCTTTGACTTTGGTCAAAGTCTACCTTTGACTGTCAAACACATTGACCATTGAACACTTTGACTTTTGACCACATGTCATGCACCTATTGGAGTACTGGTGGGGGCCTGTCCTTCTTAATCAGAACCTGGCAAGGAGGAGGGTGTACGCCACCCTAGGCGTGTACCCAAGTTGGAGGCGCCTAGGAGTCCTTGTTGGACAAGGACTCCATCTCCTTTTTGGATTCCAATTAGAGTTCTTCTAAGAACCAACTTTGACTGGTCTTAGGCACCCTCTAAGGAGGAATCCAGGGGACTCTTTTCCTACCAATCAGATTTAGATCTGATTTCACAAAGGGTTGAGATTGGTTGGAAAAAAGAGGAGTTGGATCATAGGTAGTCTATAAATAAGACCCTGCGCCCAACTCAAAGATAGATTGAAATCAGAGAAACCCCCAACCCAAGACTGCCTCTCCCCTCTTCCTCCATGCCAAAACCATCTTCTCCCTTGCTCTCCATGTCCAAAAGGAGTTTTGGACCTTGGTTGGTGCGATCCAGATCAAAGAAAGGCGAGTTAAAGCTAGAAGGCTGCACTACTGTAAAGGACGACTGCTGATCTTCAAAAGGAGTTTTGAAGATCCTCCAGATCAGATCTAGATCTAATTTTTGGAGATGTGATAAAGAAGAAGAGGATCTCTAGATCCAATCCGAGTGGATACCGGTAGAGGCCAGGCGCTTGCATGGCTAGATCTAGAACCTTCTGCTGCATACAAGATCATCAACAGGGTAATAGGATTACCCAAATCAGGTAAATTAAATTTGATTTAATTTATCCTTACTTTATTTTATTTATTAAAATAATAAGAATTAGATCTAAAATATTTTAGATCTGATACAGATCAAAGAAAAAAATTTTTGAAATATATCTCTTGATTTGATCAGATCTGAACGAACCTGAACCGGGACATCAGGATTTCCCTTCAAGTTCATCTTAGAGGAGTTCATCATGGGAGAGTTCATCTTGGGGGAGTTTATCCTGAAGGAGTTCATCCTGGTTGGTCCATCCTTTCGATAACTTCAAGTTTGATCGAAGATAGGAACTCGATCTCAGCCTTCTGAAGGCCTCCAATCAGCTCATATTGTGACTGGCTTCCATCTCTTGATGAAGTCAAGTTCGACCTGAGATAGGACCTCGATCTCAATCTTCCAAAAACCTTCAATCAGTCTATGTTTTTATGTCTTCGACAAGCATAAAATTCCCCCAATAATAGCCCCCCTACTTTTGAGTCCAAGCCTTGGTTCGGAAGAAGGAAGTATAGTAAATCGGACTTGCCGAAGACATATCATTTTTTATCATTTAGACTTAGAACTTTCTAGCTTCTTATTAAAATTGTTCGAAGGTCGTCAATTCTTCTCTACTTTTTGAGCTTAGATTCCTGCCGACCTCTATCTTCTAAGGTTAGATTTCTACATAGGTTAACATTCTAAGTTTGGATTGCTGAAGGTCTCTGCTTTCTAAGCTTGGATTTCTATGAATATTGATATTTAGAGTTTGAATTTCTATAGGTCTTTGTCTTCTAAGGTCGGATTCAGGCAAATATTAATATTTGGAGTTTGGATTTTTGTAGGACTTTGTCTTGTAAGGTCAGATTCCTACAAATATTGATATTTGAAGTTTGGATTTCTACATATTTTTATCTTGTGTTTGGAAATCATAGATTTTCACCCTCGCTAGGATGAGGTTACCCTCCTATCTTAAATAATCGAAGGATTTCTCTCCATGTCAGAATGAGGTCCTTCTCTTATTCTTGACACAGTCATAGGGGAATACCTGGATAGTTGAAGAGGCCTCTCCCCACCTTCAGTCTTAAATTAATAAGGGTCTTTTATTTTGCTCATGTTAGGATGAGATTCTTCTTCTGTTCCTAACATGGTTGTAGGAAAACATTAGAGCTATTGGCAGGGTCTCTTCCCTCATCTCATCTTAAATTAATGAGGCTTTTTGCTTTGCTCACATTAGGTTGAGATTTTCCTTCTGTTTCTATGTAGGGGCACATTAGGGCCATTGCTAGGGTCTCTCCTCTCATCTCGTTTTAAATTAATGAGGCCTTCTGCTTTGCTCACGTTAGGACGAGGTTCTCCTCCTATTCCTAACATGGATGTAGGAGCATATTAGGCCGTTGGCAGGGCGCTTTTTCCTCATCTCATCTTAAATTAACGAGGTCCTTCTGCTTTGCTCGTGTTAGGATGAGGTTCTCCTTCCTGTTCCTAATACGTGGTTGTAGGGGCACATTAGGGCCGTTGGTAGGGCCTCTTTCCTCATCTCATCTTAAATTAACGAGGCCTTTTGCTTTGCTCATGTTAGGATGAGATTCTCCTCCTATTCTTAATAGGGCTGTAGGGGCACATAATGGCCATTGAAAGGGCCTCTCCCCTCTTCTTGTCTCAGGTTAACGAGGTCTTCTTTGATCGATGTTCTTATCAAGTCTGCTTCCTTGGTCTTGACTTTTTCTTGGCTTGAATTTGGGCTTGGTAGTTTGGCCTTGGTCATGATTTTGACTCTGACTTAGCTGTGATCTTAACTTCAACTTGGTTGTGATTTTAGCTTTAGCATATCCTTGATTCTGACCTTTGCTTGGTCTTGAATCTAACTTTAGCTTGGCTTAGGCCTTTGCCTTAGATTATTTCTTTTTTTCTTTATGAGCTCGACTTGCTGAGGTTGAATTTCTATTGGCCTTAGTCTTTTGAGCTTGAACCTATGCAAACCTCAAACTTGTATGATCTTTGCCTCAGATTTGTCTTGCTTTCACTTTGGATAGATCTTGAACATGACCTAGGATTGGTTTGAGATCTGACTTCAGCTTGGCTTAGGTTTTAACCTCAGATTGATCTTTTAATAAGCTCAACTTAATGGGGTTGAACTTTTGTTGGCCTTGGATTTGTATGATTTTTTATCTCGAATTTGTTTTGCTTGCACCTTGGATGAGTCTAGAACTTGACCTCATATGGGTTTGGATTTCAACTTTAGCTTCAGCATTTATTTTCACTTCAACTTTAGCCTTGGTTTCTTGAACTTAAGTCTTAATTAGCTTTGGGTTCGGCCATGGATTTGGTATCTTATAGCCCTGCAAGAAAGAAAAGAGAAAAAAATAATAAAATAATAATGGATAGAAGTTTGGAAGCTTTTCACCATGAGTTCGTTTCTCGATTTGGCTTTGTTTGACCCCCTCTTGATTTTTGCCTTTATTTGATCCCTAGTTCAGATCAAACTTTGCCTTCTTCTTCTTTCTCTTCTTCTTGTTTTTTTATATTAACTTGGCTTTGAGTTGAATTTGCAGGGCTGAGTGTCGAGGTTGTAGCTTATTACAGATGGCTTCGACGTTGTTCCGAGTCAGCTTTGGTGCTATTTGATGTGAGATGATAGGAGAACCTCAAAAAAAGTCAAAAGGATACCTGTGCAGAGGACTTCAGCGGCATTTGGAGTGCATGGACCTCGGCATGAGGGACTTGGGCAATGTTGGGAGTGCATAGACCTCATGAGGACCTCAGCACCGCACGTACGAGGACTTCGAGGGCCACTCGATGGTGGGTTCAGCCACACCAGAGGTGCACAGACCTTGGCGTCATTGCTGGAAGTTCGTCCACATCTAGGCACCTAGGGGAAGGGTCAGCCGGCTAGTCTCTTCTTTTCTTCTCCTCTCATTCTTTTCTTTTTCTTCTCTCTCTCCCCCTTTTCTTTTTTCTTTTTTTTCTCTTTTTTTTCTTTTCTTTTAACCAGGCTTTGGCGGATAAAATTCATAGCCACATACAGAGATTGTGGCCTTTTGCTAGTGGCTTCGAGCTTCGACGAGATGGGGACCTTGGCCATGTTGGAAGCCCATAGCTGTCAATGATGAAGAGGAGTAGGTCGGAGGCATCACGTGCAAGGAAGGAGCTTGATCTCAGGGAGGATCTCGACCGTGGAGGCTGGTAGAGGTGCATGTTTGGATGTGTGATTAGTCATGCCTGGGCGCGCAAGGGGAAGAAGGTCGGCACCATAGCTTCGACCAATTCTGGCCACTGCTCAAACTCATGAGGAAGTAGATCGATGCATGGGGAGGAGATTGGAGGGAGGGGCACTGCAGGTTGCGGGAAAGGGAAGTTCAGCTGAAGTCACCGTGGGTTGTGCATGAGAGCACAAGGAAGTTTGGTTGGAGGAGTCGCGATGCTCATGGGAGTAAGATCGGAGGAGTTTGAACATGGACTTGGTGGAGGCCAATTGGAGGTCACACTACAGCCAGAAGTTCAAAGGAGCTTGAGTTCTACCTGAGAGCATAGGGGAGGAGCTCAATCACATGGGAGAGAGAGAGTCTACCGGTATCGCTTGAACACGTGGGCTCGGATGGGACCGGCTGGAGGTGTGATGGGCGTGAATGAGAGAGGAGATCGGAGGAGGGGGTCACTCAAGTTCTACCTAGGAGTGAGAAAATTAGAGGGGCACCGCAGGTTTTGGAGGAGGCTAGAGGGGTCCCAAGGGTCACGCCTGGGAGCATAAGGGAGGAACTCGATCGGAGATTCCCGGGCATATGGCAGAGAAGCCCGACTGCAGGGGTCGCACGGGAGAGAGAAGACGGTCGGGCGCATGGGTAGAGTGAAATCGATCAAAACTATCATGGATTATGCTTGGGAGCGTGGGGAGATTGGCTAGAGGAGCTTGAGTGTGGGTGAGAGAGGAGATTGGAGGGGCGCCATGGGTTCAAAGGAGGCTGGAGGGGCGCCATGGGTTTGGAGGAGGCTAGAGGGGCACCGCGGGTTCGAAGGAGATCGGAGGG
This sequence comes from Cocos nucifera, assembly GCA_006176705.1. Taxonomy (NCBI): domain Eukaryota; kingdom Viridiplantae; phylum Streptophyta; class Magnoliopsida; order Arecales; family Arecaceae; genus Cocos; species Cocos nucifera. The sequence continues at coordinate 10,972 of QRFJ01001222.1, forward strand.
GGGCACCCGAACTCATGAGCTCGGAGGAGATCGGTTGGATGGCTGCGATGGGTGTCGGGTAGGCCACTGACTCTCCTCCCACTTCCTTTATCCATTTTTCGCTTTTCCATTCCCCTCTTTTTTTTCTTTTTGGACACATAGGAATTGAACTTTTTTTTTTTAACAACGCTTCAAATTTATCTCTCACCACTTTCTGATGGTTCAACTTGGACTTTGGGTTACCATTAGGGGCACATTAGGACCATTGGTAGGACCTCTCCCCTCATCTCATCTTAAATTAACGAGGCCTTCTGCTTTGCTCATGTTAGGAAGAGATTCTTCTACTATTTCTAACATGGCTGTAGGGGCACATTAGGGCTGTTGGCAGGGCCTCTCCCCTCATCTCGTCTTAAATTAATGAGGCCTTCTGCTTTACTCATGTTAGGACGAGGTTCTCCTCCTATTCCTAATAGGACTATTGGGATACATAAGGGCCATTGAAAGGATCTCTCTCCTCCTTCCGTCTCAGGTTAATGGGGTCTTCATTGATCGATGTTCTTGTCAAGTCTACTTCCTTGGCCTTGATTTTTTCTTGGCTTGAATTTAGGCTTGGTAGTTTGGCCTTGGTCGTGATTTTGACTCTAGCTCGGCTATGATCTTAACTTCAGCTTGGTTGTGATTTTAGCTTCAGCTTATCCTTAATTCTGATCTTGACTTGGTCTTGAATCTGACTTCAACTCGACTTAGGCCTTTACCTCGGATTATTATTATTTTTTTGGACACATAGGAATTGAACTTCTTTTTTTTTTGAACAACTCTTCAAATTTATCTCCCACCACTTTTTGATGGTTCGACTTGGACTTTGGGTTACCATGATCTATAGCAAAAATAAATAGATGAATAAATAAATACCAAAAACTATATAGCTTATTGCATCATGGTTAGAGAAAAGCTTCTTATCAGTGATTAATATGGCAAAAGTTGATAGAATGGCAAAAGTCTTAAGAAGCCTCAGAAGTTTGTCAAATGCCATGCAGCTGCATCCTCTTATTTTATAATATTTCAAATCCTCAATTTTAGTATTCTTCTTACACCATCAGATCTAGAGCTAACCTAACAGTCATCTTGATTCATGCAGACGTTAGTATATGGAGTGCCGATAGTTAATTCTAGAATGTTTTTCACTCAAGTTGCCATTCCTACATGCATTCGGAAGAAGGTTCATATATAATCCTTGCTGGACATCCAATTTGCTCATATTTATGAAGTTTTTAAATTGGATTTTACCCAATAAATTTGAGTGCAAATAAAGACCCCTTTCTAATGTTTGATTCTATTCAGAATTCAAGAGAATGGATGAATAATCAAGAATAGAATATGACTAAAAAATCTGCATAATTATATCTCTTATCTGGATCTCATGGCTCTTTGTTGGTTCAGATAATCCTTGTCATTGTCTTCTTGCCTGATTGAAATTTCTCTCTCATTTGAAGCCCCCTGGTTTGAGCCTAGGTAGGATCTGTTGAAGATGGATGCTGAATCTCATCATTATTGGAGCGACGCAATGGAGCTCCTCTCATTGGATGCTCATTTCTTTCCATAAATGGGCTCAATGTTCCATCCTCTAGCACCATCTGTTGATGCAAAAATCCATGTCAAGGTCGGATCATTGGAGTTGCACGATGGTGGAGAGTTGATGACGATGGGATGGAGGCGGCCATACTTGTAAGAGAAGCTCTCGACCGAAGTTGGCTCCGACGGAGACCCTCCGACACTTAAGTCAGTTTTTTGTTCAATAGAGGAAAGAAGATGAGCGTTTTGGAGAGAAGAGCTTGCCTACCTTGGGGTTCCTCTTTTTTTCCTTTTATAGAAGGGTTTGGAGTTTGTTAGGATGGATTGTAGGTTGTTAGTCATGAAAAAGCAATGGATTGTCAGAGATATTTTATTTGCCTACTAAAATATTCTCAAAAATCATGCCAGGTATTGTCTCCTCATGGCATGTAGGGAAAAAGTTGATAATCTGGAGGAGTTCATCCTAGGGGATCTTGGGGAGTTCATCTTGGGGGAGTTCATCCTGAATGAGTTCATTTCGATCCTGGGGAGTTCTGGAGGAGTTTATCCTATGGGGAGTTCATCCTGGAGGAGTTCGTCAGGAGGGTTTGTTGTTCATCCTAAGGGTTCATCCTTTCGGTAACTTCAAGTTTGGCCTGAGATAGAAACTTGGCCTCATCCTTCTGAAGGCCTTCAATCAGCCCATATTATGACTGGCTTCCATCTCTTGATGAACTCAAGTTCGGCCTTAAGCGGAACCTCGGTCATAGCCTTTCGAAGACCTTCAATCAGCCTTCATTGTGACTTTGGCTTCCATCTTTTAATAACTTCAAGCTCAGCTTGAGATGGGACCTCGGCCTCAGCCTTCAATTGCCTTCAATTCAGCCTTCCAAAGATCTTGGCTCTTCTTTTTTGATAACTTCAAGCTCGGCCTAAGATGGGACGTTGGCCTCAGCCTTCAATGGCCTTCAATAAACCTATATTGTGACCCTGGCTTTCCTTCTTTGATTATATCAAGCTCGGCCTAACTCAGAACCTCATTCTCAACCTTTTGAAGACATTCAATTAGCCTACATCATGACTTTTGCTTCTATCTCTCTATGAACTCAAGTTTGGCCTGAGATGGGACCTCAGTCTTAGACTTTTGAAGACCTTCAATCAGCCAATATTTTTATGTCTTTGGTAGGCATAAAAACCCTCCAATAGTTCTCATATCTTTGATAAGCATAAAAAACCCCCAACAATAGTCCCCCTACATTCGAGTTCGGGCCTTGGTTCGAACGAAAGGAGTATAGTAAATCAGACTTGCCAAAGACATGTCATTTTTTGTCATTTAGACATAGAATCTTCTAGCTTCTTATTGAAATTATTCGAAGGTCTTCAATTCTATCCTTAGCTTTTTGAGCTTAGATTCCTGCCGACCTCTATCTTCTAAGGTCCGATTTCTGCATAGGTTAACATTCTAAGCTTGGATTGCTACCGACCTCTACTTTCTAAGCTCGAATTTCTATGAATATTGATATTTAGAGTTTGAATTTCTACATATCTTTGTCTTGTGTTTAGAAATCGGCGGTTTTCATCCTTGCTAGGATGAGGTTATCCTCCTATCTTAAATAATTGGAGGATTTCTCTCCATGTCAGGATGAAGTCCTGATCTTATCCTTGACACAGTTGTAGGAAAATACCTGGGCCGTTGAAGGGGCCTCTCCCCACCTTCCATCTTAAATTAACGAGAGTCTTTGTTTTGCTCATGTTAGGATGAGATTCTCCTTCCGTTCCTAATGTGGCTGTAGGGGCACATTAGGACCATTGGCAGGGCCTCAAATCTGATCAGATCTGAGGAGAATTTTTTTAAAAATTCCTATATAATTCGATTAGATCTAAGAGATCTTGGATCTAATCATGATGATTTGATATTAAAACTTTAAAATTAAAATTAAATCAGATTTAATTTAAACTACCTGATTGGATAATCTAATTATCCTGTAATGATCCTATTGATTCCTGAGGTTCTGGAAGGAGCCACACATGCGCCTAGCTTCTACCAGTATCCACTCTGGCAGGATCTAAATATCTTTTCTACCCAAACTTTTTCTCCAAAAATTAGATCTGGATCTAATCTAAAGAACCTTCAAAACTATTTCTAAAGGCAGCCCATCCATCACACGAACACCGTTGCGTAGATCCTAAATATTATGCCAAAAATGTTGGACCTTCTTCTCAGATTTGTGCCTAACTCTTTAGACTTGTAAAAGAGAAGAAGAGAGAGGATAAAGAGGGTGTGGGATATTAGGGATGGCAGACTTTGGGTGTGGAAAATTATTTCTTGCATTGAATGCACTTTGATGTGAGAAAGGCTTTTATGTCCAACACCTACTTAGAGTCCCTTTTGACCAAAATAACTTCTTTATTTTATCATTAGGACTCTAGAACTTATTCTTGATGAATAACCATAAGATCTCATCTATTTTTTTTACCAAAAATGATTCAAAAAGATGTCAGCATGAGTAGATAAGGAAGAGTCCACTGCGCCTAGGACTCTTCCCGTAAGAGTTTAATCTAAATCAAACTCTATCATAGTTTACTCTAGACACCTTCAAAAATCACAAAATTTAGTACACCCAATGCATGACTTGTGCTCTATCACATATCCAAAAGTTAGATTAAAATAATTTCTAAAACATTTTATAGAGGCATTTGATCAGGTGACCCTTAATTCTCTCAAATAGGTCAACTTTTGACCCTAGTCCAATTTGACTATGAATGGATTTAATTTCTATAATTAATCTGATCTGGACTTATTCCAATCAAATAAAAATAAATCTATGCAAAATATAAGAATGAGTCAAATCAAATTTGACTTGGTTGTGATGAATTAGAAAGATTTCAGAAGGAGAAAGTCAGGCTCAATCATATGCTAGCACGTTTACCTTGAATCTGATTGGATCTAATCCAAATCAATCAAACTGGCTTAGCTCAATTGATGACATCCAGATCCAAACTCTTATTTATGTGATCTAGTTAGGTTCAATTTTATATGGTAATGAGACATGTCATGAACTCCATCATCGATATCATCAAAATACCTTTCGATGGACCGGAACTTTTCTAATTCATATAATTAGAATGATTGATCATCAGAATCATCCTAATTGCTCCCAAAATCCACCAGTGACACCTAGCAGTATATGGTGGCAACCCATCAGAGCTGAATGCGAACCTCTTGGTGCAGCTACCTGTGTGATTAAGTTCTTCTATCTTGAGCTCCGATCAGATTAGGGTTAAGGTGAACTCGTCAAACCCTAGTCTCTGTCATATGATGTAATCATTCGATTCAAGTCCAATGTGAAAATCTAAATAGAAACTCTTTCTATTATTTCACTCTATGCCATGGCCATGGGCTTCTGGACTTGATTCTCATGATTATCATAGGGCTGCTCCTCTACCACCGAGGTAGATAGATTCCCCATCTTGATGCAATCCAGTTCCTACAATGAACATGCTATAGCCAACATACACCTCAAGGTTCCATGAATGGCTAGGAGACCGAGTAATGGTGTAGTCAAACTATAACACCCTCAAGGTGAACTGCCGATGCATCTCAGGTCAAAGAACCAGACACACTACTGCAGCATCGAGTCAGTCATTGACGAGAAGGTAGACTTCCTAATGACTACTCGAGGTGGTCACGCTCAGTGCCCTCATTCTCTAACGAGTACCTATACTCTCGCTCTAGTGTCTCCACACCGTAGACTCAAGACTCATCTACTAAAGAGAAGCGATTGTACACCAACCTTCCGGATCAATCACCATCCTCGTGATGATCCTATGGTCGGGAGCATTTTATGAGTTAATAATGATTATTCATGTCTTAAATTTTCAACTCTTGAAAATATGAATTATCATTACCATTAACTCAAAGGATGTATCACAGACACTAAATACACATATGTGATAGAAAATAACCCATTTTATTGATTTTAGTCAAAATTTATAATTTTGCCCCTAGAAGTGTATTACAAGTGTCAGCCAATTCTGGCTTCTAGGGCACATATATCTAACAATCTCCCACTTGTCCTAAAGCCAATTGGCTACAAGTCTAAGTCCCATCTTCTCAAGGTGGGCTTCGATCTTCTGCTGGCCCAACGGCTTTGTAAGTGGGTCTGCCACATTATCTGTGGAGTTGACTCTCTTGACCTTGACGTAACCCTTCTCGAGGTAATTGCGGATGAGGATGGTATCGCCGCTCAATGTGCTTGGATTTTTGGTTGAGACCTCGGACTCCTTAGCAAGGGCTATGGATGCCATTATTATCGCAGTATAGAGGAATGGCATCTGATGGCATTACTCCAATTTCTATGCAGCAAACTTCTTGTACCAGAATGCTTCCTTTGTAGCCTCTGATGCAGCGATATATTCTGCTTCCATGGTGGAATCTGCTATCACAGTTTGCTTGGAACTCTTTCAGCTGACAGCACCACCATTGCACACAAACAGACTCCCAGATGTCGACTTTCGATCATCTATATCGGACATGAAATCCGAGTCTGTGTATCCCTGGACTTGGAGTTCTCCATTACCAAAGACCAACATCATATCCTTAGTTCTTCTCAAGTACTTAAGGATACATTTCACAGAAGTCCAGTGTTCTTCACCTGGATTTGACTGATATCTGCTTGTGACACTCACAGCATGGGCTATATCAGGTCGTGTACATAGCATGGCATACATGAGGCTCCCTATTGCAGAAGCATAAGGGATCTTGCTCATGCGTTCTATTTCCTCAGGTGTGCTAGGGCACATCTTCTTGGAAAGATGAATACCATGTCTGAAGGGTATTAATCCCCTCTTAGAGTTTTCCATACTAAACCTCTTTAGTACTTCCTCTATGTACATCTTCTGTGAAAGTCCTAGCATCCTATTCGGTCTATCCCTATAGACCTTAATTCCTAGAATAAAGGATGCTTCACCTAGGTCTTTCATGGAGAATTCCTTGGACAACCATATTTTGACTGTGTCAACATGGGAATATCATTCCCAATAAGGAGGATGTCATCCACGTACAATACGAGGAAGACAACAGCGCTCCCACTGACCTTTTTGAAAACACATGGTTCCTCTTCATTTTTGATGAAACCAAACATTTTGATCACATCATTGAAACAAGTGTTCCAGCTCCGAGATGCTTGCTTAAGTCCATATATGGACCTTTGCAGCTTGCAAACCTTGTGATCAGTATCACTGGATGTGAAACCTAGCGGCTGTTCCATATAGATATCTTCCTCAAGATATCCATTTAAGAATGCCATTTTCACGTCCATTTGCCATATTTCATAATCGAAATAGGCTGCAACAGCAAGCAATGTGCGGATGGATTTTAGCATAGCCTACTGGAAAAAAGGTATCCTGATAGTCAATGCCTTCGCGTTGACTATAACCTTTTGCCACTAGTCTAGCCTTGAATGTCTCCACATTTCCATCTGCACCAATCTTTCTCTTGAAGATCCATTTACACCCAATAGGTACTATACCTTCTGGTGGATCTACCAAGGTCCAGACTTGGTTTGAGTGCATCGAGTCAATTTCTGACTGCATTGCCTCTAGCCATTTCTCGGAGTCGATATCTGATATCGCCTCGTTGTAGGTTTTGGGATCATCACCATGAGCACCCATTACCTACGAGGAAATATTTTCTCTACTTCCTCTGAAATAATACCTAAGTATCTTTCAGGGGGATGGAAAACTCTTTTCGATCTACGAGGTGGAGGAGGTAGTGTTCTTATTGGCTCAACCTGATTTGGTTCCAATTGGTCCTTAGCTCGTTGCTACTTGTGAGACTTTCTCATCAAGCTTAATCTGCTTTCCAATGCCGCTATCTTGAATAAACTATTTTTCAAGAAAGATGGCATGTCGACTCACAATCACATTGTGGTCTTTCTGGAATGTAGAAATAGTATCCTAATGACTCTTTAGGATATCCTATGAATCGAGCTCTAAAGGACCTAAACTCTAACTTTGTCCGCTTGTTGTCTTTTGACATGAGCCGGACAACCCCAAATTCTGAGATGACTCAGACTTGGTTTCTTACCATGCCATATCTCATACGGTGTGGTAGGAACGGTTTTAGAGGGAACCCTATTCAGTAGATAAATTGAAGTTAACAATGAGTGTCCCCAAAGAAAATCAGGAAGGTCTGTGAAGCTCATCATGGATCGAACCATATCCTAATAGAGTCCGATTTCTCCGTTCTGAAACCCCGTTGAGTTGAGGAGGTGTTCCTGGTGGAGTCCATTGAGAGACTATGCCATTTTCCTTAAGATAGTCTAGGAATTCTTGGCTAAGGTATTCACCTCCTCGATCTGATCGAAGAACCTTAATGGGTTTTTCAGTTTGTTTTTCTACTTCATGTCTGAATTCTTTGAACTTTTCAAAAGCTTCAGACTTGTGTCTCATAAGATACACATACCCATACCTAGACAGATCATCGGATAAAGGTAATGAAGTAGACAAAATTGCCTCTAGCCGGCACATCAAATGGGCCGCACACATCAGTATGTACTAGGGCAAGGAGATCTGTGGCCCTTTCCCCATGTCCAACAAAAGGGAGTTTAGTCATTTTGCCTTGAAGACAAGATTCACAAGTTGGATATGACTCGGAAGTCAATGGACTCAATAGCCCATTTTTCTCCAATTTGTTGATCCTATCTTCTGCTATATGACCTAATCTCAGGTGCCATAGATATCTATCATTTGGACTATCCCTAGGTCTTTGTTTGGCATTCACGTTTTGCTCGATAGTTAAAAAATAGGATACATCAATATGTAGCTGATAAAGACCATTAATAAGGAAAACCATTTGCAATTTTATTTTTTTCATAAAGAATGTTACAATGGTCCTTAAAGAAGGTAATCACATAGCCTTTCTGTGCTAAGCATGAAACAGAAATCAAATTCCTGCTAGCTGCAGGCACATAATAACAGTCTTTCAAAACTAAGTCTAAACCAGATGGTAATCGAAGAGGGTATGTTCCCACGGCCATACTGCAGCAACTCTTGCTCCATTACCGATGCGTAGGATCATGTCTCCATCCCTCAGCCTCCTGCTATCCTCAAGACCCTGCATAGAAGTGCACAGATGAGCACTAGAACCAGAGTCAAGCACCCAACTGGATGCAGAAGAAATCGTAAGGTTAGACTCAATAACGAGCATACCTCCAGAAGGACCTTCCTTCTTGTTCTTCAGGGTGGCCAGGTAAGTAGGGCAGTTTCGCTTCCAATGGCCGTCGCTGTTGCAATGGAAATACTTTTCTTTGTCATCGGCCTTTCTTCTTCGGCTCTGCCTTCTTCTTCTTTGATCCTTCCACCTTTCTGCTTTTTCGCAGACTTCTTTTTCTTTCCATAAGACTTTCTTTTGGAAGAAGTCGTTCCATAGCAAGAACTGAGCCTTTAGAACCTTTCATAGAAAGCTCAGCGGTAACCAGCATATTCATTAATTCGGCCAAGGAATTTCTGAAGTTTATGCATGTGGTAATTCATGATGAATTGCCCATATGCATCAGTCAAGGATTGCAGAATAATATCGTCATTCTGCAGATCCAAGTCTAACTTCACACCGAGCTTCTCAAGCTCTTCCAATGTCCTTGATCATCATGTCAGACAGTGATCTTGGACTGACTGCCCATCATGCATCTTAGCCTTAAAAAGTCATTTTAGTGACTTGATATTTGGCTGCGCGACTCTGTTCACCAAACATCTCCTGCAGGTGAGCCAACATTTGGCGAGCAGTCCCGATATCTTCATGTTGGCGCTGGAGCTCATCAGACATCGAGCCCAACATGTAATATCTGGCCTTATTATCTTCGTCTATCCATTTTTCCAGAGATGCTCTCTGTTCAATGGATGGACGGGCTGGTAAGGTGGGAGGGTCCTGGTCCAAAACATGGGTTAACTTCTCAAAACCCAAAATAATTTTGTAGTTTCTGAGCCAATCTTTATAATTGGGTCCGGTCAGTCTATGTGTGTCCAGGATACGTGCCAATGGGATTGGACGCAGACATTTTTCTGTAGAGAGTCAAAGATTCTAGTTAGATACTTATAATTTATGACTTGACCAATTTATTTAAGGAATTTTATTTTTAAATAAATTAGCTCCCACTATTTTCTCGGATCCCTACACTCCCTCTGTAGAGATGCGAAAATCTCCATGATTAATGATTTCTAGTGGGTGGTGCGGTCTCACCAACTGACTCATCACCTCACCTAACAGTTATTGGTGATGGGTTAGCCAATGAGTGAACAACTCTTGTTCAATGATTCTCTAATCATGGTGCACCCAAACTTGGTCTCTAATTCATGAATCTCACCGTATCCGGAATATTGATCCACTCCTTAGTTAAGTCAGACCCACCATTTGCATAGACTGGGTTCCTAATTGAGTCTCTCACCGTATCCGAAATATTGAGCCCAACTCATCCTCCAGCCCATAGCATCCAATGCCTAATAGACATGGTTGCATCTTTCCGGTGCAACTGAGCCACTGTATCCAGCCGAGAACAATCAACCCCGGGAAAAGGGCCCGCACATCTACAATGGTGGAAGACCTCAGACTTAATCTTTTCTTAGGGAGAATTGATTCAGGTCTCATTAAACTAGACTTGGCTTAGTCATAACAATTATGACTAACCTAGTGGCATGGGTTAGCTCGGATTATTGACCACCTCAGATCAGAACTGTGTCAACAGATATGGCCAGGTAAGTGAGACCGGTGGATGGAATATGCCATTAACTCGTACAAGAATGCATTCAGGTCGAGTAGCTTCCAATTAAAAACCAGTCGGTCGTATCTGTGCCAAACTTACCTTAGACACCAAATTGTTGAGTCAGAACCAATTGGGTTAGCCTACAATCCAGACTCTAACCTCTGAGCCTAATTAGGTCTTGCTTGATCGTGACTCGATCTTGACCCAGACTTAATCCTATTAGGCTGGTCAATTTAAGCATTGTTGATCCCATCTAACCAACTCTTGATTCGGTTTGATCAACCGCTTAGACCTAATTGAGCTACCCAAGCCCGAACCCAGTATTATGAATATGTCTTAGATCTAAAATTCTCAATTTTAGACCTAATTATATTTCATAATCTTAATTCTTAATTAAGTAGGGTTCATAAACAAAATATGCACAATAAATCCTAGGGTTTCAGGATCTAGGGTTTTGCAGAAAGTAAGTTTTGGATTTTCTGATTAAGGACGAACACGCAGCACCCCTACACATCATAAGAACACCCCATCGAATGGAAGAGAGGGCCTTTAAACCCTTCTTCATTCTTATGATCGGACGGCCAAAGAGGAACGCCTTAATCAGGAACATTCAATACTACAAAACTAGTTTTAGATCTATATCATATATCTCATATATAAATTAGATCTAATCATGGCATATTTTGCATACATCTCATGTATCGAATCATGCATATTTTCAGATCTAAATTATCTCATAATAATCTAAAAAATTAGATTTAAATTAATCAATCAAAATAAATTCTAATCTAGACAATTTGTAGAACTATTCTACAACTAGTCTAGAGCATGCATCAATCATATCTCATATGAATTAAATAAATTTTTTTTATTTTTAAATTTGATAACAATAATTATAACATCAAAAAAAAATAAAATAAATAATCTAAAATATGATTTAATCAAATTAAATTCAAAAATCATGCAAGACTATTCTATAGAACTATTCTATTACCTAGAACTAGTCATGCATATCTTCTAATCTTAGATCCAAATTATTTAATTTTAATTTTTTTGATTTTCAGATCTAATCACATCTCATGTGACATCTGAAATCTTATTAATATCAAATTCAAAATAAAAATAAAATTAGATCTAATAGATCTTAGAACCTAACGGCTCTGATACCAGTTGAAGGAAAAAATCCTGATTTTCGGTCACAGGTTCGTTCAGATCTGATCAGATCTGAGAGATATTTTTTAAAAATTTCTAAATAATTTAATCAGATATAAGAGATCTTAGATCTAATCATGATGATCTGATATTAAAAATTAAAAATTAAAATTAAATTAGATTTAATTTAAAGTACTTGATTGGATAATCTAATTATCCTATAATGATCCTATTGATTCCTGAAGGTTCTGGATCTAGCCACGCAAGCGCCTGGCCTCTACCGGTATCCAACTCTGGCAGGATCTAGAGATGTCTTCTCCATATGAACCTTTTTTTAAAAATCAGATCTAGATCTGATCCAAAGAACCTTCAAAACTATTTCTAAAGGCAGCCCATCCATCACACGAACATTGTCACATAGATCTCGAATATTGTGCCAAAAATATTGGACCTTCTTCTTAGGGATGGCAGACTTTGGACTTATAGAAGAGAAGAAGAAAGAGGATAGAGGGGGTGTGGGATATCAGGGATGGAAGACTTTGGGCATGGAAAATTATTTCTTGCATTGAATGAACTTTGATGTAAGAAAGGCTTTTATGTCCAATTCCTACTTAGAGTCCCTTTTGACAAAAATAACTTCTTTATTTTATCATTAGGACTCTACAACTTATTTTCCATGAAAACCCATCAGATCTCATCTATTTTTTTTCACTAAAAATGATTCAAAAAGATGTTGGCATGAGTAGATAAGGAAGAGTCCACTACGCCTAGGACTCTTTCCTTAAGTGTTTGATCCAAATCAAATTCTATCATAACTTAGTCTAAATATCTTCAAAAATCATTAAATTTGGTACACCCAATGCATATCTCATGCTCTATTACATATCCAAAAATTATATTAAAATGATTTCTAAAAAAATTTTTAGAAGTATTTGATCAGGTGACCCTCAATTCTCTCAAATAGGTCAACTTTTGACCCTAGTCCAATTTGACTATGAATGGATTTAATTTCTATAATTAATTTGATCTGGACTTGTTCTAGTCAGATAAAAATAAACCTATTCAAAATATAAGAATGAGTTAAATTAAATTTGACTTGGTTGCGATAAATCAGTAAGATTTTAGAAAGAGAAAGTCAGGTTCAATCGATGTGCTAGCACGATTTACCTTGAACCTGATTGAATCTAATCAAATTCAATCAAATTGAACTAGATAGTTCAATTGATGATCATCCAGATTCCAAACCCTTTATTTGTGTGATCTAGTTAGGTTCAGTTCTGATATGGTAATGGGATATGTCATGATCTTCTATCATCGACATCATCGAAACACCTTCTCGATGGATCAGAACTTTTCTGATTCATACAGCTAGAATGATCGATCATCTAAATCATTCTAATTGCTCCCAAAATCCACCAGTGACACCTAGCAGTATATGGTGGCAACCCATCAGAGCTGAAAGCGAACCTCTTGGTGCAGCTACCTGTGTGATTAGTTTTTCTATCTTGAGCCCGATCAGATTAGGGTTAAGGTGAACTCGTCAAACCCAATATTCTGTCATATGATGTAATCATTCGATTTGAGTCCTAATGTGAAAATCCTAAATAGAAACTCTTTCTATTATCTTCACTCTACCATGGCCATGGGCTTCTGGACTTCAATTCTCATGATCATCATAGGGCTACTCCTCATCTACCGAGGTAGATAGATTCCCTATTGGTGCAATCTAATTCCTACAATGAACATGCTATAGCCAACATACACCTTTGGATTTCGAATGGCTAGGAGACTGAGTTATGGTGTAGTCAAACTATAACACCTTCATGGTGAACTGTCGATGCACCTCAGATCAAAGAATCAAACACACCACTATAGCATCGAGTCAGCCATCGATGAGAAGGTAGACTTCCTTATGACTACTTGAGGTGGTCACACTCAATGCTCTCATTCTCTAATGAGTACCTATACTCTCACTCCGATGTCTCCACATCATAGACTCAAGATACGTCTATCCTAGGAAAGCGATCGTATATCAACCTTCTGGATCAATCACCATCCTCGTGATGATCCTATGGTCGGAAGCAGTTTATGAGTTAATTATAAAAATTCATGTTTTAAATTTTCAACTCTTGAAAATATGAATTGTCATTACCATTAACTCAAAGAATGTATCACAGATACTTTTAAATACACATCGTGATAGAAAATAATCAATTTATTAATTTATAGTCAAAATTATAAAATTATCCTTAGAAGTGTATTACAAGTGACAGCCAATCTGACTTCTAGGACACACATCTAACAAACCAGGCCTTCTACTTTGCTCGCATTAGGATGAGGTTCTCCTCCTATTTCTAACATGGCTATAGGAGCATATTAGGGCTGTTAGCAGGGCCTCCTTCCTCATCTCATCTTAAATTAATGAGGCCTTCTACTTTGCTCACGTTAGGATGAGGTTCTCCTCCTATTCATAATATGGCTGTAGGGATACATTAGGACCATTGGTAGGGTCTCTTCTCTCATCTTATCTTAAATTAATGAGGCCTTTTGCTTTTCTCGCATTAGGAGGAGATTCTCCTCCTATTCCTAACATCGCTGTAGGGACACATTAGGGCCATTGGCAGGACTTTTTCCCTCATCTCATCTTAAATTAATGAGGCCTTCTTCTTTACTCGCATTAGGATGAGGTTCTTCTCCTATTCCTAACGTGGCTTTAGGGCCATTGGCAAGGCTTCTCTCCTTATCTCGTCTTAAATTAATGAGACCTTCTGCTTTGGTCATGTTAGAAAAAGGTTTTCCTCCTATTCTTAATAGGACTATAGGGGCATATAAGAGCCGTTGAAAGGGCCTCTTCCCTCCTTCCGTCTTAGGTTAATGGGGTCTTCTTTGATCAATGTTCTTGTCAAGTCTACTTTCTTGGCCTTGATTTTTTCTTGGTTTGAATTTGGGCATGGTTGTTTGAACTTGATCATGATTTTGACTCTAGCTTGGCTATGATCTTAACTTCAGCTTGATTGTGATTTTAACTTCAACTTATCCTTAATTCTGACCTAAGCTTGGTCTTGAATCTGACTTCAGCTCAGCTTAGGCCTTTACCTTGGATTATTTTTTTCTTTTTTTTTTTGATGAGCTCGGCTTGCTAAGGTTGAATTTCTATTGGCCTTAGTCTTTTGAGCTTGAACTTATGCAGACCTCGGACTTGTATGATCTTTGCCTTAGATTTGTCTTGCTTTCACTTTGGATAGATCTTGAACTTAACCTTGGATTGGTTTGAGATCTGACTTTTGCTTGGCTTAGGTTTTGACCTTGGATTGATCTTTTAACAAGCTCAGCTTAATGGGGTTGGACTATTGTTGGCCTTCGATTTGTATGATTTTTACCTTGAATTTATTTTGCTTGCACCTCGGATGAGTCTTAAACTTGACCTCGGATGGGTCTGGATTTCAACTTCAGCTTTAGCATTTATTTTCACTTCAACTTTAGCCTTGATTTTTTGAACTTAAGTCTTAATTAAGTTTGAGTTCGGCCATGGATTTGGTATCCTATAGCCCTACAAGAAAGAAAAGAGGAAAAATAATAATAAAATAATAATGGATAGAAGTATGGAAGCTTTTCACCATGAGTTCTCTATTTGGAAGATCTTGGTTTCTATTTGATCTCTGGTTCAGATCAGACTTTGCCTTCTTTTTCTTTCTCTTCTTCTTCTTCTTTTTGTATTAACTTGGCTTTGAGTGAAATTTGCTGGGCCGAGTGTGGAGGTTGTAGCTTGTTACAGGTGGCTTTGAGGTAGCCGAGGCACCATAGGTCAAACTACTCATACTATAAGTGCACTCCTACTCCTATAGTGAAGTAAAACTACTGCAACCCCACCGTGACTAACCGAGGCACCGCAAGTCAAAGAACTACTCATATAACTATAGCATTGAGAAATCACTAACAAGTGAGTAGGCATCCATGTGACTTCTCATTCTTGGTCACGTTTAATATTGTTGATCTATATCAACCATTTATACTCTCGCTCTAGTGTTCCCACACTATAGACTCAAGACCCATTTATCCAAAATGAAAGTGATCCATGTACTAGTCTAATCGGATCTATCACCATCCCTATGATGATCATTGATTAGGAGCAATTTAGGAATTAATCTATAATGACATATGTCTTAAATTCTCAACTCTTGAGAATATATGTCATTGACCATTAATTCCTTGGACGATTTTGGGACACATTACTCTAGAATGAAAAAATTGCTCATAATTTTAATTTCAATCAATCAAATATGAATTTATGTCTTGAAAAATTATAATGTGTCTGCCAATAATTAGCTTTTTAGATCACACATCTAACAATCTCTCACTTGACCTAAAGTCAATTGGCTATGAACTTAAGTTCCATCTTCTCAAGATGGACTTCAGTTTATAGCTAGCTAAATGGTTTAGTGTGGATCCACCATGATTCCACGGGATCAACTTTCTTCACTTTGACATCTTCCATATGGAGGTAATTGTGTATTATTTAAAGTCTCTTTTTCCATGTGCTTGGTATTCTGGTGAGGCCTAGGCTTTATGAGCAAAAGGTCTATAGTGCCAACATTATTGCCATGATGACATCTTATGACATTAAAATGCAACAAAGTTACTTAGACCAATAGATCTTACCTAGCATCTTTGAAAATGGTGACTAACTCAGCTTCCTAAAATAATAGGTTATTTGGAACTCTTCTAATTTACTACATCCCACGTTGCACACATCCTAATATAAACTCTATATAATAAATGTCAGACACAAAATTTGAGCATGTATACCCATAAATCCCCCATCTCAAAATCCTCTTTTAAAAAATCAAGAGCAAGTTCTTAGTGCTTCTCAAGTACTTAAGGACATTCTTCATAGTTATCTAGTGTCATATACCTAGATTCGACTGATATTTACTCATGACACTCATAGCAAGATCAAGTCGAGTACACAACATGGTATTCATGAGGCTTTCTTTTGCTGAAGCGCTAGGGATCTAGCTCATAAGATGAATCTCCTCATATGTGTTTAGACATATCTTCTTGGAGAGATACATGCTTTGCCTAAGGGGTAGAAATCTCCTTTTAGAATTTTCATGCATGTACTTTTCTTGTAAAATGCCTAATATCCTATCAGATCAGTCTCTACACACCTTCATCCCTAGATGCTTTCCCTTGATCTTTCTAAAGAATCCTTTTTGGCAATCAACTCTTGACTGAAGTTAGCATGGGAACACCATTTCCAATCAAGAGAATCTCATCCTCCCATTGACCCTTTTGGAAACACAAGGTTCCTCCTTGTATTTTATGAAATCAAATATTTTGATTGCGTCAATCCAACTATTTGATGCTTGCATTAATCCAAAAATGGATCCATGTAGCTTGCAGATCTTGTGATCTCCATCATCAGAAGTGAAACCCATTAGGCTGATTCATATAGATATCTTCACAAGATATCTATTAAGAAAATAGTTTTCATATCTGACTACATTTAATTGCTTTTTGTAGATCCATTTACACCCAATGGGTAAAATACCTTCTAGTGGATCCGCTAAGATTAGATTTGACTAGAATGCATCAAGTTAACCTTTGACTATAATGCTTCCATCCATTTCTTGGAATTGATGTCATACATCATCTCATCATAAGTCTTAGGATCAACTACTTCATTCCTATCTCCCATGAGGAGCACTTTCTCTACATCCTCTGAAAGTATAACAAAGTATCTTTCAAAATGATGGGAGACCCTACTAACAGATGATCCTATTAAAAGTGGAAGAGGTACAACACTAGCTGGCTTAAAATAAATAGGTTTCAATGTCCTCCCACTTCCATCATCTTGGGTAAATTATTTTCCTAGAATATGGTATAATGGGTCACAATCACATTGTGATTCACTAGAAAGTATAATTTGTACTTTATTTAATAGATTAAAGTATGTTCCTAAAGATGTAAAGATTAGTGAATGAACCTTATTATGGACTGGACCATATTCAATAGGATCCTTATCCTCCTATCGAACACCCTATGGAGCTGAGGCGTACCAGGAGGAGTTTAGCATGAGACTATGTCATTTTCATGAGATCATCCCAAAATTTCCACTAAGATATTCACCATCTCGATACAATCAAAGAATCTTAAGGAATTTTCTATCAAATGGGCTTGTATATAGTGGTCCTCTTACTATAAATCCTGTGAGACTATGTCATTTCCACCTATGAATCCTGTCTTTTTGGGAAGATGACAAAATAACCTTTCACTAAAAAGGGTGAAAGAGCCTATGAAGTTCTATGTCATGCATAGTGATGTATGTGGACCAATGAACATTAGTGCCAGAGGTGGATATCACTATTTCATTACGTTTATTGATGATCTATCTAGGTATAGATACATCTATCTTATAAAATATAAGTTTAAATCATTTGAAATATTCAAATGATTTCATAATGAAGTAAAAAAATAAACTAAAAAAAGTATTAACTCTTCGATCAGATTGAGGAGGTGAATACCTATCCAGTAAGTTTTTGGCATATCTAGGAGAGAATGGACGACTTTTATAGTAGACTTCTCCAGAAATATTATAGCAAAATGGTGTATCGGAAAGAAGAAATCAAACTTTATTAGACATAGTTCGATCCATGATAGGGTTTGCTATTCTGCTTATTTCATTTTGGGTTATGCTCTTGAAATTGTTTATTTTATATTGAATAATATTTCAAGTAAATCTATTGCAAAGACTCTATATAAGATATGGACTTGATGTAGGCCTACACTCTCTCACCTTCAGGTTTGGGGTTGTCCAACCTACGTCAAACATTTGCATACAAAACTTGGACCCTAATATGATAAGTATATGTTTATAGGATACCCCAAGAAAATTAGGAGTTACTACTTCTACTATGCTAAAAAATAAAAGGTATTCATTAGCAATAAGATAATCTATTTAGAAAAGAAGTATCTTAGTGAAGGCACTATTACCTTTAAGTTGAACTTGAGAAAGTTTGATAGGTAAAAATATTGACACATTTAGTTGAACCTGAATCAATTTGATTAGATCAAACCCGAAGCTCCATGTATCTACACCCTTGAGATGATCCGATAGAGTACCGCATTAGCCAGATAGATATTATGATTTCTTAGTTCAAAATAGTGATCCTATCGAGCTTGATGAGAATGATGGGGATCCAATCACCTACATGGATGCAATGCAGAGATCCGATTCTGAGAAATGGCTTGAAGGCATGAAATCCAAAATAAAGTCTATGAAGGTCAATGATGTATGGATATTAGTTGACCCACCTAAAGGGGTTAAACCCATTGGGTGTAATTAAGTGGATCATTAAAAAAAAAGAGAAGCACAGATGGGAAGGTGGAGATCTATAAAGTCTATCTAGTTGCCAAGGGGTATCATCAATATTATGGTATTGCCTATGATGAGATATTTTCTCTTATGGTAATGCTCAAATTTATTTGGATTATAATTGCAATAGATGTCCATCTGAACTATGAAATCTAACAAATGGATGTGAAGATAGCTTTTCTAAATGAAGAGCTAAAAGAGAAGATGTATATGATACAACCTGAAGAATTCACATCCATAGATGAGTTCAAGGTGTGCAAGCTTCAAAGATCCATTTATAAATTGAAGCAGGTATCTTGGAGTTGGAACATGCATTTTGATAAGATGGTCAAAATGTATGGCTTCATTAAGAATGAAGAAGAGCCCTGCATATACAAGTGGGCTAATGATTTAGTAGTGGTATTTTTTGTGTTGTATGTGGATGATATTCTCTTAATCAAGAATGATATTCCTGCATTATAGGAAGTAAAGGTTTGGCTGTCATCTTAGTTTTCCATAAAGAACTTGGAAGAAGCATCTTAGATCCTAGGGATGAAGATCTATAGGAGTAGATCTAAGAGAATACTTGGGTTGACTTAGTCCATGTACATAGATACAGTGTTGAAGTAGTTTAGCATGGAGAATTCCAAAAATGGCTCTCTTTCGATAGGCCATGAAATTTTTTTTTCTAAGAATGATTGTCCGACAACTCCTGAAGCGAGAGAGCAGATGAGTAGAATCTCATATGCCTTGGTAGTAGGATCTATCATATATGCCATGATATGTACAAGACTAGATATGGCATACTCACTAGGAGTAGTGAGTAGATACCAATATGATCTAAGGGAGAACCACTAAAAGATTATGAGTAGATCAGTGGCTAGTTTATAGTGAGTTAGATTTAAAACATATGGGATTTATAAACTCTAGCTTTCAATCTAATCATGATGATAGCAAAAGTATATTGGGTCACATATTTATCCTTAATGATAAAGCTATCTACTAGAAGAGTTTCAAGTAGTATACTGTGGCCAACTCAGTTTGTGAGGTAGAGTACATCGCGGCATCTGATGCTACGAAGAAAGTTGTGTGGCTGAGAAAATTGATCATCAAGCTTGAAATGGCATCCTTCCTTGATGGTCCAGTCCTGTCTACTATGATAGCATTGGAGCCATTGCTTAGATGGAGAAACTAAAGGCACACCAGCAAATGAAGCATATTCTGCATTGCTACCATCTTGTTCGGAAGATCGTGAATCGAAATGATGTTGATCTTTAGAAGATCATAGAAAAAAAAACCTAGCCGACCCATTCACTAAAGCCCTTCCGATAAAGAAGTTTGATAACCACAAGTTGAAGATAGGTATAAGATACTATACTAAGTGGCTTTAGGACAAGCAAAAGTTGTTGAAAAATATGCCCTAAAGATAATTGTCAGTTTGTTGATGGTTGAGCTATCTTCATAATTGTATATGATTTATAATGAATAAAAATATTTATTCTGACTTTTTCATCATAAGTGTACATCTTTGTTTTGAACTCTTGTGTTGTAACGAAGTCCTTAGGGCTATTTAGAATAGATAAAGAGAGGATTTATCATTTAGTCCTTAAATTTGTTCGTGATCAAATGATACGTTGTTACCTAGAACAACAATATTTATTAAGTATAGGTCATTGTATGCCATATGGATTGGTTGTCCTCTTAACGAAGGAGTGTGGAGATACTGGTATGACATGTAGGTGAGATGTAGGGATACATTATCACTAAATGTGACCAACTTCGGAGCATTTTGCTGTTAAGAATTACTCCGATGGAATATGGGCATAAGTATCCCTTCGACTTGAGATCACCATGGTGACTTGCAAGCAACTCACTATGTTTTGACATCGGACTATCTGAATTTTTAATTTAGTGATAAAAGGTTTTTATGCACAATCAAATACTTGTGAAGTCGGTGCATATAAAGATGGGATTGATCACTCTAAGAGTTTAGAAATAATGCATCACTGTATTTCAACTTAGCAACTCCTTGGCTAGGATAATCCATGTGATGGATTTGATATTTTAAAATACAATATAGATCACCTATTCAGGATTGATAGTTAAACTTTGAGTCATCCTTTTGAGCATTCAAGTTCAAAGGGATGAATTATATGATAACCATATTCACATGGGTTCTAGATGTTGCTTTACATACATTTGATCTATTCGAACATCGAGTACCATTGCTAGATGGTCACTTTGATTGATATAAAAATTTGTTTCTATACTACCAACTTATGTTCAAATCTATGGGGTCATACACATTAGATATTTTGATTTAATCGGATGGTTGATCAATAATTATGAATCATTTTGAGATCA
Organism: Cocos nucifera; assembly: GCA_006176705.1. NCBI lineage: Eukaryota > Viridiplantae > Streptophyta > Magnoliopsida > Arecales > Arecaceae > Cocos > Cocos nucifera. Next base: position 32,131 of record QRFJ01001222.1, read on the forward strand.
AACAGTCAATATGATTGATGTTTGACCTAGTGCAAGTATTGCAGGAGGATTAATTAGCAATCAGATTGCTAATTAGCTCAATCTGATTGAGCATTAGGACTACGATCGAGTCTAATTGAATGAGATTCAATTAGATTTGGTTCAGACTTAATTTGGTCAAGTCTAATTGGTTTATGGGATAATCCATTGCAAGAAAGATTAATTTCCTATTTAATTAGGACTTATGTACACCTAATTTTTAATTAGACTAAAATTTAAATTAGAATTAAAAATAATTTAATCTAATTTAAATAGGCTTCTATTTGGACTAGGATCATTCTTAAGTAGGTTGCATAAATTCTAATTTGATTGGGCTTAAAAATTTGTTTGACCAATGAAGACTAGAGAGCCCAGTTGAATTGGGACAATCTCTCTTCCTTTGTGCCTACACTCCCCATGCCAATGCCCCTTAATCTTTGTTTTTTGCATGAGATATCTCATGCCCATGAGGTCCCATGCACACCCCTTGGAATGGATTTGAGAATTAGTTTTGACTAGGTCAAAACAAGGAAGTCGTTTTGACCTAAAACTCCTTATTTTGACCTAAAACTCTATTTGATAGAATTTGTGATTCCCAAAACTCTATCCACTTAATGCCGCCAACTATAACCAGATTTTGATCTGATTTTGGCACAAGAAGGGAGGAATTCTAGCATGCATTTTAGGTATCCCATGCCCAGGAAAAGAAGGGGGTGCCCAACTCTTGGGCACCTTTCTAGGTATTTAATCTAAACAAGGACTTCTCATAATCTCCCTATTTAAGTGGAGGTTGGGCGTGAGATTTGAATAGCAGTTTCACCAAGAATTTGGAGGCACAAACACCTTGTAGGCAAGGGGTTTCTTTTGGACAACTTTCTAGGTTGTCCTGGTGAGAGAAAAGAAAGAAGAGAAGAAATGATTTCTTCTCTAGGATTTTTTGTCTTCTTCTTTCATATTCTTTTGAGAGATTAGTGAGGAAGAAAGCCTCTCTCAAGTCCTTTGAATCTTAAGTCCTTGGAAGGTCCATGAAATCAGAAGAAGACCAAAGATCAACCATCAAGGAGAGATTTGCAAGGTGCTAACATGCTGCATTGATTTTCGATCACTGGACTTTCGATCTTTGTCGAAGCCTCATGTGGACAACCCATAGAGGCTGGATGTTCTATGTGGCTCGAAGTGATAACTTCAACCTCAAAAATAGCAAGCGGAGTTCTTGACCTGTGATAAGGTATAGGGATTTGATCTCTATAGTATTCTACATTAGATCTAGGTTAGATCAGGTGTTGATATGATCAATGTCTTTAGTTATTTATTTTTTAGATTTAATACATGCCTGTATCATGTCATACGATCTTAGATCTAGAGTTTTTACATGCTTTAGTTGATTAATATGATTAATCTCTATCCTCTGCTTTTGCTTATTCGAAAAAGTTTCAAAATCTAACCATGTAACCCTAGATTTTTCTTTCATTTATAAGGTGTGTCACCTTTCTTCTTTAGGCCATCCAGGTAGAAGGATAATTTTTATAGAGTGGCTATTAGTACCATAGTAGAAACTCATTTTCTTGCTTGATGTCTTCTCCTTGAGAAGATCCTTCCTTGGCTCATTCTCCCGTAGTCCTCTTGTTCTAAGAGACTCTCTCCTAGAACCTAATTTTTCATAGTAAGAAGACAGCCTCTTGAACCTTTCAAGGTCTTCTTAGTAATTATCAATATGTTTAGCAATTTTGATAATGCGCTATCATTATCATTCATATGGTTGTTTACTATAAACCGATCAAATAAACTATTAAGAGACTGTTGGATTAAATCCATTTGAGTTCCTTATGCATGATCATCTTGAGCTTATCAAGCTTATTCAGGTCCTTAACCTTTGTCAAAAATAATTATGGATGGACTACTCAACATGCAGTCTGACTCTGCTTAGATACAACTCTTATAGGTGAGTTGTCATAGCCCTGAAGTCTTGATGTCTGCATGTTGGCACTAAGGCCAAGATATGACATCTAATCTAATTATCATCATCCATTCATTTATCAAGCATTAAACATTTCAGTGGTTGGACAGCTTGGTAACATAAGAGAATCCTGATCTAGTACATACCCTAACCCTTTCTAGAGTTCAAAACTATTCTAAAGTCCTAAGCCAATTCTTTATAGTTCTTCTCGGTCAATTGGTTGTATCTTGAACTTGGTCTAATCCAATTGGGTTTGGGTTTTAAGACAAGTCAAGTACTTATCGAGTCTAATCCTATTAGACTAATAAAACCCAGTCTGAGTTAAACTCAAACTTGAGTCTAATCAAATTAAACTTGTTCAAGACTCAATCCCAATATTTAATCAAATCAAATAATTTAGCAACTATTGCAATTTGAGAGTCCTAGTCCAGCAGGACTCTAGTGACCTAGTCCAAAAGAACACTTAGAGATCCAGTCTAATGGGACTCTAGACATTCCTCTTTACTAACTCTTAAGAAGTTGCAATTTAACAGAGTCCCAGTCCAGTGGGACTCTGAGTAATAGAATTCAAGTTCAGTGGGACTCTGTCTAAGCTATGGGGTTTGAAGCTGAGCTATGAACTAAAGAGAGAAGAGGATTTTAATTAGATATTTGTACTAGATTTTAAAATTTGTTCTAAAAACTTTAAGAAGTAAAAAAGACTCCTACTATTTCTTTGAATCCCAACACTTCCCAGGTTGGAAAGTGGAAACCTCTATACGACTAGAGTTTCTAGTGGGTACTACGATCCCACCAATTGGCACACCACCTTACCTAATAGATCTTGGTGAATATATCAACTAATGGATGGACAACTCTTGTCTAGTGCATCTCATACAAATTATAGCAGGCCTGGTCTCTAAGTCTTGAAACCTCTCCTAACAGATCTTGGCCTCATTCCTTAGTTAAGTCAAACCCACTATTGGCATGAGTGAAGCCATCATGGATCCTCACCTGACAGATCTTGGGTCCAACCCCGTCTTCACCTCGCAACAATAAAGTGGTTGCTTCTTTTCTGATACAACTGAACCATTATATCTAGCCAAGAATAATCAACATCAAAGAGGGCATGGCACTCTACAATGGTGGAAGACCCTCAACTTAACAGTATTAAGGAGGTTTTATTTATGTCTCTTCTACCTAGTCACATACATCTCATGTAAATGACTAGCCTAATTTAGATCAGTGCATCTCATGTCTAACTAACCTAATTTAGGTCAGCACATGTCATGTCTGATCTAACCTAGTTGGCATAGGTGAACTCGATGGACCAAGTAACCTTATTCAAGACTTAATCAACCAACTTATCTAGGTAAGTAAGATCAATGGGAGGGTCTGCCAATCCTTGCCTTAGACACCAATGAATTAGCTAGGTAGGCATACTACCAATTAAAAACCACCAACCAAAATGCCAAACTTATGTTAGACACCAATTGGTCAATCAGAATCAAATAGGTCAGCCTAGTAACTCAGGCTGAAACTACTGAGTCAAATTTGGTCTTGAGTTAATCAATTCACATCAAAATATGAATCAATGTGACCAATTACAACTAAACTTGACTTTGAGCCATTTTGACCTAATTCTAACCACAAGTTGATTAGGTTTGATTAACTGCTCAAAATCGACAAGTGTTCTAACTTGATCTAATCAAAGAATCTAATTGTAGTCGATCACAAGACCTAATTTGTTCAACTCATACCCTAAGCCCCATGTCTTTTGCAATGAAATTAAATCCTAAATTCTTAATTTTAGATTTCTTAATTTCATATCTTAATTCTTAATTAAGTACATTATGAACATAGGTTTAGTTTACATAGTGAAACAATTTCAAAACTAAACTATTTTATTTTGTATCTCATACAAATTCTATCCAAAGACTTGAGTTGACTCACCCTAGAAATCAAGTTGACTCATCACAATGGGTCATCTCAACTCTGAGACTGAGTCAAATCACTATTGATGAAGAGAAACTATTAGCCTCAGCCTGCTGCATTGAGTCGGCTCATCTGCAGACGAGTCGACTCACCAAGTTCTCAAGTTGACTCTAATAAAAATAAGTTGATCTTTAGAGATATGAGTTGACTACAACCAAACTTGAGTCAACTCGGCAAGCATTACAGTCATAGTTTCAGAAAAGTCAACATGATTACCAATTTGATTTATGTGTGATTAAATTATTTTATGTATTAGATAATTTTAATTTTGATCAATGGTTGATCTAGTCTCATTCTAAGATAACCATACAGCATAATAGAAGTTATACTAGAGCAACCTTATGTCAGGATGATTCTAGATTAACCATAAAGACTATGGCATACATTATAGATCTAATTTACAGCCATTAGTTGAAATATCTAGCATAAATATGATTTAATCAAGATCATACACCATACATCACATGTATTTTAGATCTAAACATCTCATGCTTTACATAATAATCAGATTATAATCATAATTTTTAGATCTATGCATCTCACGAAATAACAGGATCTAATACATCTCATGTATTATTAATTAGATCTAATCTAATTTTTCAAATCTATGCATCTCATGAATAATAGAAATCAGATTTAAAATTTATTTTATGCATGTTAAAAATCAACATGGTTTTGATACTACTTGAAGGAAATGTAGGTGATAAGCATGCTGATTTTTCATCTCATAAAACTGTGTAGTGAAAAGGTAAGATTAAAACTATTTTAATCTAAAGCATGCATGGATCTAATCCACAAATCACCTATAGATCATTTTAAATATGCTATGAATTAAATAATTAAGATCTAAAAATTAAAACAAAGAAGAAAGTGTTGGGGAATACTACCCTCTCTCGGACCGTTATGGCTGCTGGTGATTTGCCAAGCAATAATGAACAAACTCGTAGAATCAATGCCGAAGCAAAATCAATGGATTCAAGAGAAGAAAGTGAGAAAAAGAGCATAAGAGGTTTTTGGGAGAATAGAGCTTTTATTTGCTTGTATTCAGCATCTTACAATCCTTGACCTATTTTCAATATAAATACTTTACAAAAGAGTCAAGTCCTAAGCTCATAGAAAAACTTTCCCAAATCCAAACAATCCACGTACACAAAAGTAATCCCACGACACTGAGCTGGCTAATCCGTGACTAGGTCGGCTTTGTTTGAGATTGAGCTGATCCAATTCTATACCATACCAGCAGTCCCAAAAATACTGCTTTCTATCTAAATTTTCTTTTAAGACATAGCCGACCCAATCTTGGACTGAGCCGACCCAGTTTTCAACTTAGCCGACCTAGTCTTAGGGTGAGTCGGCTAAGTTTCTGTAGCTTATTTTCCAAGCTGATTTCTCTTCCTGCTTGCTCCCATCTTTCCATAACTTATCTTCTCATGTTTCCAAGACTTGGGAGTGCCACATCTGAGCTCACATTCTCCACTTTGGTGCTTCCAAGTTTTTGTGAACACATCTTTTCCTTGCAAACCCATCTATGTTGCACATATCTGAAAGCTGTCTTTTGGGAGTACCTTCGTAACTGCATCAGACTGATTCTTCTTTGTGTGGACCTTCATCAGTTCAACTTCACCTTCCTCCACCAGCTCTCTGATCTTATGGTACCTCATGTCTATATGCTTTGTGCATATATGATAGACTAGATTTTGTGCAAGCAATAGAGCACTCTAACTGTCACTATGCAGTATAACCTTTCCTGCTTCATCCTCATCTCAACAATCAGCCTTTTAAGCCAAAGAGCTTTCTTTAAAGCCTCTGTTATCCTAATATACTCAACCTCTATGGTAGACAAGACCATGATTGACTGAAGGATTGATCTCTAAGACACCGGTCCACCAAATATGCAGAAGAGGTAACCAATAGTAGACCTTCTTGTATCTAGATCACCTGCATAATTTGCATATACAAACCCTTCTAGAGGACCCAAACCTCTATTTTTAAATCCTCCAAGCTATCCACCAAACACCAAATGATATTTTCTTGTTCCATGCAAATATCTCAATATCTATTTCAATGCTTTCTAGTGTTCCTTCCCAGGGTTAGCCATGTATCTACTAACCATGCTCACTGCATGTGCTATATCTGATCTACAGCACACTATAGTATACATCACACTACCTATAATATTCGCATAAGAAACTTTATCCATATACTCTCTCTCTCTCTCTCTTTTTGACTGGGGGCTTTGATATTTGGTGAGAGATATTGGCTCGACAATGGTGTCTCTGCAGGTTTGGCCTTCCCCATCTCAAACCTCTCTAGAATTTTCTGGACATAACCTCCTTATGATAAATGGAGCACTCCTTTGCACCTATCTCTATAAATCTCCATTCTAAGGATTTTCTTTGCTGGATCTAGATCCTTCATCTCAAATTCAATTGATAACATCCTTTTCAGCCCTTTCACAGCCTCTATGCTTCTACTAGCTATGAGCATATCATCTACATAAAGTAGTAGGTACAGAGCATCCTCCTTATCTACATCCCTAACGTAGACAGAGTAGTCATGTTCACATTTGATAAATTCCAAACTCAAAACAAAGGCATCAAATCTATGATACCACTGATAAGAGGACTGTTTCAGGCCATAGAGTGATCTCCTGAGTAAACACACCTTCTCCTCCTGTCCAATCTCCATTAAACCATCTGACTACTTCATGTAGATCCTTTCCTCCAAAGTCCTATAAAGGAAGGCTATCTTCATATCCATCTATTCCAATTTCATGTTATACTATGCCACCAGTGATAGCAAAATTTGAATAAATGTATGATGCACAATAGAAGAGGAAACTTTTGTATATTCAATTCCTTCCCTTTGGGAGTATCCCTTTGCGACCAGCCTTGCCTTAAATCTATCTACACTTTGTTCTAAAGGTGCCTCCTTTGTGAACACCCACTTTGAGCTAATAGATCGAGCACCTTCTGGAAGGTCCACCAACTATCATGCCTGATTTTTCTTTAGTGATTCTATTGGTTTGAAATCTGATTGCCATCGGAGAAGTACTGAAGTCAGAGAAGTGCTGGAGTTAGAGAAGATGAGGTCGCCGCCGATGATCTGCAAAATAAGTCTCATCCAGAGCTCAGGGTGGTGGCTCTGGAAAGACCCTTCGATGGTGAAGTTAGCTTTTTCGACTAACAAAAATGGAGTGCTCAGTCAAGAAAATTACAGAGTTTCGGGAGGGAGAAGAGAGCCTAGAGAAAATGTATCTGGAGGATTCCTTTTATAGATGGAGCTTATAACAAACTGATAGTGACAATCATAACTATCGAATAGTGGGCCGCTCGGGGCTACATGAAGTTTGTTATGAAGGATAGTGTTTGTTGTCATAAGATGCCAGTCCATTTGAGATTTGATAGTAAAAGTTTGAAGGGGTGGACGTCGGTTGGTGATGACCTTTGAGTTATATCAATTCTAGAGGAGTTTGGCCTCCTCTAAGGTAGTCTAGGTGTGGATCGGTTCATGCCATGTACGGGATCAGACTCGTGCGGAGACCTTTCTAAATGACTGTGGGGAGTTCGACCGTTGGAGAAGTCTAGAAGGAGTTCGACTGCTGAAGGAGTCCGAAAGGGGTTCGACCGTTGAAGGAATCTGAAAGGAGTTCGACTGCTGGAGGAGTTCAAAAAAAGTTCGACTACTGGAGGAGTCCAAAAGGGGTTCGACCGCTGGAGAAGTAATAAGAGAAAGAATTTTTGATCAAAGCTCTTCTGTGATTACCAGTTACATTAGGCTAAGCATCAGACTGGACTTTGACGGAAATGGAATTTATCCCTAATAATAGTTCCCCTACTTTCAAGTTCGAAATTTGAAGAAAGGGAGGAAAAAAGCGACAACCAAAGTCCAATCCCAGGTTCCTACACTTGTCAAGATGAGACGTTTCGATATTTATCGTGCTGGCACCAAAACTTTTTAAGTCTGAAATGAGTCCAAAAAGATGGCCCTTCAAATCTTTCACCGAAACTCTGCCCTAGGTAGGGCACTCCACCCATCACCACTCCTCTATCATGATGAGTGGAACATGCGCTGCACACTGACCAGCCGAAGTCAATCCCTATTTTCAAAAAACAAGGAGTTCAATTCCCTATTTTCAAAAAAAAAAGAAAATGAAAAGAGGAGCAAGGTCGATGACATTCCCTCTCGCGCCTGACCTTCTCCCTCGCGACCCCGGCTAACCTCCATGCATTCAAGCTCCTTCGGCCGATTTCCCCTGCTATCCTAGGCGAAATCCCAGCACGCCCATCGACCTTCGGCCGACCTTCTCCCCCGAGTGACCTTCGGTCCGATGGATATTCTGTGCCCGTGCGCTCGAGCGACCTCCAGTCCGATAGATTTTCTGCACCGACGAACCAGGGTGACCTCCGGCAACTCCAGCAGATCTTCAGTCCCAGCGCATCCGGATGACCTTCTCCCCTAGGTGACCTCTGGTCTGGCGGATCTTCTACGCTCGTGCACCCGGGCGACCTTTGGTTCGGCTGATCTTCTACACCTATCCACTAGAGCGACCTTCAGTTCGGTAGATTTTCTATGTCGATGCACCTGAGCGACCTCCGGCAACTCCAACAGATCTTCAGTCCCTACGCACCTGGATGACCTTCTCCTCCATGCGACCACCGGTCCTGTAGGCTACTCTTGCACCCACGCATCTTCGATCGAGCTCCTCCTATGCACTCCCGGATGCATCCTACAGTGGCCCCGGCTAAGGGGTTCTATTTCAAAAAATGGAGAAGAGGATGGGGAGGGGTTGGCATCCGTGAGCCTCTTAGTTCATGCGCGCTTGGGCTCCTCCAATCTTCTCACTCCCAGGTGGAACTCGAACGATCTCTCCGACCTTCGCCTCCCTCATAAACCCATGGTAGCTCCAGCCTTCTCCCTACATGCCTTTAGCTACAGCCGGTCTCCTCTCCTGAGTGCAACCCATGGTGACTTCGATGTTCTTCCATCTCCCGTGTGTCTGCGCACGCCCTCCAGTCGAGCAAACCCACCACAATGGCTCTGAAGTCTTCCCTCGCAATCCTGGGTGGCACCAATCCCCCTTGCTATCCTAGATGGCACCGAGGTCCTTGGTCGTGACTTCAGGTGGCACTGATCTTCTTCCCACCAAAAAAAAAAGAAAAGCAAAAAGGAGAAGAAGAAGAAATGGATAAAGAGGAAAGAACAAGCCAACTGACCGATCCTTTCTCCGATGTGCTCGTACATATCCCGATGGTGCACCGTGGTAGAGCCAAGGTCCGTACGCTTCCAATACGATCAAAGTTTCATGCATTCATTTAATCTTTTTTGAACATCAAATAGCCAAAGCTGACTGGGAGCAACTCCGAAGCCATCCACAAAATGCCACAACCTCGATACATGGTTCAATGAATTTCATCCACTGAAACCAAAATAAATATAAAAAAAAAGAGAGAAGAAAGAGGAGAAGGAAAAGAAGACAAAGTCCAATCTGAGCTGGGGTAATCGAAGTCAAATTATCCCAAAACAAAAGCTCAAATCAAGTAACAAGAGGGGGTCAAATGGAGCCTAAGGTCTTCCAAATAAAGAACTCATGGTAAGAGACTTTTTAGCTTTTGTCCATTATCTTTTCTTTCTCGTAGGACTATAGGGCACCAAAATCAAGGACCGCACTCAAAGTCAATCAAGACTAAGTTCAAGAAACTAATGTTAAAGCTGGAGTTAGAATCCAGACCAATCCAAGATCAAGTTCAAGATCCATCTGAGGTGCAAGCAAGACAAATCCGAGGCAAAGATCATACAAGTTTGAGGTTTGCATAGGTTCAAGCTCAAAAGACTGGGACCAACAGAAATTCAACCTCAGTAAGCTGAGCTCACAAAAAAAAAATGAGGTAAAAACCTAAGCCAAGCTGAAGTCAGATTCAAGACCAAGCCAAGAACAGGATCAAGGATAAGCTAAAGCTAAAATCACAACCAAGTTGAAGCTAAGATCACAGCCAAGCCAGAGTCAAAATCATGACTAAGGCTGAACTACCAAGCCCAAATTCAAGCCAAGAAAAAATCAAGGCCAAGAAAGCAGACTTGACAAAAACATCGATCAAAGAAGACCCCGTTAACCTGAGATAAGAGGAGGGGAGAGGCCCTTTCAACTGCCCTAATATGCCCCTACAGCCCGTTAGGAACAGAAGGAGAACCTCGCTCTAATGTGAGCAAAGTTGAAGGCCTCATTAATTTAAGATGAGATGAGGGGAGAGGCTCTGCCAATAGCCCTAATGTGCCCCCACATCCCGTTAGGGACAGGAGGAGAACCTCGTCCTAATGTGAGCAAAGTCGAAGGCCTCGTTAATTTAATACGAGATGAGAGAAGAGGCCCTACCAATGGCCCTAATGTGCCCCTACAGCTCGTTAGGGATAGGAGGAGAACCTCATCCTAATGTGAGCAAAGTCGAAGGCCTCGCTAATTTAAGATAAGATGAGGGAAGAGGTCCTGCCAATGACCCTAATGTGCCCCTATAGCCCATTAGGGACAAGAGGAGAACCTCGCCCTAGTGTGAGCAAAGTCGAAGGCCTCATTAATTTAAGACGAGATGAGGGGAGGGTCCTACCAATTGCCCTAATGTGCCCCTACAACCCGTTAGAAGCAGGAGGAGAACCTCGTCCTAACGTGAGCAAAATAAAGACCCTCGTTAATTTAAGATGGGAGGTGGGGACAGGCCCCTTCAATGGCCCAAGTATTCTCCTACGACTATGTTAAGGACAAGAGAAAGACCTCATCCTAACACAGAGAAAAATCCTTCGGTTATTTAAGATAGAAGGATAACCTTATCCTAGTAAGGGTGAAAACCTCGGATTTCTAAACACGAAGCAAAGACCTACAGAAATCTAAACTTCAAATATCAATATTTGCAGGAATCCAATCTTAGAAGACAAAGACCTACAGAAATCCAAACTTCAAATATCAATATTTGCAGGAATCCGACCTTAGAAGATCAAGACCTAGAGAAATCTAAATTTTAAATATCAATATTTGCAGGAATCCGACCTTATAAGACAAAGACCTATAGAAATCCGAACTCCAAATATCAATATTTGCAAAATTTCGAGCTTAGAAAGTGGAGGCTTGCAGCAATCCAACCTTAGAATGTTAACACGTACAAAAATCCGACCACAGAAGAGGTCAGGAGGAATCTAGGCTCATAAAGCTGAGGATAGAATTGAAGATCTTTGAACAATTTCAATAAGATGCCAAAAGATTCTAAGTCTAAATGACAAAAAATGACATATCTTCGGCATGTCCGATTTACTATACTCCCTTCATCCGAACCAAGGCCTGGACTCAGAAGTAGGGGGGCTATTGTTGGTCAATTTTAATGCCAGCCGAAGACATGACAACATAGGCTGATTGAAGGTCTTCGAAAGGCTAAGGCCAAGATCCTATTTCAGGCCGAACTTGAGTTCATCGAGAGATAGAAGCCAAAGTCATGATGAGGGCTGATTGAAGGTCTTCGAAAGACTGTGATCGAGGTCCTAAGTCAGGCCGAGCTTAAAGTTATCGAAAGGATGAGTTCCCTCAAGATGAACTCTTCTAGGATGAACTCTCCCAAGATGAGCTCCTCTAGGATGAACTCCTTCAAGACGAACTCCTCCGAGACGAACTCTTCCGGGATGAACTCCTCCAGGATGAACTTTCTCAAGATGAACTCCTCCGAGATGAACTCCTCCAGGATGAACTCCTCCAAGATAAGCTCCTCCAGGATGAACTCCACCAAGATGAACTCCTCCAGGATGAACTCCTTCAAGACGAACTCCTCCGAGATGAACTCCTCTAGGATGAACTCCTTTAGGATGAACTCCCCCAAGATGAACTCCTTGGGGATGAACTCCTTCAGGATGAACTATTCTAGGATGAACTTCTTTGGATTATCAGGATGAGCTCCCCCAAGATGAACTCTCCCAGGATGAACTCTCCCAAGATGAGCTCCTCCAGGATGAACTTTCCTAAGATGAACTCCTCTAGGATCAACTCCTTCAAGACGAACTCCTCTGGGATGAGCTCCTTCAGGATGAGCTCCCCCAAGATGAACTCTCCCAGGATGAACTCTCCTAGGATGAGCTCCTCCAGGATGAACTCCCCCAAGATGAACTCCTCCAGGATGAACTCCTTCAAGACGAACTCCTCTAAGATGAATTCCTCTAGGATGAACTCCATTAAGATGAACTCCTCCGGGATGAACTCCTTCTAGACAAACTCCTCTAAGACGAACTCCTCCAGGATAAACTCCTTTAGGATGAACTCCTCCAAGATGAACTCCTCTAGGATGAACTCCACCAAGATGAACTCCACCAGAATGAACTCCACCAAGATGAACTCCTTCAAGACGAACTCCTTCGAGACAAACTCCTCCAGGATGAGGATGAACTCCACCAAGATGAACTCCTCCAGGATGAACTCCTTCAAGACGAACTCCTCCAAGATGAACTCCTTTAGGATGAACTCCTCTAGAATGAACTCCCTCAAGATGAACTCCTTTAGGATGAACTCTCCTAGGATAAACTCCTTTGTATTATCAGTTACCGAAAGAATGAGCTCCCCCAAGATGAACTCTCCCAGGGATGAACTCTCCCAAGATGAGCTCCTTCAGGATAAATCTCCTCCAAGATGAACTCCTCCAGGATGAAATCCTTCAAGATGAACTCCTCCGAGGCAAACTCTTCTATGATGAGCTCCTTCAAGATGAGCTCCTCCAAGATGAACTCTCCTAGGATGAGCTCCTCTAGGATGAACTCCCCCAAGATGAACTCCCCCAAGATGAACTCCTTCAGGATGAACTCCTTCAAGATGAACTCCTCCGAGATGAATTCCTCCAAGATGAACTCCACCAAGATGAACTCCTTCAAGATGAACTCCTTCAAGACAAAACTCCTTCGAGATGAACTCCTCCAGGATGAACTCCTCTGGGATGAACTCCCCCAAGATGAACTCCTCTAGGATGAACTCACCCAAGATGAACTCCACCAGGATGAACTCTACCAAGATGAACTTCTTCAGGATGAACTCCTTCAAGATGAACTCCTTCGAGATGAACTCCTTCAGGATGAGCTCCCTCGGGATGAACTCTTCTAGGATGAGCTCCCCCGGGATGAACTCCTCCAGTATGAGCTCTTCCATGATGAACTCCCTCAGTATGATCTCTCCCAAAATGAACTCTCCCAGGATGAGCTCCTGCAAGATGAACTCCTTCAAGAAGAACTCCTCCGAGATGAACTCCTTCTGGATGAATTTTCTTAGGATGAGCTCTCCCAAGATGAACTCTTCTAGGATGAACTCCTCGAGGATGAACTCTCCTAAGATGAACTCCTCCGGATTATCAACTTTCTCCTTACATAACATGAGGAGACAATATCTGACATTATTTCTGAGAATTTTTTGATGGACAAATAAAATATCTCTGACAACTTACTGCTCTTCCATGACTAACAATCCACATGAGCTCCTCCAGGATGAACTCCCCCAAGATGAACTCCTCTAGGATGAACTCTTCTAGGATGAACTCCTTCGGATTATCAACTTTCTTCTTACATGCCACGAGGAGACAATATCTGACATTATTTTTAAGAATTTTCTAGTGGACAGATAAAATATCTCTGACAACTTATTGCTCTTCCACGACTAACAACCCACAACCCATCCTAACAAACTCCAGACACTTTTATAAAAGAAAAAAAAGGGATACCCTAAGGTACACGACTCTTCTCTCCCAAATGCTCATCTTCTTTTCTCTGTTGAACAAAAAACTGACTTAAGCATTGGAGGGTTCCCATCGAAGCCAACTCCAATCAAGAACTTCTCTTATAGGTATAGTCGATTCATTGCTTCCATCCCATCGTCGCCGCCATGCAACTCTAGTGATCCGACCTCGAGATAGATTTCTGCGTCAACAGTAAGTTAGCTTTTTTGGCCAATAGATTCCATCTCCTCCATCATGGTCTGCATTCATGAATCATGATCCTAACTCTCCATGGCCTCTACATACTTCTCTAGATCTTCATTAGTAGTGATGAGTACATAGAAGATAACCTCATCAATGTCATATCTGATCGGTCTTCTAATAGTATGCTGGGGCTTGTGCAAAGCCACTCCCACTAGCATATTGGTCATGCCTGATGTCTGTGGCTACTCCTACACATCTAACTGAATGGCTGGCTCTTCATGCTGATTTTTAATCTGAGTCAGTACTCTCCTACCTAGCTCCACCTCAATAGGAACACTCTTATAAGTGGATGTAACCTACATGCCATCAATCCTTAACTGGCCACCATTGTTCACCTTCATTTCTCCAATTTATCCTATACTTCTAGACCTCTTCAAGATGCTCTTCTCATCAAAAATAACATCCTTACTGATCACTATCTTCTGTGCTTGAGAATTCCACAGTAGGTACCCTTTGACTTCTTATGGATATCCTATGAATGTCATTTTTTAAGATTTTGGATCCAATTTTCTCCTCTCGATTGCCTCCATAAGTGCATAGGCCGAGCAACTGAAGACCTTCAGGTGTCCAAGCTCCACCATCTTTTCACTTCAAACCACCTCTAGAATGCCTCCACTCAGCTTGCGGTGAGGGGACCTATTGACAAAAAAATAAGAAAAAATTAAAGCATCACCCCAAAAATATTTTAGAAGTGATGTTTGTAGCCTCAAACTCCGTGCCTTCTCAGTCAGTGTTCGATTTATTTTCTCTGCGACACCATTCTGCTGGAGAGTCATCTTCACCATGTAATGATGTTTGATGCTATTTTCCTCATAGTACCTCCTGAACTTCAGGCTAGTATACTCTCCTCCATTATCCGACCTTAGATACTTCACCTATCTTCCTGACTTCTTCTCTACCTCAGCTCTTCAGGCTCTAAACCGGGCAAATACTTTTGATTTTTCTCTAATTAGATAAATCCACACCTTCCTTAAGAAATCATAATGAAAGTAATAAAATACCTTGCCCCACCTCTAGTTGATACAAGAGCCAGTCTCCACACATTCGAGTGCACTAAATCCAGCACTCCTTTATTGCGCTTGGTATTGTTAGCAAATTTTATCCTATATTGTTTGCTAAAGATGCATGGCTCACATAAATTTGTGTTCTTTTTTTAAGGCTAGGATCATCCCTCTCCTGCTGAGTTCAATAAGCCCTCAATCACTCATATGACCCATCTGATAGTACCACAATCGATATAGAAGTTGCTCCTCCTGTGACACTGCTAGCACCTCTGCACTATCGTTCACCACTAAGCCTTCTATTCTATAAAGATTGTTGCTTAGTCTTCTACCTCTCATTACCACCAAATCTTCTTTGGAAATCTTCAAGCATCCACTCCTAGCCTGGCTACTAAAAGCATAACCTTGCTCCTCCAAGTAGCCCAAAAAAATAAAGATTCATTTTCAGCTCTAGTACATGCCTAATATTTGATAATGTATGAATGATCCCATCATACATCCTTACCTTGATTGAGCCAACTCCAGTTACTCTGCATAGGTGATCATCTCCAAGGCTAATACTTATACCATCGATCTTCTGATAGGTAGCAAACCACTCTCGATGAGAAGTATAATGGTGTGAGCATGCTGAATCTAATATCCACATAGTATCACACTCTGTGGACCTATCTGATATAACTAGCAGTCTTCTCCACTGCTCACCAAAGTTGTATCATCACTCTTGCTAGCTTTTTCTTTCTCTGATTTCAAAAGGGGACAATCTCGCCTAAGGTGTCCAGGCTGATGATATTTATAGCATTTCAATATCTTCTTCTGATCCTGAGACTTTGATCTATCCTTGAATTTTTTCTTACCTTCTTCTTTGATCTTTTCTGTCTTTCATTCACAGCCAAGATCTCAAACTTAGGATCACCCTTGCAGATATTTTCTCTTTGCTCATTAGATCTGAGCACACCAATAACTTCTTTATAATTTAGGATCTCTTTTTCATGAACTAAAGTTATTATGAGACCATCATAAGAACTCAAGAAAGAACAAAGTAGCAGCAATGCCCGATCTTTCTCATCGATCTTCACATCCAAACTCATCACCTTAAAACACACCTGATTGAACCTTTGGATATGTGCAACAAGATCTCCACCTTTGGGCATCCTTAGACTATACAGCTATTTCTTCAACCATAGCTTGTTGGTCATGTTCTTCCCTATGTATGTGTTCTTTAGTCTCGTCCAAAGCCTCTTTGCCATGGTCTCTATGCAAACCTCAGACAACACCTAATCGGCCTAGCACATTCTGATTATGCTAAAAATAATTTTTTCCAACTCTTTCCAGTCCTCAGCACTAATCTTTTCTGATCTTTCTTTTACCAAGATCTTGTAGATCCTCTGCGGAACCAATAGGTCCTTTACCTTTTACTGCCATAAGGTAAAGATTTTCTTTCCATCAAACTTCTTGAAATTCATCTTAAATCCACTTGATCCCATGACTACAATCAAGTCAAGTGCAAAGCCCTAACACCCTTCTTCGATCAAACAGTAGCAAAACTACCCTTCTTTGAAGATCTATGGGCCCTAGATCCTTGCTCCAACCTTCTGTATCATATTTCCTTCATGCAACAACTCTCCACCTTAATCTAGAGATAACCACGAAGAAAACTAGAAGATTATAGGATAAAACCTGGTTCAGCAGATCCTGGATGAAGAAACCCTAGGTGTCTTCCTTTGTTCCATGCAACACAGCTCTGATACGAGATGTTGGGGAATACTATGCTGGGAATTATTCCAAAAGCCAATCATTAGCATGTTAACAGTTGAGCTACTTTGTATATGTAATTGATCATTGATAAATAAAATACTTTAGCATATTTTTTATCACAAGTCTTCATCTTCAAATGAACTCCATTTTTGTGATAAAGTTCTTAGGACTATTTAGTTTCAATAAAGAGAGCATTTATCGATTAGTCCTTAAATCAGTTCATGACCAAATGATAGACTGTTAAATAGGATGACAACGTCTATCGAGCATAGGTCACTGTATGCTATATTGGTGTTAGATATATGTGCCCTAGAAGCCAGATTGGCTGACACTTGTAATACATTTCTAAGGGTAAAATTATAATTTTGACTATAAATAATAAAATGGGTTATTTTCTATCATAGTGTGTATTTGAAAGTATCTATAATACATCCCTTGAGTTAATGGTAATGATAGTTCATATTTTTAAGAGTTTAAAATTTAAGACATGAATTTTCATTATTAACTCATAAAATGCTTCCGACCGTAGGATCACCATGAGGATGGTGATTGATCCGAAAGGTTGGTGTATGATTGCTTCTTTTGGATCGATGAGTCTTGAGTCTATGATGTAGAGACATCAGAGTGAGAGTATAGGTACTCATTAGAGAATGAGGGCATTGAGCATGACCATCTCAAGCAGTCATGAGAAAGTCTACCTTCTCATCGATGACTAGCATGAAGCTACAGTAGTGTGTCTGGTTCTTTGATCTGAGGTGCATCGACAGTTCACCTTGAGGATGTTATTGTTTGACTACACCATAACTCAGTCTCCTAGCCATTCAAAATCCTGAGGTGTATGTTGGCTATAGTATGTTCATTGTAGGAATTAGATTGCATCAATAGGGAATCTATCTACCTCGGTAGATGAGGAGTAGTCCTATGATGATCATGAGAATCAAGTCCATAAGCCCACGGTCGTGGTAGAGTGAAATAATAGAAAGAGTTTCTATTAGGATTTTCACATTGGACTTGAATCGAATGATTAATTCATATGATGAAAATTAGGATTTGACGAGATCACCTTAACCCTAATCTGGTTGGGGCTTAAGATAGAGGAACTTAATCACATAGGTAACTGCATAGAGAGGTTCACTTTTAGTTTTTATGGGTTGCCACCATATATTGCTAGGTGTTACTAGTAGATTTTGAAAGCAATTAGAATGATTTGGATGATCGATCATACTTCTTGTTCTGAATCAAAAAAGTTCTGATCCATCGAAAAGCGTTTTAATGATAGAGATCGTGACATATCCCATTACCATACGAAACTGAATCTAACTGGATCACACAAATAAGTGTTTGAATTTAGATATCATCAATTAGATTAACCCAATTTAATTTATTTGAATAAAATTTAATTAGATTTAAAAAAATCATGCTAGCACATGATTGAGCCTAATATTCTCCTTTAACAATCATTAAAGCTTGTCTCAACTAAGCCAAATGTGTTTGGGCTCACTCCGAAATCTTTACTTAGTCTGACTAGAGCTTGTCCAGGTTAGAAAAGAATTGTCTTAATTTATGAGATAAATTTGAGACAACACCTGCCATTTTCCATCATTTGCTAAATCTTGTCTTCGGACATTACTCAAATGTTGATCCTGGACACTTAGACATCTGCCCATGTGTCATGCACCCATAGGAGAGAACCTGGGGACTTGTCTCCTTGCTAAAAAGTAGACAAAAAGGGGGTGCACACCTAGGGAGGCATGCGCCCCATGAGGATGAAAGACGGAGTTCCATACATATGGGACTCCAGTTGCTTCAGGGGATTAAATAGTGTGGCACCAAGAAGACTTGTTTGACCCAATCTTGGCATCACCTAAGAAGAGTTTTGAGGGTTTCTAATCTGATTGGATCAAATGATGTCATCCCACTAATCAAATTTAGATTTGATTGCACAAAGGGCCATGATTGGCCAGGATGATGTGGCACTGCATGGCGCAGCAGGATCTATATAAACCTTGTCTGCACCTAGAATTCAATTCTTCTGACTTTAGCCCATGCCACATAGCTCTTCTCCCTCCTTCTCCATGCCACCCTCTGGTCCCCTCTCTCCTCTCCATGCCCAAGGAACTTTGGGCATGAAGAAGGTGCAATCCAAGTAAGTGAAAGATGTCAGGAAAGGAAGAAGGCAGCACTGCTGTAAGGGACAACGATTGTTCTTCAAAAATTATTTTGAAGACCTTCAAGATCAGATCCAGATCTAATTTTTGAAGAATTGATTGAGAAGAAGAAGATCTTCAGATCCTGTTTGAGTGGATACCAATAGAGGCTAGGCACTTACGTGGCTACATCTAGAACCTCAGGCAAACAACGGGATCATCATAGGGTAATTAAATTATCCAAAATAAAGATATAATTAAATTAGATTTAATTTTAATTTTAATTTTTATTGTTAGATCAATAAGATTAAATTTGAGAAGTCTCAAATCTGATTAGGGTCTTAGAGAAAAATTTTTGAAATATCCATCCTGATCCAATCAGATCTGAATGAACCTGATCCAAAAAATAGATTTTTTCCTTCAACTGGTATCAGAGCCAGGTTCCATAATTTATTAGATATAATTTTAATTTATTTTTGATCTAATAATTAGATGATTTTAGATATTACATTAGATGTAATTAGATCTATAATTAAAAAATTAGAAATTAAATAATCTAGATCTAAGATGTATGAGATGCATGACTAGACTAGGAATAGAATTATTCTATGTATAGTTTAGCATGATCATAATTTTAATTTAATTAATTATAACTTTTAGATTTATTTATTTATTATTTTTTAATATTATAAATATTATAATTAGATCTAAAAAATAGAAAATAAATTTATTTAATTTATTCATATGAGATATGATAGATGCATGTTTAGACTACTTGTAGAATAGTTCTACAAAATTTTCTAGAATAAATTTTAATTTGATATGACCAAATTTAAATCTTATTTTTTAGATATTTATGAGATAGTTTAGATCTAAAAATATGCATGATATGATACATGAGATGTATGCAAAACATGTTTTTTGTTAGATTAATTTTTATATATGTGATATATGATGTAGATCTAATTAGTTTTGTAGATTTATCATGTTTCTAATTAAGGCATTCCCCTTGGCCGTCCAGTCATAAGAATAAAGTAGGATTTAAAGGCCCTCTCCTCCCATTCGATGGGGTGTTCTTATGGTGTGTAGGGATGCTGCGCATTCGTCCTTAATCAGAAATCAAAAACTTATTTTCTGCAAAATCCTAAATCCTAAAACCCTAGGATTTTATATACATATTTTGTTTATGAATCCTAAACTTAATTAAGAATTAAGATTATGAAATATATTAGATCTAAAATTGAGAATTTTTAGATCTATGACATATTCATAAAATTAGGTTCGGGCTTGGATAGCTTAATTAGGTCTAGCGGTTCATCAAATCGAATCAAGAGCTAGTTAGGTGGGATCAAGAGTACTTAAATTGACCAACTTAATAGGATTAAGTCTGGGTCAAAGTCGAGTCACATGAGTGATCAATCAAGTTAAGACCTAATTAGGCTCAATGGTTAGAGTCTAGATTGTAGGCTAATTCGATTGGTTTTGACTCAACAATTTGGTGTCTAAGGTAAGTTTGGCAGATATGACCAACTAATTTTTAATTGGGAGCTACTCGACTCGAATGCATTCTTATCGAGTTAATAGCATATTCCATCCACCGGTCTCATTTACCTAGCCATATTTATCAACCCAGTCCTAATCTAAGGTGGCTAACAATCTGAGCTAATCCATGCCACTAAGTTAGTCATAATGGTTATGGCTATGTCAAGTCAACTTTAAAGAAACCTAAATCAAATCTTCCAAAATAAAGATTAAGTCTAAGGTCTTCCACCATTGTTGATGTGCGGGCTAATAGCCTATTATGCAAGTGCACGAAATCACTCAAGTAATACAATGATGAATAAGAGATCGTTCCCATGAGGACTAAGTTTAATTACCAAAAATGAACGCTAATTTCACTAATATTTGAACGATCGAAACTAAATGACAATGAAAACTAATGCTAAAATTAACTCTAAAGAACTCAATGAAAGCTGAATCAAAATTCAATTGACAAAGCACTAGGATATATCTGATTTCACTTGGACCAATTATCAATTTTAGGTATTTTGATTAATAATCCAAATTTAATTATTAATGCAAGGATCAATAACCCTAAATATTTAATAATCTCTCTCGAGACTTATTAAAAATATTAATTAAAATCTATAATCTATTTTCTAATAGCAAAATAGATTTCAATTAGTTCATTAAGTACAGTGATTATTTTTAAGATCCTACAAGTCAAATCTTCTGCTCCCACTCCAATAATTATTCCTATGATGCTTATTATTAACTCTAATTTATAATCTTCCTTCCCAGTATCAATTATAAATCAAAATCAATCAAGTACCAAAGATAATAATACTTAAAAGCATTAAGTGTAAATAACAAGCAATTGCATTAACAAAGAAAATTAATACAAGATCTGGAATTGAAATCGAATCCAAGTTACATCAGGTACCCTAGCTAGAAATTTAGCTTTTCGTCATATCAAAATCAAACTCAAGTTTACTTGAATAATAATCCAAAATCATCCTAACAATGAGTTCTAGAAAATAAATTCAAAGTAGACAAGGAAAAAGAATTAAAAACTCTGAAGAAACTGTAGAGCCAAATGAATCCTCTCTTCAAATCTTCCAGATGCTCCAAACTCTCCTTACTTGATTTCCAGCTTTCAAAGATGATTCTTTTTTTCTTTTCTTTTCTCTATTTTTTTTTGAATATATTTTAGGATTCTTAAATAGGGCTAGGGCTAGGGTTAAGATGGTATTTTCTTCATGATTTTATTCTATATATAATTCTTTTTATTTGGTATAGAATCTCTCCTCCTTTGGATAAGCTTCAAGCAACCACCAGCCATCTACTCCTTATGTTGTCCAATTTTTTTTGATTTTATTCTGATTTCCATAGTAAAAGAAGGAAAGGAGGTATGGTTAATTAGAGAAGAAGGATTCCTTCCTTCTTCAGCCTTTCTAGGTCCACAAAATCTCCAAAATAAAGTAAGGTTTCAGCTGCCCAAATTAGGTTTTCTAAGAATTGGTCCCAATTCTTTCCAAGTTTGCTCCTCATGCAGAATTAGTTTGGATTCTAATTTTTTTTGTTTCATTTAATTCTTTACAAGATATATCCTTGCCACCCAAAATTTGTTGCCATATTGGGTCTCTGTGCCAAGAAAAATTAGGAAGAATCGGGTGTATCGAGTATTTCTCATTATATCTAACATTGTTACCAACTTCAATCTACTGTAGCAACCTCATCTAAAATCTAAATTTGATTTTGTTAATTATGTTCCTTTCTTACTTCTCTTAGAATTCTGTAGGATTTGGTCTTGCTCAATTTGGAGTCCTGTAGCTTGCCTTTTAGGAATCCACATACCAAAGTATCTAAAATTTAGATTGGTTGACTAGATAAGAGAGATTAACTACTTGATTTCTTTCCTGCACCTATGATTTCTTTACTTGGTTGATGATGCCAAAAAGGATGACATGTGGGATCCATTGATATCTTGATTTGATTATTCTGCTTTGAGATGAACTCTGATTTTGATGCACGACTCTGATGACTCCGGATGACAGATCCTGCTGAATTGGACTCAACCAATTTCACTTAATTTTGACCTTTAAAACATGGTTAAGATCAATTAGGTGTGACCTAGCTCAATTACCTATAATTGACATAAAACATATTAGGTTCTTATATTTATTTAGTTAATTATTATACCAATTTCATCAAAATCATTAAAACTAATAATAATAATTAGTATAAAAATGCAACACATCAGACACCCACAAACCTAAGTTTTTGCTTATCCCTGAACAAAAGAAATGTCCAAATCAAAAATGGAGAATCTAAAACAAAAATTATTACTAGAAACTTTATTTAACATTAATACACTTAAGATCCATCTAGACATAAAGGAGTAATCTCTATCCAAATGCCATGGCTTAACTACCTCAACCTAAAACTGAAAGGCAAACCCATAAGCTAACTATTCCAAACTCATTCATACTCAAACAAAATCATGCATAATTAATAGCTACCCTGCTTCCTTTAGATTCTAATAAAATAATTTGGTTCAAATATTCATCCGTGCATGCAAAATCCTATCAGCCTGTCTCCACTAGTGCAAACAACATCCTCAAGAGATCAATAGGACTTTTACGGGTTAAAAAAAAAAATTGAAAGCAAGCAATCTGAATGATGGTTATGGTCATATAAGTAAAAATAAATTAACAATAATAAATCAGAGCATATTCAATTACTTATACTTTACATCCCTTCCTTTATTTATTTTATTTTATACTCTCAGAACAATCTATACATTTTGGCACTCTTCCTTAAGTTATCATTTGCCTTTCTATGAGAATACCGACATTGGTCATGAAGACACCCGGTTACTCAGCAAGTCACATACTTAAAGTGCTTTGCATACTCATAATTCAAGTCACTGTTTGACGTAAAAGCAAACATGGGGCTCATGAATGCTCCTAATTACTGGCAACTTGAAATAGCAGAGTAGATTGTGCTTTTTTTCTTTTTCTTTTTTTTTCTAAAAAATGGAAGGAATACTAAAAATTTAGTATGCTCTAACTATTGTAATCAATTATTCTCAAACAATATGAATAGTAGATATGAGATAGGATGGAAAGAATACAAGGGATCAAAAAGGGTATAGCAAAGGAATGCCTAAATCATTTCTCTCAAATATATTGCCTACATTTCATTTCAACAAGCATAATAAGGCTCACAAGCAGGATTGGCGAAGCAAAGTAACTATCTCCTATACGAGATTTTATCTAAGTATTTACAAGTTTAAATTAGTCAATCACTGAATTTGACTTCCAAATTCAAAGCTTAGATAGCCAAACAATAACACAAAGGCAAAATCATCTCTCTCTATATCCTTAGAAGTCATCAGTGAATCAATATTTTACTTTTTTTTTAATTTTATTTTATTTTTATAACAAAATACTAACATGAGAAATATAAATGCACTTCCAAACCTGAATTGGACATTGTCCTCAATGACAAGATCACCACTACAAATTATAGCAAGGCATTCTTAAAGGTTAGGGGTATTCTCCTTTGTAGAGTGCCTATGTATAAGTTTGCAACTTATCCTCAATCATTTTTTCTCTCTTGTCTTCTTCAATGTGCCTACAAAAAGTGAACAACATCCATTCAAACTTCGAAAATGTAGTAAAGATCAAAATTGACTTAATTTAAAAAAATAAAGAAAGTAAAAAGAATTTTGCTTGGGTTGCCTCCCAAAAAGCGCTAGTTTATAGTCATTAGCTTGACTATCCCAGTGCATTATGTCAGTGATATGGAGGTTTTTGGTTGCTCAAATCCTCCATCAATGTATTCCTTCAACCTTTGCCCATTGACCTTGAAGGTCCTATCACTACTCTTCAGCTCAACATCTCCATGTGGAAAAAAGATTGGAGCTTGCCTGGAAATAGCTTTAGATGGGAGTTATACAGCAACACCTTTTGTCCTACTTGGAATTCACGCCTCACAATATGTTTGTCATGCCATTTTTTCATTCTCTCCTTGTAAATTCTTGCATTTTCATATGCATGGAGGCGGAACTCATCAAGTTCATTAAGTTGTAATAACCTTTTCTCCCCAGCAACTTGCATATTAAAATTTAGCAACCTAGTTGCCCAATAAGCTCGATGCTCTAGCTCCACAGGTAAGTGGCATGCTATTCCATAAACTAGGCGATACGGGGACATCCCAATTGGTGTTTTGAATGCTATTCTGTATGCCCATAATGCATCCTCTAATTTTAGGGACCAGTCCTTTCTTGATGAGTTGACAGTAGTCTCCAATATCCGTGATGATAGCCCTTGGAATACCAAAGTGTGTGAATATATATTTCTTTAAGAACTTGAGCACACTCTTGGCATCATTAGAGAAAAGTGCTACTACCTCGACCCATTTGGATATATAGTCCACCGCCACCAAGATGTATTGATTTGAATGAGAAGATGAAAAAGGCCCCATAAAATCTAATCCCCACACATCAAATAGCTCTACCTCAAGGATATTAGTTAGTGGCATTTCCCATCTAAAAGAAATATTTCCAATTCTTTGACATCGGTCATAAGAAAAAACAAAAGAAATAGCATCCTTAAACATGTTAGGCCAATAAAAATCACATTGTAATATCTTAGCAGCTATTTTGCTGGGTCCAAAATGGCCCCCACACTCTAATGAATGATAGTGTTTTAAAATATTTTTAATTTCATCATCAGGCACATATTTCCTAATAAGCTGATTTGGACAATAGTTATAATATGGATCCTCCCAAAAATATTATTTTGCATCATGTAAAAATTTCTTTTTTTGCTGGTAATTAAATTCAGGAGGAATAATATTACATGCCTTAAAATTAACAATATCAGCATACTAGGGTATGCTAGATATGAGTAATGCAAATAATTGCTCATCAGAGAATGACTCATTAATGAGTACTTCAGTGTCTTCAATTTTTTTACCTAATTCTAACCAGGACAAGTAATCTGCTACAAGATTTTCTGCTCCTTTCTTATCCCTAATCTCCAAGTCAAATTCCTGCAACAAGAGCACCCAACGAATTAGTCTTGGTTTCGCATCCTTTTTTTCAAGTAAATATTTAATTGCTGAGTGGTCAGTATAAACCATTATTTTTGCTCCTATAAGATATGGTCTAAATTTATCAAAAGCAAAAATAATAGCAAGCAACTCCTTCTCTATAGTGGCATAGTTCAACTGTGCATCATTTAGTATCCGACTCGCATAGTACACCACATGAAGTTTGTTCCCCTTTCTTTGTCCCAAGACTACACCTATAGCGTAGTCGCTTGCATCACACATAAGTTCAAATGATAAATTTCAATCAGGTGCAGTGATGATGGGAGCTAAGATTAATTCTTTCTTTAACCTATTAAAAGCAACCAAATACTCATCAGTAAATTTAAAAGGCACATTCTTGATTAATAAATTACAAAGATGTTTGGTAATTTTGGAGAAGTCTTTTATAAATCTTCTATAGAAGCCAGCATGTTCTAAGAAACTCCTCACTCCTTTAACAGATATTGATGGTGGTAATTTTTCAATGACCTCCACCTTTGTTTTATCCACTTCTATGCCTCTAGATGAAATCTTGTTCCTAACACTACTCCTTCCTGTACCATAAAATGACACTTCTCCCAATTCAATACAAGATTAGTTTCTTCACAATGCTATAGAACTTGGGAGAGGTTAGTCAAACACATATCAAAAGAAGGACCAAAAACTAAAAAATCATCCATAAAGATTTAATAAATTTTTCAACCATGTCAGAGAATATAGACATCATACACCTTTGAAAAGTTGCAGGTGCATTACATAACCCAAATAGCATTCTCCTATATGCAAATGTTCTATATGGACAAGTAAATGTAGTTTTTTCTTGGTCCTTAGGTGCAATAGGAATTTGAAAATATCCTGAATAACCATCTAGGAAATAGTAGAAGGGATATCCAGACAATCTCTCAAGCATCTGGTCAATAAAAGGCAAGGGAAAATAGTCCTTGCGTATGGCTTTGTTTAACTTTCTATAATCAATACACACACGCCAACCAATGACTGTCTTAGTGGGTATTAGCTCATTTCTATCATTTGTAATAATAGTCATCCCCCCATTCTTAGGAACTACTTGAACAGGGCTTACCCAACTACTATCAAAAATAAGATAGATAATTCCTGCATCAAGTAATTTCATTACTTCAGCTCTAACTACTTCCTTCATATTAGGATTTAACCTACGTTGATGCTCAATTGAAGGTTTATAGTTATCTTCCATTAAAATTTTATGCATGCATATACTGGGACTAATCCCCTTAATATCATCAATAGACCATCCTAGTGCATTTTTATGCTTTCTCAACACATGCAATAATTTTTTTTTCTTGTTCAGCAGACAAATGAGCAGATATAATGACAGAAAAAATGGATGAGTCTCCTAAGAATGCATATCTTAAGTGAGAAGGGAGCTGCTTAAGCTCAAGCTTGGAGGTTGGGTTAGCTTCTACTGAATCCTGTATTTTCTCAACATCATTTAACACATCAACATGCTCAACTAATTGTTCAATTTTATTTTTAATAATTTTTTCTTCAACACAATCAATCTAGTCATATTTAGAATTGTTAATTATTTCACTAATAAATTCATTAATCACATCTAATCTAAAACACTCATCATTCTCAAGAGGATATTTAGAAGAATTTAGCATGTTAAAAATTACCTCTTCTTGTCCCACTCTTAAAGTAAGCTTACCCTCATGGACATCTATAAGTGCCTTGCTAGTTGTAAGGAATGGATGCCCCAATATCAAAGGAACCTCTCTATCTTCCTCCATATCCAAGATAATGAAATCCACTAGAAAGATAAATTTATCCATCTTGACTAACACATCCTCCACTATGCCTCTAGGATATGTCATTGATCGATCAGCTAGTTGTAATGAAACACTGATCGATTTCACATCCCCTAGTCCAAGCTTTCTGAAAATAGATAATGGCATCAAGTTAATGCTAGCACCTAAATCGCATAATGCTTTAGAGAATTTGATATTGCCAATATTGCATCGAATTGTAAAACTCTCTAAATCTTTTAGTTTTGATGGCAACTTATTCTGAATGATTGCACTGCATTCTTCGATGAGCATGACTGTCTTGTGGTCCTCTAGCCTTCTATTTTTGGAAAGGATATCCTTCAAGAATTTGACATAGCTAGGCATCTGGGCTAATGCCTCAGCAAATAGAATATTTATGTGTAGTTCTTGAAAACCTCCAAAAAATTCAGGAAGTTCTTATCATCCTTACTTTGCTTGAGCCTTTGAGGAAAAGGAACAGGTGGGATGTAGGGCTTTACTGGCTCTTCCTTTTTTTTCTTTTAGCTTCTCTTCGATCATAGTCTCTTTTCAAGTTTGTTCCTTTACTTGCTCTTTAACAAGCTCTTTCCTTGGTTGTTCCCCAAGTTGTTTGCCGCTCCTTAAGATAATTGCCTTCACATGCTCTTTGGGGTTTGTTTCAGTATTGCTAGGCAATGATTCTTGAGTTCTGTTAGCTACCATATTGGCCAACTGTCCGATTTATACTTTCAAGTTCTTAATGGCAGCTTGCTGGTTTTGGAAGTTTGCCTTAGTTTCACCTATGAATCAGTAGTGGCCTTGGTAAGAGTTGCAACCAATTCTTCTAGTTTAGACTTCTTTTTTTGCTGTGGAAAATTAGGTGGTCCTCTATTTTGATAATTCTATTGTTGCTGCTGATTTTTCTAGAAAAAGTTTGGATGGTTCTTCGAAGCAGGTGTGTAGGTGTTTGAGTATGGATTATTTTGTTGCCTTCCTTGGTTTGCCACATATTGTACTTGTTCTTATACTGAAGGCATGAATGAGCTATCAATCAGGCAATCTCGAGTAGCATGTTGCCCAATACACATCTTACAGGTCTGCACATAAGTATTAACAATATTAATAGACAAATGATCTAATTTTTTGAAAATAGTGTCTACCTTTGCATTGAGTGCAGCAATAGCGTCTATCTCATGAACCCCAGCAGATCTCCTCACCAAGTTCCTCTCATTGGGCCATTGGTAATTGTTGTTGGCCATTTCCCCTAAAAGATCAGAGGCCTCATCAAGTGACTTCCCCATCAATGAACCTCTAATAGTAGCATCAATATTAATTGTAGTATGGTTATTCAATCCATTGTAGAAGGTTTGCATAACCAACCATTTAGGTAGCCCATGATGCGGACACCTCCTAAGCAGATCCTTAAACCTTTCCCAAGCTTCATATAAGGTCTCCATATCGAATTGCATGAAGGTTTGGATGTCGGTCCTCAATTTTGCAGTCTTAGCAGGTGGAAAGAATTTTGCCAAAAATTTTTGTTCTAAGTCATTCCATGTGGTGATCGAGCCAGCAGGAAGAGACTGTAACCATGCTCTAGCCTTATCTCTAAGTGAAAATGGGAACAATCTTAGCTGAATTGCATCATCTGACACTCCATTCTGCTTAAGGGTATCACATATTTCCAAGAAGTTTGCAATGTGCGCATTAGGATCATCATTGGGCAATCCTCTAAACTGAACTATTGTTTGGATCATTTGGATCAAAGTAGGCTTGATCTCAAAGTTGTTTGCCACAGGTGGCCTTGTGATGCTAGATGAAGCTCCATTCATGATAGGCATGGCATAATCTCGCAATGCCCTAGGGTTTGCCTCTCTAACAACCTCATTATTCCCTACTACAACAACTTCTCTCCTTGTATCTTCAGCCATTTCTACTTTTGCCTTGAATTCCTTCTCTTCTCTGATGGCTTTTCTGTTTTGTCTATAGGTGCGATCAATTTCTTGACTTGAAATAGGGTTTGATTCAATTCTCACAAATCGACCCAATTTTCTTTTCCAAGTTGCAATTTTGAAAGATTATTATTATTATTTATTTATTTATTTTAAAGAGAAGAGAGAAGAGGAAGAAGAGATAGAAAAGAAAAGAGTTCTAAAGATGAATCCTAAAGAGTCCTAAATCTAGAGATGAAAGAGAAGAGTGTTTTAATTAGATTTAAATTTTAATGGCAAACAAGTTAGCACAAAATGGACTTTTTATCTTAGGATTAACCTAGATCTAGATAGCTCCTAACTGTTCCAAGACCGCCTTTAAGCACTCCAAGCCCAAAACTAACTAACTCTCTTGGCCAGGTAAGTGTAAGATATGGAAGGTCTCCTGCTTGTTGCTTTCTTAATCCACGAGTGTAGTGCAAAAACATGAAGGCCTAAAGCTAACTGAATAATCAAACCAAATTTCTTCTATTAAGATATAATAAAATGATGAAAAATTTTTGGCTAAATAATATAATTGCCTGTTGGTGCAGAAATCCGTCGCCGCCGGAGGCCGCCGCAATCGAGGCCGCTGGGCGCCGCCGGGGACCTGCAAAACGAAGTCCCGCCCGGAACCGGTGGGGTGGTGGCTCCGGCAGGACCCTCCGACGGTCAAGTTAGTTTCCGACCAACAGTAATGGAGTGCCCGGAATGAGTTCCCGGAGCTTAGAGATGTGGAGGGAGAGCTTAGAGAGTCGAGAGTTCAGAGAGCTTAGCCTTAGTATGTCGGGAGGGGTCCTTTTATAGCGGAGCTTAGTTGATGGTGACGGCTGTGCCGTCTGGCAGAGAGTCGTCGGGCAGCATGGAGCTTGGTACGGGGAGGAAGGCGTCGTCCGGTAGATCGTGGGAGCCGTACTGGCGAGCCGTGGGCCGCATGGAGTCCGGTACGGAGAGGAAGGCGTCGTCCGGTAGATCGTGGGAGCCATACCGGCGAGCCGTGGGCCGCATGGAGTCCGGTACGGAGAGGAAGGCGTCGTCCGGTAGGTCGTGGGAGCCATACCGGCGAGCAGTCGGCCGCATGGAGTCCGGTACGGAAAGGAAGGCGCCGTCCGGTCTTGCTGCAGGCGACGGTTCATCCAACGGAGTTCGGACTTGTAACAGAGTTCGGCCGAAGGGGAAGCTGGGGGAGTTCGTCTGACTGAAGGGTCGGCCACCTGTAGAGTTCGGCCGCTGAGAGGCCCGGAGAAGCTCGGCTGGACAATTGAAGGACTTCGGTTGCTAGTTGGTTCGGCCAGGGCTCGCTGAGGAGTTCGGTCGCCTAGGGTCGGTCCGAAGGAGTTCGGCTGCGCGGGCTCGCCTGGGATCGGCCCGAAGGAGTTCGGCTGCACGGACCCGCCTGGAGTCGGTCCGAAGGAGTTCGGCCGTGGAAAGTCCGAAGGAGTTCGGCCGTGGGGTCCGAAGGAGTTCGGCCGTGGGGTCCGAAGGAGTTCGGCTGCATGGGCTCGTAGGAGAGTTCAGCTGAAGGGAAAACCCGGGAGGAGCTCGGATGGCCGAACGGGCGTCTGGGAGGAGTCCGTCTCCTGAAGAAGTCCAGCCGCTTGGAGTCCAAGGAGCTCGGCCGTCAGGAAGTTCGGCTGGCGGTGGGAGTTCGAGCAGTTCGGCCGGCAGGAGTTCGGGCGGTTCGGCCGAGACCTTGGTGCAGGGGAGTTCGGCCTCTAAGCAGTTCGGCCGAGACCTTGGTGCAGGGGAGTTCGGCCTCTAAGCAGTTCGGCCGAGACCTTGGTGCAGGGGAGTTCGGCCTCTAAGCAGTTCGGCCGTCTTAGGGGCTCGGCCTGGCGCCTGGCGCTGAAGCTCTTCAGCAGCTACTGGTTACATTGGGCTGAGCGTCGGGCCGGGCTTCGGCAGGAGCGGGATTTATCCCCAACAATAGCCCCCCCACTCCCGAGTTCAAGAATTGAAGGAAGGGAGTACCAAAACAGGCGACTGCCGAAGTCTTCTTCCAGGCTCCGCATTGGTTGCAGCTGAAGCTCGGGGGGGGGTTTCATCCCCAGCCAAGATTGACGCTGAAGTTGAGGCTGAGGCTTGGGGGAGACCTCATCTTCAGTCGATGTTTGGAGTTGGGATGGGACTCGTTTCCAGCCAAAATTGGTGAAGTCGACGTTGAGGCCGGAGTCAATGTCGCCCCCCGTGGTCAGGAGTCGGAGTTGACATCGCCTTCATCAACCGAAGTCGGTTCGGGGGAGACCTCCTCTTTTGCAGTCAAGGTTATGATCGCTTGGGGGAGATCCCGTCTCCCGCTGATGCTGACACCGAAGTTGAAGCTGAGGTCCGAAGGAGACCTCGTCTTCTGTAGTGAAGCTTGCCGTAGACTCTGTGGCTAGGCCTTGGACCTTGCTCACGTCAGGACGAGGTTCTCCTCTTGTTCCCAACGGGCTGTGGGGGCACATGGGGACCGTCGTCCTCGCCTCTCCCCCCATCCCGTCCTTGGTGGACGGGGCCTTCGACTTTGCTCACGCTAGGACGAGGTTCTCCTCCTGTTCCTAGCCGGCTGTGGGGGCACATGAGGACCGTCGTCCTCGCTTCTCCCCCCATCCCGTCCTTTGTGGACGGGGCCTTCGACTTTGCTCACGCTAGGACGAGGTTCTCCTCCTGTTCCTAGCCGGCTGTGGGGGCACATGAGGACCGTCGTCCTCGCTTCTCCCCCCATCCCGTCCTTTGTGGACGGGGCCTTCGACTTTGCTCACGCTAGGACGAGGTTCTCCTCCTGTTCCTAGCCGGCTGTGGGGGCACATGAGGACCGTCGTCCTCGCTTCTCCCCCCATCCCGTCCTTTGTGGACGGGGCCTTCGACTTTGCTCACGCTAGGACGAGGTTCTCCTCCTGTTCCTAGCCGGCTGTGGGGGCACATGAGGACCGTCGTCCTCGCTTCTCCCCCCATCCCGTCCTTTGTGGACGGGGCCTTCGACTTTGCTCACGCTAGGACGAGGTTCTCCTCCTGTTCCTAGCCGGCTGTGGGGGCACATGAGGACCGTCGTCCTCGCTTCTCCCCCCATCCCGTCCTTTGTGGACGGGGCCTTCGACTTTGCTCACGCTAGGACGAGGTTCTCCTCCTGTTCCTAGCCGGCTGTGGGGGCACATGAGGACCGTCGTCCTCGCTTCTCCCCCCATCCCGTCCTTTGTGGACGGGGCCTTCGACTTTGCTCACGCTAGGACGAGGTTCTCCTCCTGTTCCTAACGCGGCCGAACTGCTTCTTTCCTGTCATCGCATAGATTTCGCATCCAGAAATAATATTTGCAGAGGGGAGGATTTTACCGAAGGGAAGTCGTGGACAGCGCGCTCTCGTTTGAGGGGTCGACGGGGTGTTGTTCCTCGGAGCTCCCTCGAGCAGCAAGTCCCGTCCAGACGACCTCCTCTATCTCCTGCCGGCCTTCATAATTTGGACCATGCTTCTCTTGACTTTGTCGCTGGGGATGACAATCACCGATGTAGCTAGCTCCTAGCTCCTCCCCGGGGTGGCGTTGACGACGCCGCGGGACGGCCAACCTTCTTGACCTTTCCCGTTACGGCAGTGCCTATAGCCGATCTTCTCCTTGATCGCACATGTTTGGAGAGGCCGTAGTCCTTCAGGTCTTAGCGGTTGGCTCTCGGCTTTGCCGAGAATTCGAGTTAGAGGAGCGGGTCGTAGTTGCGGAACCTTCCGGGAGGGGGGCTTCGTTCCGTCCTTGCCAGCGCCGAACTTTATTTTGGAGGTTGAGTTGAGGAGTTCGGCTTTCCACCGAGCTTCATTTTACCTCGATGCCGAGCTTTGGGGTGAGCCTGGCTTTTCTTCGAGCCGAACTTCATTCCTCTTTCCCACGAGACCCGCCGTGGGAGAACTTTCTGCTGCTCTTGTTCGGACGAGCTCGAGGGGAGCTCGGCTTTTCTCGCCCGAACTTCGTTCCGCCTTCAGTGAACACTTTGTAGGCGGTTCCTTTGGGGGACATTCTGGAGCGTGAGTTCGGCCTTACTTGTGCCGAACCTCGTTCCACTTTCCCGCGGAAGCTTCCGCGGGAGGACTTCATACTTTTTTGTCGGAGCTTCCTCGCTGACGGGCTCATAGGTGGGTTCGGCCTTCCTCACGCCGAACTTCATTCCGCTTCAGCGGGGGAACTCCTGCTCTCCGTTTCTCTCTTAGGGGCGATTGGGCTCCTCCCTAAGGCTGATTCCTCCGTATTTCTTCGGCAATAAGCTCCGGGGTGGACGACCTCCTCATGCTGAACTCCTCAATTCGGTGCAAGCTCTTGTTGCTGGGAGACGGCGAATCGCTGATGCACCGAGATCTTTCCAGGGGCCATGTGAATGACGCCGTAAGGTGGCCGACCTTCTTGTAGTCTGGCTACGGCAGCGCCCTTAGCCGATCTTTTTCTGCTTCAGGCCGGTACCGGAGGAATTTACCCAGCCGACCCGTTCTGACGAGCTCCTCATCTTTCAATTTGAAGGCTTCCTCCGCACGGGCATATCTCTCGGCTCGAGCCAGCAGGTCGGCGAAGTCCCTGGGATACCTTTTTTCCAGAGAGAACAGCAAGCTATTTTTCTGAAGGCCGCCCTTAAGTGCGGCCATCGCGACAGACTGGTCCAGGTCCCGGACTTCCAATGCCGCGGCGTTGAATCGAGTGACGTAAGTCCGGATGGATTCCCCTTGCTTCTGCTTGACGCTCATCAGGGAATCTGAACCTCGGCTCGGTCGTCGGCTGCTGATGAAGTGGGCCGCGAACCGACTGCTCATCTGGTCGAAAGAGAAGATCGTGTTGGGCTTCAACGCCGAGTACCAGTTCCTCGCTGCTCCCTTTAAGGTAGACGGGAAGGCTCGGCACAGCACGGCATCTGAAGCGCCGTGAAGCAGCATCATGGCCCGGAAGGCCCCCAGGTGATCAACCGGATCAGAAGTTCCATCGTAGCTTTCCAGTTGAGGGAGCTCGAAGGTCGGTGGAACAGGTTCTTGCATGATTTTCTGCGAGAAAGGAGGGTCTGCACAAACGTCGTCACCACGCGAGGGGGGACGAAGTTCTTCAATTCGCCGGTTCATTTCCGAGAGCCTTTGGCCCAGCAGGTCCTCCCGGTCTCTGATCTCCAAGGCTTTCTGGTGAGATGGGCGCGAGGCTTCACCCTTGGTCGATCTATGATCCGAACAAGGGCTCTCCCTCCTCCGCCTCTCCAACCCGGGTATCGGAGGTCGGGCTGCCCAGGCCGGTCGCTCTCGGACTGGATCATTCGACCTCGGGAAGCCCCGCGCCGGTCGGGCTGGCACTGGGACTTGTCGGTGCAGCACCGCCTGCACCGCCTCCGTGAGACCGCGAACGTGCTGGATGAGCTGGTTGAACTGCTCCGTATCCACTGCGGTTATTGACGGGGGCTGAGTCACCGGGGCCGGAGCAGGGACAGACGGACTCGGAGGGGATCGAGCCGCGGAAGCCGTCGAGCGCCGCGTCGAAGCCCTTCTGGGGGGCATTTCCTCTTTCCAGAGAAGGAATACTGAAGAGGGAGGAGAGAGATCCGGAGCAGGGGAGGGAAATCGTCGCCGAGCACTCCTTTAAGAACAAGGGAACCTCGAAGGTTCAATCCCTTGTTCCCACAGACGGCGCCAATCTGTTGGTGCAGAAATCCGTCGCCGCCGGAGGTCGCCGCAATCGAGGCCGCTGGGCGCCGCCGGGGACCTGCAAAACGAAGTCCCGCCCGGAACCGGTGGGGTGGTGGCTCCGGCAGGACCCTCCGACGGTCAAGTTAGTTTCCGACCAACAGTAATGGAGTGCCCGGAATGAGTTCCCGAGCTTAGAGATGTGGAGGGGAGCTTAGAGAGTCGAGAGTTCAGAGAGCTTAGCCTTAGTATGTCGGGAGGGGTCCTTTTATAGCGGAGCTTAGTTGATGGTGACGGCTGTGCCGTCTGGCGGAGAGTCGTCGGGACAGCATGGAGCTTGGTACGGGGAGGAAGGCGTCGTCCGGTAGATCGTGGGAGCCGTACTGGCGAGCCGTGGGCCGCATGGAGTCCGGTACGGAGAGGAAGGCGTCGTCCGGTAGATCGTGGGAGCCATACCGGCGAGCCGTGGGCCGCATGGAGTCCGGTACGGAGAGGAAGGCGTCGTCCGGTAGGTCGTGGGAGCCATACCGGCGAGCAGTCGGCCGCATGGAGTCCGGTACGGAAAGGAAGGCGCCGTCCGGTCTTGCTGCAGGCGACGGTTCATCCAACGGAGTTCGGACTTGTAACAGAGTTCGGCCGAAGGGGAAGCTGGGGGAGTTCGTCTGACTGAAGGGTCGGCCACCTGTAGAGTTCGGCCGCTGAGAGGCCCGGAGAAGCTCGGCTGGACAATTGAAGGACTTCGGTTGCTAGTTGGTTCGGCCAGGGCTCGCTGAGGAGTTCGGTCGCCTAGGGTCGGTCCGAAGGAGTTCGGCTGCGCGGGCTCGCCTGGGATCGGCCCGAAGGAGTTCGGCTGCACGGACCCGCCTGGAGTCGGTCCGAAGGAGTTCGGCCGTGTCCGAAGGAGTTCGGTCCGAAGGAGTTCGGCCGTGGGGTCCGAAGGAGTTCGGCTGCATGGGCTCGTAGGAGAGTTCAGCTGAAGGGAAAACCCGGGAGGAGCTCGGATGGCCGAACGGGCGTCTGGGAGGAGTCCGTCTCCTGAAGAAGTCCAGCCGCTTGGAGTCCAAGGAGCTCGGCCGTCAGGAAGTTCGGCTGGCGGTGGGAGTTCGCCCTCTAAGCAGTTCGGCCGAGACCTTGGTGCAGGGGAGTTCGGCCTCTAAGCGGTTCGGCCGAGACCTTGGTGCAGGGGAGTTCGGCCTCTAAGCAGTTCGGCCGAGACCTTGGTGCAGGGGAGTTCGGCCTCTAAGCAGTTCGGCCGAGACCTTGGTGCAGGGGAGTTCGGCCTCTAAGCAGTTCGGCCGTCTTAGGGGCTCGGCCTGGCGCCTGGCGCTGAAGCTCTTCAGCAGCTACTGGTTACATTGGGCTGAGCGTCGGGCCGGGCTTCGGCAGGAGCGGGATTTATCCCCAACAGGAGCAAAAAAAGATTTTATTTAAATTATTTTTTTAATGGGCAAAAAGTATTAGAAATCTAAAAAAATTTAAGCATAAAGATAATTTTTACTGGATTTTTAAAATAAGTAGTAAGTTAATTATGCAAAATAAAATAATTATTGAATCATGTAATTAAGATAATCTAGCTAGAAAGCATAGAGATCTACCATATATAAAAATTTTAAAGCAAGAAATAAAAATTAAAAAGCAGTAAAGTATATAATTTTTCTTTAGATATAAAAAAAATGTTAGATTACTAGTAAAATCAACTATTCTTGATATTAAAGCACCTATCCTCGACAACGGCATCAAAAACTTAATAGCCTATTTTGCAAGTGCATGAAATCGCTCAAGTAATACAATGATGAATAAGAGATCGTTTCCATGAGGACTGAGTTTAATTACCAAAAATGAACGCTGATTCCACTAATATCTGAATGATCAAAATTGAATGACAATGGAAACTAAAGCTAAAATTAACTCTAAAGAACTCAACGAAAGTTGCATCAAAATTTGATTGATAAAGCACTAGGGTATATCTAATTTCACTTGGACCAATTATCAATTTCAGGTATTCTGATTAATAATCCAAATTTAATTATTAATGCAAGGATCAATAATCCTAAATTATTTAACAATCTCTCCCAAGACTTATTAAAAATACTAATTAAAATCTATAATCTATTTCTCAATAGTAAAATAGATTTCAATTAGTTCATTAAGTATAGTGATTATTTTCATGATCCCATAGGTCAAATCTTCTGCTTCCGCTCTAATTTTATTCCTATGATGCTTATTATTAACTCCAATTTATAATCTTCCTTTTCAGTACCAATTATAAATCAAAATTAATCAAGTACCAAAGATAATAATACTTAAAAGCATTAAGTGCAAATAACAAGCAATTGCATTAACAAAAAAAATTAATACAAGATCTGAAATTGAAATCGAATCCAAGTTACATCAGGTACCCTAGCTAGAAATTTAGCTTTTTGTCATATCAAAGTCAAACTCAAGTTTACTTGAATAATAATCCAAAATCATCCTAATAATGAGTTCTAGAAAATAAATTCAAAGTAGACAAGGAAAAAGAATTAAAAACTCTGAAGGAACTATAGAGCTGAATGAATCCTCTCTTCAAATCTTTCAGATGCTCCAAACTCTCCTTGCTTGATTTTCAGCTTTCAAAGATGATTCTTTTTTTCTTTTCTTTTCTCTCTATTTTTTTGAATATGTTTTAGAATTCTTAAATAGGGCTAGGACTAGGGTTAAGGTGGTATTTTCTTCATGATTTTATTCTATGTATAATTCTTTTTATTTGGTATAGAATCTCTCCTCCTTTGGATAAGCTTTAAGCAACCACCAGCCATCTACTCCTTCTGCTGCCCAAATTTTTTTGATTTTATTCTAATTTTCATGGTAAAAGAAGGAAAGGAGGCATGATTAATTAGAGAAGAAGGATTCCTTCCTTCTTCAGCCTTCTTGGGTCCATAAAATCTCCAAAATAAAGTAAGGTTTCAGCTGCCCAAATCAGATTTTCTAAGAATTGGTCCCAATTCTTTCCAGGTTTGCTCCTCATGCAGAATTAGTTTGGATTCTGATTTCTTTTTTTCATTTAATTTTTTACAAGATAGCTCCATGCCATCCAAAATTTGTTTCAATATCGGATCTCTGTGCCAAGAAAAACTAGGAAGAATCAGGTGTATCGGGTATTTCTCATTATGTCTAACATTGTTACCAACTTCAACCTGCTATAGCAACCTCATCTAAAATCCAAATTTGATTTTGTTAATTATGTTCTTTCTTGCTTTTCTTAGAATTCTATAGGATTTAGTCTTGCTCAATTTGGAGTCCTATAGCTTGCCTTTTAGAAATCCTCATGCCAAAGTATCTAAAATTTAGATTGGTTGACTAGATGAGAGAGATTAACTGCTTGATTTATTTCCTATACCTTTGATTTCTTTACTTAGCAGATGATGCCAGAAAGTATGACATGTGGGGTCCATTGATATCTTGAT
The DNA here is from genome assembly GCA_006176705.1 of Cocos nucifera. Taxonomy (NCBI): domain Eukaryota; kingdom Viridiplantae; phylum Streptophyta; class Magnoliopsida; order Arecales; family Arecaceae; genus Cocos; species Cocos nucifera. The sequence goes on from QRFJ01001222.1 coordinate 70,362, forward strand.
TTGGTTATTCTGCTTCGAGATGAACTTTGATTTTTGATGCACGACCCTGATGACTTGGATGATAGATCCCGTTGAATTGGACTCAACCAATTTTACTTAATTTTGACCTTTAAAACATGGTTAAGACTAATTAGGTGTGACCTAGCTCAATTACCTATAATTGACATAAAACATGTCAGGTTCTTACATTTATTTTGTTAATTATTATACCAATTTCATCAAACTTATTAAAACTAATAATAATAATTACTATAAAAATGCAACACATCACGAGCCCTTTCCGGGATTGATTATTCTCGACTGGTCATAGTGGTTCAGTTGCACCGAGAAGATGCAACCATATCTATTAGGCATTGGATGCTATGGGCTGGAGGATGGATTGGGCTTAATATTTTGAATACAGTGAGAGACCCAATTAGAAATCTAATCTATGCAAATGGTGGGTCTGATTTAACTGAGTGGATCAATATTCCGAATACGGTGAGATTCATGAATTAGAGATCAAGTCTAGGTGCACCATGATTAGAAAATCATTAGATAAGAGTTATTCACTCATTAGCTAACCCATCACCAATAATTATTAGATAAGGTGATGAGTCAGTTGGTGGGACTGCACCATCCACTAGAAATCAGTAATCGTAAAGATTTTTGCATCTCTACAAAGAAAGTATAGAAATCTGAGAAAATATTGGAAGCTAATTTATTTAAAATCAAACCCCTAAATAAATTAGTCAAGTCTTAATTATAAAATCTAACTAGAAACTTTGACTCTCTACAGAAAAAAAGAAAATATCTGCATCCAACCCACTATCCCATATCCTGAACACCCATAGACTGATCGGACCTAATTACAAAGATTGGCTCCAAAACTTCAAAATTGCTTTGGGTTCTGAGAAGTTGACTCATATATTAGACTAGGATCCCCCCACCTTACCAGCTCATCCATCCATTGAACAGAGAGCGTCTCTTGACAAATGGGTGGATGAAGATAATAAGGCTAGATACTACATGTTGGGCTCGATGTCTGATGAGCTTCAGTGCCAATATGAAGATATCAAGACTGTCTGCCAAATGTTGGTTCACCTGCAAGAGTTGTTTGGTGAATAAAGTCACACAGCCAAATATCAGATCACTAAATGACTTTTTAAGGCTAAAATGCATGATGCGCAGTCAGTCCAAGATCATTATTTGATGATGATCAAGAACATGAAAGAGCTTGAGAAGCTTGGACTGAAGTTAGACCAGGATCTGTAGAAAGATATAATTCTGCAATCCTTGACTGATGTGTATGGGCAGTTCATCATGAACTACCATATGCATAAACATCAAAATACTTTGGCCAAGCTTATGAATATGCTGGTTACTGCTGAGTTTTCTATGAAAGATTCTAAAGGCTCGGTACTTGCTATGGAACAGACTTCTTCCAAGAAAAAATTTTTTGAAAAGAAGAAGAAGTCTATAAAAAAGTAGAAGGTGGAAGGTGGAAAGAAAAAGAAGGTAGAGCTGAAAAAGAAAGTCGCTGACAAAGAAAAGTATTTTTATTGTAATACTGACGTCCATTGGAAGCGAAACTATCCTACATACCTGGCCACCTTGAAGAATAAGAAGGAGATAGGTCCTTCTGGAGGTATGCTCATTATTGAATCTAATCTTATGATTTCTTCTACATCCAGTTGGGTGCTTGACTCTGGTTCTAGTGCTCATTTGTGCACTTCTCTGCAGGGTTTTAAGGATAGCAGGAGGCTGAGGCATGATGAGATGATCCTACACATCGAAAATGAAGCAAGGGTTGCTGCTATGGCCATGGGAACTTACCGTCTTCGACTACCATTTGGCTTAGATTGAGTACTTAGGGATTGTTATTATGTGCCTGTTGCAAGCAGGAATTTAATTTCTATTTCATGTTTAGCACAAGAAGGCTATGTAATTAGTTTTCTTAAGGACCATTGTAATATTCTTTATGAAAGAAATAAAATTACAAGTGGTTTTCTTATTAACGGTCTCTACCAGTTATATATTGATGTATCTATCTTTAATATCGAGCAAAATATGAATGCCATAAGATCAAAATGACCCAGGGATAGTCCAAACGATAGGTATCTATGGCACCTAAAGCTAGATCATATAGCAGAAGATAGGATTAACAAATTGGAGAAAAATGGGCTATTGAGTCCATTGACTTTCGAGTCATATCCAATTTGTGAATCTTGTCTTCATGGCAAAATGACTAAAGCTTCCCTTTTGTAGGACATGGGGAAAGGGCCATAGAAATCTCCTTGCCCTAGTACATACTGATGTGTGCGGCCCATTTGATGTAACGGCTAGAGGCAATTTTGTCTACTTCATAATCTTTATCGATGATTTATCTAGGTATGGGTATGTGTATCTTATGAGACACAAGTCTGAAGCTTTTGAAAAGTTCAAAGAATTCAGACATGAAGTAGAAAAAGCAAACTGAAAAATCCATTAAGGTTCTTCGATCAGATCGAGGAGGTGAATACCTTAGTTGAAAATTCCTAGAACTATCTCGATCAAAATGGCATAGTCTCTCAATGGACTCCATCAGGAAATACCTCAACTCAATGGGATTTCAAGAATGGAGAAATCGAACTCCTATTAGATATGGTCCGATCCATTGTGAGCTTCACAGACCTTCCTGATTTTCTTTGGAGATATAGTCGGTTAACTGTTATATATTTATCGAATAAAATTTTCTCTAAAACCATTCTTACCACACCATATGAGATATGGCATGGTAAGAAATCAAGTCTGAGTCATCTCAGAATTTGGGGTTGTCCGGCTCATGTCAAAAGACAACAAGCAGACAAGTTAGACTATAGGTCCTTTAGAGCTTGATTCATAGGATATCCTAAAGAGTCATTAGGATATTATTTCTACATTCCTAGAAGACCACAATGTGATTGTGAGTCGACATGCCATCTTTTCTTGAAAAATAGTTTATTCAAGATGGTGGCATTGGAAAGTAGATCAAGCTTGATGAAAAAATCTCACAAGAGCAACGAGCTAAGGATCCAATGGAACCAAATCAGGTTGAGCCAATACAATCACTACCTCCTCCACCTCGTAGATCGAAAAGGATTTTCCATCCTCCTGAAGAGGTACTTAGGTACTATTTCAGAGAAAATAGAGAAAATATTCCTCGTAGGTAATGGTGTTCATGGTGATGATCCCAAAACCTATAACGAGGCGATATCAGATATCGACTCCGAGAAATGGTTAGAGGCAATGAAGTCAGAAATTGACTCGATGCACTCAAACCAAGTCTGGACCTTGGTAGATCCACCAGAAGGTATAGTACCTATTGGGTGTAAATGGATCTTACAAGAGAAAGATTGGTGCAGATGGAAAATGTGGAGACATTCAAAGCTAGATTAGTGGCAAAAGGTTATAGTCAATGCGAAGGCATTGACTATCAGGATACCTTTTCACTAGTAGCTATGCTAAAATCCATCCGCACATTGCTTGCTATTGCAGTCTATTTCGATTATGAAATATGGCAAATGGACGTAAAAATGGCATTCTTAAATGGATATCTTGAGGAAGATATCTATATGGAACAGCCACTAGGTTTCACATCCAGTGATACTGATCATAAAGGTTTGCAAGCTGCAAAGGTCCATATATGGACTTAAGCAAGCATCTCAGAGCTGGAATACTCAGTTTCAATGATGTGATCAAAATTATTTGGTTTCATCAAAGAACGAAGGAGGAACCATGTGTTTTTCAAAAAGGATCAGTGGGAGCGCTGTTGTCTTCCTCGTATACTATACGTGGATGATATCCTCCTTATTGGAAAATGATATTTCCCATGTTGACCATAGTTCAAAATGTGGTTATCTAAAGAATTCTCCATGAAAGACCTAGGAGAAGCATCCTTTATTCTAGGAAATTAAGGATCTATAGAGATAGACCGAATAGGATGCTAGGACTTTCATAGAAGATGTACATAAGAGAAATGTACTAAAGAGGTTTAGCATGGAAAACTCCTAAGAGGGGATTGGTACCCTTCAGACATGGCATTCATCTTCTCCAAGAAAGATGTGTCCCAAGCACACCTGAGGAGATTGAATGCATGAGCAAGATCCCTTATGCTTCAGCAATAGGGAAGCCTCATGTATGCCATGTTATGTACACGACCTGATATAGCCCATGCTGTGAGTGTCACGAGCAGATATTAGTCAAATTCCGGTGAAGAACACTGAACTTCTATAAAATATATCCTTAAGTACTTAAGAAGAGCTAAGGATATGATGTTGGTCTTTAGTAATGGAGAACTCCAAGTCTAGAGATATACAAACTCAGATTTTATGTCTGATATAGATGATCGAAAGTCGACATCTAGGAATCTGTTTATATGTAATAGTGGTGCTATCAGTTGGAAGAGTTTCAAGCAGATAGTGATAGTAGATTCCACCATGGAAGCAGAGTATATCGCTGCGTCAGAAGCTACAAAGGAGGCATTCTAGTATAAGAAGTTCTTCATAGAGATCGAAGTGATACCATCGGATGCCATTCCTCTGTACTGCAATAATAATGGTGCCACAGCCCCTGCTAAGGAGCTGAGGTCTTATCTGAAATCCAAGCATATCGAGCGGTGATACCACCTCATCCATGATTTCTTGAGAAAGATTACGTCGAGGTCAAGAGAGTTGACTCTGCAGATAATGTGGTACACCCACTTACAAAGTTGTTGGGCCAGTAGAAGATCGAAGCCCATCTTGAGAAGATGGGACTTAGATTTGTAGCCGATTGGATTTAGGTTAAGTGGGAGTTTGTTAGATATGTGTGCCTTAAAAGCCAGATTGGCTGACACTTGTAATACACTTCTAAGGGCAAAATTATAATTTTGACTATAAATAATAAAATAGATTATTTTCTATCATAGTGTGTATTTGAAAGTATCTGTGATACATCCCTTGAGTTAATGATAATGATAGTTCATATTTTCAAGAGTTAAAAATTTAAGACAAGAATTTTCATTATTAACTCATAAAATGCTCATGACCATAGGATCATCATGAGGATGGAGATTGATCAAAAGATTGATGTACGATCGCTTCTTTTGGATAGATGAGTCTTGAGTCTATGGTGTAAAGATATCGGAGTGAAAGTATAGGTACTCATTAGAGAACGGGGGCACTGAGCGTGACCACCTCGAGCAGTCATGAGAAAGTCTACCTTCTCATCGATGATTGGCTTGAAGCTGTAGTAGTGTGTCTGATTCTTTAACCTAAGGTGCATCAACAGTTCACCTTGAGGATGTTATAATTTGACTACACCATAACTCGGTCTCCTAGCCATTCAGAATCCTGAGATGTACGTTTGCTATAGCATATTCATTATAGGAATTGGATTGCACCAATAGGGGATCTATCTACCTCGGTAGATGAGGAGTAGCCCTATGTTGATCATGAGAATCAAGTCCATAAGCCCATGTTCATGGCAGAGTGAAAAAATAGAAAGAGTTTCTATTAGGGTTTTCATATTGGACTTGAATCGAATGATTAATTCATATGATGAAAATTAGGGTTTGATGAGATCACCTTAATCCTAATCCGATCGGGGCTCAAGATAGAGGAACTTAATCACATAGGTAACTACACCGAGAGGTTCGCTTTTAGCTCTAATGGGTTGCCACAATCTACTGCTAGGAGTCACTGGTGGATTTTGGGAGTAATTAGAATGATTTGGATGATCGATCATATTAGTTATTCTGAATTAGAAAAGTTCTAATCCATCGAAAGGTGTTTCGATTATAGAGATTATGATATATCCCATTACCATATGGAACTGAACCTAACTGAATCATACAAACAAAGATTTGGATCTGGATATTATCAATTGGATTAACCCAATTCAATTGATTTGAATAAGATTCAATTAGGTTCAAGAAAATTGTTCTAGCACACGATTGAGCCTAATGTCCTTCTTTAACAATCATTAAAGCTTAGCTCGACTAAGCCAAATATGTTTGGACTTACTCAAAAATCTTTACTTAATCTAACTAGAGCTTGTCCAAGTCAAAAAAGGGTTATCTTAATTTATGAGATAAATTTGAGACTACACCTATCATTTTTCATCACCTGCTAAATCTTGTCTTCGGACATTAGTCAAATGTTGACCCTGGATACTTAGACATCTACCCATGTGTCATGCACCTATAGGAGAGAACTTGGGGACTTGTCCTCCTGCTAAAAAGTAGACAGGAAGAGGGTGCATGCCTAGGGAGGCATGCACCCCGTGAGGATAAAAGATGGAGTCCCATATAGATGGGACTCTAGTTGCTTCAGGGGATTAAATAATATGATGCCAAGAAGACTTGTTTGATCTAGTCTTGGCACCACCTAAGGAGAGTTTTGAGGGTCACTAATCTGATTGGATCAGATGATGTCATCCTATCAATCAGATTTAGATCTGATTGCATAAAGAGCCATGATTGGCCAGGATGATGTGGCACTGCATGGCATAGTAGGGTCTATATAAACCCTATCTACGCCAAGAATTCAATTCTTCTGACTTTAGCCCATGCCACATAGCCCCTCTTCCTTCTTCTCCATGCCATCCTCTGGTCTTCTCTCTCCTCTCCATGCCCAAGGGACTTTGGGCATGTAATTAGTTTTCTTAAGGGCCATTGTAATATTCTTTATGAAAGAAATAAAATTACAAGTGGTTTTCTTTTTAACGGTCTCTACCAATTATGTATTGATGTATCTATCTTCAATATCGAGCAAAATATGAATGCCATAAGATCAAAATGACCCAGGGATAGTCCAAACGATATGTATCTATGGCACCTAAAGCTAGATCATATAATAGAAGACAGGATTAACAAATTGGAGAAAATCAAACTATTGAGTCCATTGACTTTCGAGTCATATCCAATTTGTGAATCACATCTTCATGGCAAAATGACTAAGCTTTCTTTTGTAGGACATGGGAAAAGGGCCATGAAACTACTTGCCCTAGTACATACTGATGTGTGCGGCCCATTTGATATAACGACTAGAGACAACTTTGACTACTTCATAATCTTTATCGATGATTTATCTCGGTATGGGTATGTGTATCTTATAAGACACAAGTTTAAAGCTTTTGAAAAGTTTAAGGAATTCAGGCATGAAGTAGAAAAGCAAACTGAAAAATCTATTAAGGTTCTTCGATCAGATCGAGGAGGTGAATACCTTAGTTGAAAATTCCTGAACTATCTCGATCAAAATGGCATAGTCTCTTCAATGGATATCTGAAATACCTCAACTCAATGGGATTTCAAAATGGAGGAATCGGATCCTATTAGATATGGTCCGATCCATTATGAGCTTCACAGACCTTCCTGATTTTCTTTGGAGATATAGTCTGTTAACTGTTATATATTTACTGAATAAAATTTTCTCTAAAACCATTCCTACCACACCATATGAGATATGGCATGGTAAGAAACTAAGTCTGAGTCATCTCAGAATTTTGGGTTGTTCGGCTCATGTCAAAAGATAACAAGTGGACAAGTTGGACTATAGGTCCCTTAGAGCTTGATTCATAGGATATCCTAAAGAGTCATTAGCATATTATTTCTACATTCTAGAAGACCACAATGTGATTGTGAGTTGGCATGCCATTTTTCTTGAAAAATAGTTTATTCAAGATGGTGGCATTGGAAAGTGGATCAAGCTCAAGAAAAAAATCTCACAAGAGCAACGATCTAAGGATCCTATGGAACAAAATCAGGTTGAGCCAATACAATCACTACCTCATCCACCTCGTAGATAGAAAAGGATTTTCCATCCTCCTGAGAGGTACTTAGGTACAATTTCAGAGAAAGTAGAGAAAATATTCCTCGTAGGTAATGAGGTTCATGGTGATGATCCCAAAACCTATGATGAGGCGATATCGAATATCGACTCTAAGAAATGGTTAAAGGTAATGAAGTCAGAAATTGACTCGATGCACTCAAATCAAGTCTAAACCTTGGTAGATCCATCAGAAGGTATAATACCTATTGGGTGTAAATGAATCTACAAGAGAAAGATTGGTGCAGATGAAAATGTAGAGACATTCAAAGCTAGATTAGTGGCAAAAGGATATAGTCAGTGCGAAGGAATTGACTATCAGGATACCTTTTTGCTAGTAGCTATGCTAAAATCCATCCGCATATTGCTTGCTGTTGCAGCCTATTTCGATTATGAAATATGGCAAATAAACATAAAAATGGCATTCTTAAATGGATACCTTGAGGAAGATATCTATATGGAACAGCCACTAGGTTTCACATCCAGTGATGTTGATCATAAAGTATGCAAGCTGCAAAGGTCCATATATGGATTTAAGCAAGCATCTCAGAGCTAGAATACTCAGTTTAATGATGTGATTAAATTATTTGGTTTCATCAAGAACGAGGAGGAACCATGTGTTTTTAAAAAGATCAGTGGGAGCGCTATTATCTTCCTCATACTATACGTGGATGATATCCTCCTTATTGAAAATGATATTTTCATGTTGACCATAGTTAAAATGTAGTTATCTAAAGAATTCTCCCTGAAAGATCTAGGAGAAGCATCCTTTATTCTAGAAATTAAGATCTATAGAGATAGACCAAATAGGATGCTAGGTCTTTCATAGAAGATGTACATAAAAGAAGTGCTAAAGAGGTTTAGCATGGAAAACTCCGAGAGGAGATTGGTACCCTTCAGATATAGCATTCATCTCTCCAAGAAAAAAAAAAAGAGAGAGATTGGA
>QRFJ01001222.1:79137-145559 GCA_006176705.1 Cocos nucifera
TCCAAGAAAATGTGTCCCAACACATCTGAGGAGATTGAATGCATAAGCAAGATCCCTTACGCTTCAGCTATAGGAAGCCTCATGTATGTCATGTTATGTACACAATCTGATATAGCCCATGCTGTGAGTGTCACGAGCAGATATTAATCAAATTCAGGTGAAGAACACTGAACTTCTATAAAATATATCCTTAAGTACTTAAGAAGAAATAAGGATATGATGTTGGTTTTTAGTAATGGAGAACTCCAAGTCTAGAGATATACAAACTCAGATTTTATGTCTGATATAGATGATCGAAAGTCGACATCTAGGAATCTGTTTATATGTAATAGTGGTGTTATCAGTTGGAAGAGTTTCAAGCAGACAGTGATAGTAGATTCCACCATGGAAGCAGAGTATATCACAATATGCTGCTAGGTGTCACTGGTGGATTTTGGGAGTAATTAGAATGATTTGGATGATCGATCATATTAGTTATTCTAAATTAGAAAAGTTCTAATCCATCGAAAGGTGTTTCGATTATAGAGATTATGATATATCCCATTACCATATGGAACTGAACCTAACTGAATCATACAAATAAAGATTTGGATCTGGATATTATCAATTGGATTAATCCAGTTCAATTGATTTGAATAAGATTCAATTAGGTTCAAGAAAATCGTGCTAGCACACGATTGAGCCTAATGTTCTTCTTTAACAATCATTAAAGCTTATCTCGACTAAGCCAAATATGTTTGGACTCACTCAAAAATCTTTACTTAATCTTACTAGAGCTTGTCCAAGTTAAAAAAGGGTTATCTTAATTTATGATATAAATTTGAGACTACACCTGTCATTTTTCGTCACCTGCTAAATCTTGTCTTCGGACATTAGTCAAATGTTGACCCTGGATACTTAGACATCTACCCATGTGTCATACACCTATAGGAGAGAACTTGGGGACTTGTCCTCCTGCTAAAAAGTAGATAGGAAGAGGGTGCATGCCTAGGGAGGCATGCACCCAGTGAGGATAAAAGATGGAGTCCCATATAGATGGGACTCTAGTTGCTTCAGGGGATTAAATAATATGATGCCAAGAAGACTTGTTTGACCTAGTCTTGGCACCACCTAAGGAGAGTTTTGAGGGTCACTAATCTGATTGGATCAGATGATGTCATCCTATCAATCAGATTTAGATCTGATTGCATAAAGAGCCATGATTGGCCAGGATGATGTGGCACTGCATGGCATAGTAGGGTCTATATAATCCTGTCTACGCCAAGAATTCAATTCTTCTAACTTTAGCCCATGCCACATAGCCCCTCTTCCTTCTTCTCCATGCCATCCTTTGGTCTTCTCTCTCCTCCCATGCCCAGGGACTTTGGGCATGAAGAAGGTGCGATCAAGCAAGTGAAAGACGTCAGAAAAGGAAGAAGGCAGCACTGCAGTAAGAGACAACGGCTGTTCTTCAAAATCCATTTTGAAGACCTTAAGATTAGATCCAAATCTAATTTTTGGAGGATTGATTAAGAAGAGGATGATTTTCAGATTCTGCCCAAGTGGATACTGGTAGAGGTCAGGCACTTGCGTGGCTACATCCAAAACCTCAGGCAAAACATTGGGACATCATAGGATAATTGGATTATCCAAAATAAAGATATAATTAAATTAAATTAAATTTTTATTTTTTATTATCAGATCAATGAGATTAGATCTGAGGAGTCTCAAATCTGATTAGAATCTTAGTGAAAAATTTTTGAAAATATCCCTCCTGATCCAATCAGATCTGAACAAATCTGATCCGAAAATAAGATTTTTTTCCTTCAATAGGTTGGTTGTTGATAAGTGGTAAAAATATACTAATAAAAGTATTATAATTAAAATAAATTAATCTATTTCTTTAGAAATTAATATTTTTATTAATTTTATGTAGGAAAGAAGGCTACCAATGTGAAGATCTTATTTTTTTTAATTCAGATGAAATAAATTTCAGGCAAAACAGACTTCAAACGAGCTCGAAATTGAATTTCAAAAAAAAAAAAAACCCGATCCGGTTCAAATCAATTTAGAAAATTGGCTTAGCAAACCGCCCAGCTCGACTGCATCAACAAACCAACCCCGCTGATGCAGTACTGATGGCAGGCTGATGTCAGCATTTTCATGACGCACAGTGGACCGACTTGAGGATATTTTGGGAATTTTACATGAAGAAGTGCGCTCCGATTGGCTGAAGAACGTGGTGGTCCATGCAACATCGGATCCGTGCATGATCTATAGAGGGTAATTTGAGAATTTTGTTTAATTCGATGGGTGACTTTCACTGAGACTTGATCGGACGGTCGAAAAACATGCGCTGACGAATGGCATCCGTAGCTTTCGATCGAGATCCAATGCTGAGATTCATCCCAACGTTAAACTAAAGATCAAAAGCCTTCTTTATGTGCGATCGAATGGCTTAGAATCAATCCAATGATAGATCCAATAGTTGGCAGTAATTCCGACTTGATCTAGGATATTTTAAAAAATTTTTAAGTGATTTTTGGACCATTTGATCAACATCCATTGGTCAGAATCATCTAGAATCCTAATTTAAGTTGTTTTGAGAGTTTTAAACCTAATTTCTAAAGAATTTGGGGAAGAATCAATTTCTTGGTCTATAAAACCTGCTGTTGCCGTAGAAAAAAAGAAAAAGAGAGTGAGAAAAAAAAAGAAAAAAGGGAGAGAGTCAGAGAAATAAAGAAAAAAGAAAAAGAAAAGAAAGAGAGGAGAGAGGTAGAAAGAGAAGAGAGATTTTTGAGAGAAAAGGAAGGGTTTGTAATTTTTTTTTCTTTTCTTCTTCCAATAATCAAGATATCGATCAAAGAGCCTCTTCTTCTTCACCAAGTTCTCCACACCAAGAGCAACGGACAATCAATTTCAGCAATCAAACAGTCTAATTTTCTTTATGCTTTTTATTTTATTTGCTATTTTTGAACTTGTTAATCATGAACTAATTTTTTTTCTAAGGCTAAGGTGTAGCCACTCTTTTGATGCAATATTCAGTATGATTTATTTTTAAATTTTATTCATGAGGAGTATATAAATTTGATCTTAATGCTTTTAGATTACTGGCCATCTTCTAATTGATCTTATGAACATAGATGTTACAGACCAAGTACATCTATGTTATTGCTTCTTGATTATATACCTTGTATTATGAATCAAATTAGAATTCATATGCATGCAGAAATTTTAGTGCACTTTGGATGCAGCATATTTTAATTAGAGGATTTCACAAAACTTAATACATTAATATTTATTTAAATTACACCTGGATCAAAGGATGATTAATAAATATTGATAGTTTTGCTATGCCTAAACCAAAGGATAGTGAATAAATTAGGAGACTCTACCATCACATGAAATAAAATTAATCTAGTAATCTGAATATTGTATTGACTGAGTTGGTGAACCGATTGCCTTAGTAATACATTGCACTTAAGTTTAAAATCCTAATAATTACACTCTCTCTATTTTCTTAAAATTTTTAATTATTTCTTTATTTTGTTCTTTAATTTCTTATTTTCATAAATCAGTCTTCTAAATAAAGCATAGGAAAAAGTTTTTCTATACTTATTTTCCAATCCTCTAGGGTCGATACTCTACTCATTTACTTTATTACTTGATCGACTGGTGCACTTGCCATAGCTATAGATTAGCACGCATCAAGTTTTTGGAGCCGTTGCTGGGGATTATATCTAAAATAATATTAAAATTTTGATCCTAGATTTACTTTAGAATTTTATTTTTAATTTTTATTATTATTTTATTTTTTTTAAAATAATTTTTTGTTCAGTGCATGACACGTACTGGACATAGTAACTTACTACCTTTAGATCCAGAAATTGAAAGGACCATTAGAAGGCTATAACAAAAAAGAAACATGGCAGCTACAAATCCTAACAACATCAATCTAGGATTGGATATGGTGACCGAAGGACAGCATGAAGCTATTCGACCAGTGCATCATCCATTAAATGATTACATCACACCATTTGTAGCCGATGCAGCTTTGAGCATCAGGAGACCGCCAGTGCAAGCAAACAACTTCAAAATAAAACCGATGATGATCCAGATGATTCAATCAACTATCCAATTTAGTGGACACGTGCATGATGATCCGAATGCCCATATTTCTAATTTTTTTGAACTTTGTGATACTTTTAAAATTAATGGGGTGTCGGATGATGCTATTAGATTAAGGTTATTTCTTTTCTCTTTACGGGACAAAGCTAAGAGTTGGTTTCATTCTCTTCCTATAGGTTCTATCACAACTTGGGATGTCCTAGCCCAAAAATTCTTAGCTAAGTATTTTCCACCTTCCAAGACTACCAAGATGCGCAACAATATCACTTCCTTTATGCAGATGGACATGGAGACACTATATGAGGCTTGGGAGCATTTCAAGGAACTACTGAGGAGATGTCCACATCATCAACTACTCGTATGGCTTCAGGTACAAACTTTCTATAATAGTTTATCTCCTATTAATCATTCTATGATTGATGCAGCAGCAGGAGGAACCATTAATCAAAAAATGGAGGAAGAAGCCTTCGATTTGATCGATGAGATGGCATCAAATAGCTATCAGTGGTAGATAGAACGCATGATGCCAAAAAGACTAGCAGCTGTGCAGGAAGTAGATTGCGTGCCAACCTTACTAACTAAAATTGCAGCCCTTAGAGTCGAAGTCAACAACTTGAAGGGAATAGCTATGCATATTCAGAGCATTACTTATGATCTATGTGGAGGAGGATACGATACGAGCAATTGCCAGACAAGTAATTCTTTTGCTAAAACAACTGATATAGCAATTATGTTGGTAATTTTTTCAGACCACAACAAAATAATCCCTACTCCAACACATACAATCAAGGGTGGAGGCAGCACCTAAATTTCTCATGGAGTAATCAAAATGCAGCACAATAGCCACCCCCAGGGTTTCAAGTACCTGAAAAGAAGTCCAACATGGAAGAGCTGATGGTCAAATTCATGCAAAACCAAGAAGCAACTATAAAAAATTTGGAAGACAAACTTAGGCAGGACCAAACAGCAGCAATTCGAAACTTGGAGATGCAAATAGGTCAAATGGCTAAAATAATCTCTGAGAGACCTCAGGGATCCTTGCCCAGCAACATGGAGATCAATCCAAGGGAGCAACTCAATGCTATCACCCTAAGAAATGGTACAAAGCTGGAGGAGCCACATCAGAAGAAAGAGACTGAAGAGCCAACTACAAATAAGGAACCATCAACTAAAATTCATCAGTCATCAAAATAACCAGTAGATGGATGGTCTCCAGGTATATGATTTGCCGATTCAAATATGAAGCCCTACATGCCGCCACTACCATTCCTAGAGAGACAAATATAGCATCCAAATAAGGAATTTTCTAACTTTTTCAAAATATTAAAGAATTTATATATTAATATTCCTTTTGTAGATGCTATTACTCAAATGCCTAGGTATGCCAAGTTTCTCAAAGAAATCCTAACAAATAAGAAAAAGTTGAAGGAGCATGAGAGAATAAATTTGAATGAAGAATGCTCAGCAATACTTCAAAATAATTACCAACAGAAGCTAAAAGATCCAGGGAGTTTTATTATTCCTGCATTATTGGTGATTGTAGTTTTGATAAAGTTTTTATGTGATTTAGGAGCAAGTATTAATCTCATGCCTTTTTCTATTTTCAGAAAGCTGGGTCTAGGAGAATCGAAGCCTACCACTATTACTCTTCAATTAGCCGACAGATCCATCAAATATCCAAGAGGTATAATGGAGGATGTCTTGATAAAGGTAAACAAGTTTATTTTTCCTATTGATTTTATTATTCTTGATATGAAAGAAGATTGTGATGTACCCCTTATTTTAGGAAGATCCTTTTTAGCTACTGGAAGAGCTTTAATAGATGTTCAACAAGGAAAATTAATACTTAGAGTCCAAGATGAACAAGTTACTTATAATATTTTCAAAGATACTAAACATCCTGATGATAATTAAACTTATTTTCTAATTGATATTATTGATAATTCAGTATATGAGAATTCTATAGAAAATAGGTTTGAGACTATAAAAGCTAGCAATGTCCAATTAAAAGAGGACTCAACCAAACATGAAAGTATTCTAATTGAAGTGGACCAGTTGATCCACTTATAAATTCATCAAAGAATTCAGCTGAAGACTATAAATCAAAACTACTAGATAGGTTGTTTCTTTTCTTTTTAGTTTTGATTATTTTTTTTTATTTTTCAGTAATTTGCTTTTGTTATTTTATTGCTTTAGTGTGTATTTTTAATTTTGCAGAGAAAAATCAATGAGAGCTCAAGCAAAATTTCAAAGCTCCAAAGAATCAGACTGAACCAAATCAGGTGTATTCCTTCCTATTCTTTATTATACCTTTTATTTTTCTTTCTCCTTTAAGACAATGTAGAATAAGTTAGGAGATAAATAATAATAATAATAATAATAATAATAATAATAATAATAATAAACCATGTGTCAAGAAGAAAATCTTGAGCAAGATAGACTGGACAAGTGATAAAAAGATAGAAATTATTTGCTAATAATGTAACGAGTTAAAGAAGTAGATTAGTTGGTCAACTTTTAGCAGCCTACTTAGGTCATTAAAAGACTATTAGCACTTCTAATTTCATATGCACACTAACAAGGCAAAGTAGGTATTGATTATAAGGCCAACCGAGAATTCAATTATCACTAAAAATTGATAATTAATATACATTCTAATCAAAGAAACTTAAATTTAAGGAAAGAGCTACCTGCCTAAAAATAAAGTGAAAAAGACAGAGTATATGTGGATTACCCAAAGCCTAGTAACTGGATCTCTGCACCTAGGTCAAGTGTGAAAATTCATGTAAAATGGTGAAGGGAAGGCCAGGATGCTCAGCATAGCAAAAAAAAAAATGGTAGTGTGAAAGCTACCTTAATTCATGAGTATAAAATTTAGAATGTATAGAAAATTGACCAAAATAGGTGATAAGAGAGCATACTTTTGTTCTTTCAATTTAATACTGAAATGCTAAAGTTAATCACAAAGAACACAAGTGCTATAGATCTTTGAAGTACTCTAAGAAAGTTTTTAATTGTATTGACTGAATAATTTGCTTCGAAGCTCAATGCTTAGTTAGCAGTATTTTCTAAACTTTTTGACCTTTAGTCCCAGATTTTATCTTTGTGATGAATAATCTTATTGAAACATGGTATTAAATAAAACATTGCTAAGGGACTAGCAATGACTAAGTTGGGGGGTGTGATAAGTGGTAAAAATATACTAATAAAAGTATTAAATTATAAAATAAATTAATCTATTTCTTTAGAAATTAATACTTTTATTAATCTTATGTAGAAAAAAGGCCACCAATGTGAAGATCTTATTTTTTTGGTTCAGATGAAATAAATTTCAGGCAAAATAGACTTCGAACGAGCCCGAAATTGAATTTCAAAAAAAAAAAATCTGGTCTGGTTCAAATCGGTTCAGAAAATTGGCTCAGCAAACCGCCTGACTCGACCACATCAGTAGACCAACCCGCTGATGTAGCGCTGACGGTAGGTTGACGTCAGCATTTTTCATGGCACACGGTGGACCGACTTGAGGACATTTCGGGAATTTCACATGAAGAAGCATGCTTCGATTGGCTGAAGAATGCGGTGGTCCACGCAACATCGGACTCGTGCATGGTCTATAGAGGATAATTTGAAAATTTTGTTTGATCCAATGGACGCCTTTCACTAAGACTTGATCGGACGGTCGAAAAAAAGCATGCGCTGACGAACGGCATGCGCAGCTTCCGATCGAGATCCAACGGCTGAGATTCATCCCGACGTTAAACTAAAGATCAGAAGCCTTCTTTATGCATGATCAGATGGCCCAGATTTAATCCAATGATAGATCCAACGACTGGCATTAATTTTGACTTGATCTGGGATATTTTAAAGAATTTTTAAGTGATTTTTAGACCGTTTGATCAATATCCAACGGTCAGAATCATCTAGAATCCTAATTTGAGTTGTTTTGAGAGTTTTAAACCTAATTTCTAAAGGATTTTTGGAAAAATCAATTCTTGGTCTATAAAACCTGCTGTTTGCCATAGAAAAAAAAGAAGAAGAGAGTGAGAAAAAAAAGAGAAAAGGGAGAGAGTCAGAGAAATAAAGAAAAAAGAAAAAGAAGAGAAAGAGAGGAGAGAGGTAGAAAGAGAAGAGAGATTTTTGAGAAAAAAGAAAGGGTTTGTAATTTTTTTTCTTTTCTTCTTCCGACAATCAAGACATTGATCAAGGAGCCTCTTCTTCTTCATCAAGTTCTCCACACCAAGAGCAACGGACAATCAATTTCAGCAATCAAACAGTCTAATTTCTCTATGCTTTTTATTTTATTTGCTATTTTTGAACTTGTTATCATGAACTAAATTTTCTTTTACTAAGGCTAAGATATAGCCACTCTTTTGATGCAATATTTAGTGAGATTTATTTTTAAATTTTATTCATGAAGAGTATATAAATCTGATCTTAATGCTTTTAGATTACCGGCCATCTTCTAATTGATCTAATGAACATAGATGTTACGGACCAAGTACATCTATGTTATTGCTTCTTGATTATATACCTTGTATTATGAATCAAATTAGAATTCATATGCATGCAAGAAATTTTAGTGTCTTTGGACGCAGCGTATTTTAATTAGAGGGTTTCACAAAACTTAATGCATTAATATTTATTTAAATAATACCAGACCAAAGGATAATTAAATAAAATATTGATAGTTTTGCTATGCCTGGACCAAAGATAGTGAATAAATTAGAAGACTCCACCATCACATGATAATTTATATCCAGAAACCTGTATATGATTGGATTGGTGAACCGATTGCCTTAATAATACATTATCTCTATAATTACTAAATCTCTATATTAACTTGTTTTTTAATATTATTTTTTTTTTTTTTTATTCTTATTTCTTATTTCATAAATCGATCTTCTAAATAATTGGGAGCTTTCGGTACTTATTTCTCCATGGGATGAATATCTACTCATTTCACTTATTTACTTGATCGACTGGTGCGCTTGCCATAGCTATAGATTAGCACGCATCAGTTGTCTCTTAACCGAGTGTGGAGACATGATATGCATATAGGTGAAATATATGGGTAACATCATCATTGAACATGATCAACTCCAGAGCATCTGCTGTCAAGAATGTCTCTGATGGGATATAGGTATAAGTATCCCTTAGACCTGAATCACCTCAGTAACTTGCAAGCAACTCACTATGCTTTGGTATCGAAATAACTTGAATTTCTAAAATTCAGTAATGAAAGAAGAGTTTCAAGCAGACAGTGATAGTAGATTCCACCATGGAAGCAGAGTATATCACAATATGCTGCTAGGTGTCACTGGTGGATTTTGGGAGTAATTAGAATGATTTGGATGATCGATCATATTAGTTATTCTGAATTAGAAAAGTTCTAATCCATCGAAAGGTGTTTCGATTATAGAGATTATGATATATCCCATTACCATATGGAACTGAACCTAACTGAATCATACAAACAAAGATTTGGATCTGGATATTATCAATTGGATTAATCCAAGTTCAATTGATTTGAATAAGATTCAATTAGGTTCAAGAAAATCGTGCTAGCACACGATTGAGCCTAATGTTCTTCTTTAACAATCATTAAAGCTTATCTCGACTAAGCCAAATATGTTTGGACTTCACTCAAAAATCTTTACTTAATCTAACTAGAGCTTGTCCAAGTTCAAAAAAGGGTTATCTTAATTTATGAGATAAATTTGAGACAACACCTATCATTTTTCATCACCTGCTAAATCTTGTCTTCGGACATTAGTCAAATGTTGACCCTGGATACTTAGACATCTACCCATGTGTCATACACCTATAGGAGAGAACTTGGGGACTTGTCCTCCTGCTAAAAAGTAGATAGGAAGAGGGTGCATGCCTAGGGAGGCATGCACCCAGTGAGGATAAAAGATGGAGTCCCATATAGATGGGACTCTAGTTGCTTCAGGGGATTAAATAATATGATGCCAAGAAGACTTGTTTGACCTAGTCTTGGCACCACCTAAGGAGAGTTTTGAGGGTCACTAATCTGATTGGATCAGATGATGTCATCCTATCAATCAGATTTAGATCTGATTGCATAAAGAGCCATGATTGGCCAGGATGATGTGGCACTGCATGGCATAGTAGGGTCTATATAATCCCTGTCTACGCCAAGAATTCAATTCTTCTAACTTTAGCCCATGCCACATAGCCCCTCTTCCTTCTTCTCCATGCCATCCTTTGGTCTTCTCTCTCCTCTCCATGCCCAAGGGACTTTGGGCATGAAGAAGGTGCGATCCAAGCAAGTGAAAGACGTCAGAAAAGGAAGAAGGCAGCACTGCAGTAAGAGACAACGGCTGTTCTTCAAAATCCATTTTGAAGACCTTTAAGATTAGATCCAAATCTAATTTTTGGAGGATTGATTAAGAAGAGGATGATTTTCAGATTCTGCCCAAGTGGATACTGGTAGAGGTCAGGCACTTGCGTGGCTACATCCAAAACCTCAGGCAAACATTGGGACCATCATAGGATAATTGGATTATCCAAAATAAAGATATAATTAAATTAAATTAAATTTTTATTTTTATTATCAGATCAATGAGATTAGATCTGAGGAGTCTCAAATCTGATTAGAATCTTAGTGAAAAATTTTTGAAATATCCCTCCTGATCCAATCAGATCTGAACAAATCTGATCCGAAAAATAGATTTTTTCCTTCAATAGGTTGGTTGTTGATAAGTGGTAAAAATATACTAATAAAAGTATTATATTATAAAATAAATTAATCTATTTCTTTAGAAATTAATATTTTTATTAATTTTATGTAGGAAAGAAGGCTACCAATGTGAAGATCTTATTTTTTTTAATTCAGATGAAATAAATTTCAGGCAAAACAGACTTCAAACGAGCTCGAAATTGAATTTCAAAAAAAAAAAAAACCCGATCCGGTTCAAATCAATTTAGAAAATTGGCTTAGCAAACCGCCCAGCTCGACTGCATCAACAAACCAACCCGCTGATGCAGTACTGATGGCAGGCTGATGTCAGCATTTTTCATGACGCACAGTGGACCGACTTGAGGATATTTTGGGAATTTTACATGAAGAAGTGCGCTCCGATTGGCTGAAGAACGTGGTGGTCCATGCAACATCGGATTCGTGCATGATCTATAGAGGGTAATTTGAGAATTTTGTTTAATTCGATGGGTGACTTTCACTGAGACTTGATCGGACGGTCGAAAAACATGCGCTGACGAATGGCATCCGTAGCTTTCGATCGAGATCCAATGGCTGAGATTCATCCCAACGTTAAACTAAAGATCAAAAGCCTTCTTTATGTGCGATCGAATGGCTTAGAATCAATCCAATGATAGATCCAATAGTTGGCATGAATTCCGACTTGATCTAGGATATTTTAAAAAATTTTTAAGTGATTTTTGGACCATTTGATCAACATCCATTGGTCAGAATCATCTAGAATCCTAATTTAAGTTGTTTTGAGAGTTTTAAACCTAATTTCTAAAGAATTTTGGGGAAGAATCAATTTCTTGGTCTATAAAACCTGCTGTTGCCGTAGAAAAAAAAGAAAAAGAGAGTGAGAAAAAAAAAGAAAAAAGGGAGAGAGTCAGAGAAATAAAGAAAAAAGAAAAAGAAAAGAAAGAGAGGAGAGAGGTAGAAAGAGAAGAGAGATTTTTGAGAGAAAAGGAAGGGTTTGTAATTTTTTTTTCTTTTCTTCTTCCGATAATCAAGATATCGATCAAAGAGCCTCTTCTTCTTCACCAAGTTCTCCACACCAAGAGCAACGGACAATCAATTTCAGCAATCAAACAGTCTAATTTCTTTATGCTTTTTATTTTATTTGCTATTTTTGAACTTGTTATCATGAACTAAATTTTTTTTTACTAAGGCTAAGGTGTAGCCACTCTTTTGATGCAATATTCAGTATGATTTATTTTTAAATTTTATTCATGAGGAGTATATAAATCTGATCTTAATGCTTTTAGATTACTGGCCATCTTCTAATTGATCTGATGAACATAGATGTTACGGACCAAGTACATCTATGTTATTGCTTCTTGATTATATACCTTGTATTATGAATCAAATTAGAATTCATATGCATGCAGAAATTTTAGTGCGCTTTGGATGCAGCATATTTTAATTAGAGGATTTCACAAAACTTAATGCATTAATATTTATTTAAATTACACCTGGATCAAAGGATAATTAATAAATATTGATAGTTTTGCTATGCCTGGACCAAAGGATAGTGAATAAATTAGGAGACTCCACCATCACATGAAATAAAATTAATCTAATAATCTGAATATTGTATTGACTGAGTTGGTGAACCGATTGCCTTAGTAACACATTGCTCTTAAGTTTAAAATCCTAATAATTACACTCTCTCTATTTTCTTAAAATTTTTAATTATTTCTTTATTTTGTTCTTTAATTTCTTATTCTCATAAATCGATCTTCTAAATAAAGCATAGGAAAGAGCTTTTCAGTACTTATTTTCCAATCCTCTAGGGATCGATACTCTACTCATTTCACTTTATTACTTGATCGACTGGTGCACTTGCCATAGCTATAGATTAGCACGCATCAAGTTTTTGGCACCGTTGCCGGGGATTGTGTCTAAAATAATATTAAAATTTTGATCCTAGCTTTACTTTAGAATTTTATTTTTAATTTTTATTATTATTTTATTTTTTTTAAAAATTTTTTCAGTGCATGACACGTACTGGACATAGTAACTTACTACCTTTAGATCCAGAAATTGAAAGGACCATTAGAAGACTACAATAAGAAAGAAACATGGCAGCTGAAGATCCTAACGACATCAATCTAGGATTGGATATGGTGACCGAAGGACAGCATGAAGCTATTCGACCAGTACATCATCCATTAAATGATTACATCACACCATCTATAGCCGATGCAGCTTCGAGCATCAGGAGACCGCCTGTGCAAGCAAACAACTTCGAAATAAAATCGATGATGATCCAGATGATTCAATCAACTGTCCAATTCAGTGGACACGTGCATGATGATCCGAATGCCCATATTTCTAATTTTCTTGAACTTTGTGATACTTTTAAAATTAATGGGGTGTCGGATGATGCTATTAGATTAAGGTTATTTCCTTTCTCTTTATGGGACAAAGCTAAGAGTTGGCTTCATTCTCTTCCTGCAGGTTCTATCACAACTTGGGATGTCCTAGCCCAAAAATTCTTAGCCAAGTACTTTCCACCTTCCAAGACTGCCAAGATGCGCAACGATATCACTTCCTTTATGCAGATGGACATGGAGACACTATATGAGGCTTGGGAGCATTTCAAGGAACTACTGAGGAGATGTCCACATCATCAACTATCCGTATGGCTTCAGGTACAAACTTTCTATAATGGTTTATCTCCTACTAATCATTCTATGATTGATGCAGCAGCAGGAGGAACCATTAACCAAAAAATGGAGGAAGAAGCCTTCGATCTGATCGATGAGATGGCATCAAATAGCTATCAGTGGCAGACAGAACGCATGATGCCAAAAAGACTAGCAGCTGTGCAGGGAGTAGATTGCGTGCCAACCTTACTAGCTGAAATTGCAGCCCTTAGAGCCGAAGTCAATAACTTGAAGGGAATAGCTATGCATATTCAGAGCATCACTTATGACCTATGTGGAGGAGGACACGATACGAGCAATTGCCAGATAGGTAATCCTTTTGCTAAAACAACTGATATAGCTAATTATGTTGGTAATTTTTTTCAGGACCGCAACAAAACAATCCCTACTCCAACACATACAATCAAGGGTGGAGGCAGCACCCAAATTTCTCATGGAGCAATCAAAATGCAGCACAACAGCCACCCCCAGGGTTTCCAAGTACCTGAAAAGAAGTCCAACATGGAAGAGCTGATGGTCAAATTTATGCAAAACCAAGAAGCAACTATAAAAAATTTGGAAGCCAAACTTAGGCAGGACCAAACAGCAGCAATTCGAAACTTGGAGATGCAAATAGGTCAAATGGCTAAAATAATCTCCGAGAGACCTCAGGGATCCTTGCCCAGCAACACGGAGACCAATCCAAGGGAGCAAGTCAATGCTATCACCCTAAGAAGTGGTACAAAGCTGGAGGAGCCACATCAGAAGAAAGAGACTGAAGAGCCAACTACAAATAAGGAACCATCAACTAAAATTCGTCAGTCACCAAAACAACCAGTAGATGGATGGTCTCCAGGTATACGATTTGCCGATCCAAATATGAAGCCCTACGTGCCGCCACTACCATTCCCAGAGAGACAAATACAGCATCCAGATAAGGAATTTTCTAACTTTTTCAAAATTTTAAAGAATTTACATATTAATATTCCTTTTGTAGATGCTATTACTCAAATGCCCAGGTATGCCAAGTTTCTCAAAGAAATCCTAACAAATAAGAAAAAGCTGAAGGAGCATGAGAGAATAAATTTGAATGAAGAATGCTCAGCAATACTTCAAAATAAATTACCACAGAAGCTAAAAGATCCAGGGAGTTTTACTATCCCTTGCATTATTGGTGATTGTAGTTTTGATAAAGTTTTATGTGATTTAGGAGCAAGTATTAATCTCATGCCTTTTTCTATTTTCAGAAAGCTGGGTCTAGGAGAACCGAAGCCTACCACTATTACTCTTCAATTAGCCGACAGATCCATCAAATATCCAAGAGGTATAGTGGAGGATGTCTTGGTAAAGGTAAACAAGTTTATTTTTCCTATTGATTTTATTATTCTTGATATGAAAGAAGATTATGATGTACCCCTTATTTTAGGGAGACCCTTTTTAGCTACTGGAGGAGCTTTAATAGATGTTCAACAAGAAAAATTAATTCTTAGAGTCCAAGATGAACAAGTTACTTTTAATATTTTCAAAGATACTAAACATCCTGATGATAATCAAACTTATTTTCTAATTGATATTATTGATAATTCAGTATATGAGAATTCTATAGAAAATAGGTTTGAGACTATAAAAGCTAGCAATGTCCAATTGAAAGAGGACTCGACCAAACATGAAAGTATTCCAATTGAAGTGGCACCAGATTGATCCACTTTAGAATTCAAAGAAAGTCAAGCTGAAGACTATAAATCAGAACTACTAGATAGGTTGTTTCTTTTCTTTTTAGTTTTGATCATTTTTTTTTTTTTATTTTTCAGTAATTTGTTGTTGCTCTTTTACTGCTTTGGTGTGTATTTTTAATTTTGCAGAGAAAAATCAATGAGAGCTCAAGCAAAATTTCAAAGCTCCAAAGAACCAGACTGAACCAAATCAGGTGTATTCCTTCCTATCCTTTATTGCACCCTTTATTTTTCTTTCTCCTTTAAGACAATGTAGAATAAGTTAGGAGATAAATAATAATAATAATAATAATAATAATAATAATAATAATAAAACCATGTGTCAAGAAGAAAATCTTGAGCAAGATAGACTGGACAAGTGATAAAAGATAGAATTATTTGCTAATGAATGTAACGAGTTAAAGAAGTAGATTAGTTGGTCAACTTTTAGCAGCCTACTTAGGTCATTAAAAGACTATTAGCACTTCTAATTGCACATGCACACTAACAAGGCAAAGTAGGTATTGATTATAAGGCCAACTGAGGATTCAATTATCACTAAAAATTGATAATTAATATACATTCTAATCAAAGAAACTTGAATTTAAGGAAAGAGCTACCTGCCTAAAAATAAAGTGCAAAAGATAGAGTATATGTGGATTGCCCAAAGCCTAGTAACTGGGTCTCTGCACCTAGGTCAAGTGTGAAAATTCATGTAAAATGGTGAAGGAAAGGCCAGGATGCTCAGCAAAAAAAAAAAAAGGCAGTGTGAAAGCTACCTTAATTCATGAGTATAAAATTGAGAATGTATAGAAAATTGACCAAAATAGGTGATAAGAGAGGATACTTTTGTTCTTTTAATTTAATACTGAAATGCTAAAGTTAGTCACAAAGAACACAAGTGCTATAGATCTTTGAAGTACTCTAAGAAAGTTTTTAATTGTATTGACTGAAAAATTTGCTTCTGAAGCTCAATGCTTAGTTAGCAGTATTTTCTAAACTTTTTGACCTTTAGTCCTAGATTTTATCTTTGTGATGGATAATCTTATTGAAACATGGTATTAAATAAAACATTGCTAAGGGACTAGCAATGACTAAGTTGGGGGGTGTGATAAGTGGTAAAAATATACTAATAAAAGTATTAAATTATAAAATAAATTAATCTATTTCTTTAGAAATTAATACTTTTATTAATCTTATGTAGGAAAGAAGGCCACCAATGTGAAGATCTTATTTTTTTGGTTCAGATGAAATAAATTTCAGGCAAAATAGACTTCGAACGAGCCCGAAATTGAATTTCAAAAAAAAAAAATCTGGTCTGGTTCAAATCGGTTCAGAAAATTGGCTCAGCAAACCGCCTGACTCGACCACATCAGTAGACCAACCCGCTGATGTAGCGCTGACGGTAGGTTGACGTCAGCATTTTTCATGGCACACGGTGGACCGACTTGAGGACATTTCGGGAATTTCACATGAAGAAGCATGCTTCGATTGGCTGAAGAATGCGGTGGTCCACGCAACATCGGACTCGTGCATGGTCTATAGAGGATAATTTGAAAATTTTGTTTGATCCAATGGACGCCTTTCACTAAGACTTGATCGGACGGTCGAAAAGCATGCGCTGACGAACGGCATGCGCAGCTTCCGATCGAGATCCAACGGCTGAGATTCATCCCGACGTTAAACTAAAGATCAGAAGCCTTCTTTATGCATGATCAGATGGCCCAGATTTAATCCAATGATAGATCCAACGACTGGCATTAATTTTGACTTGATCTGGGATATTTTAAAGAATTTTTAAGTGATTTTTAGACCGTTTGATCAATATCCAACGGTCAGAATCATCTAGAATCCTAATTTGAGTTGTTTTGAGAGTTTTAAACCTAATTTCTAAAGGATTTTGGAGAAGAATCAATTTCTTGGTCTATAAAACCTGCTGTTGCCATAGAAAAAAAAGAAGAAGAGAGTGAGAAAAAAAAGAGAAAAGGGAGAGAGTCAGAGAAATAAAGAAAAAAGAAAAAGAAGAGAAAGAGAGGAGAGAGGTAGAAAGAGAAGAGAGATTTTTGAGAAAAAAGAAAGGGTTTGTAATTTTTTTTCTTTTCTTCTTCCGACAATCAAGACATTGATCAAGGAGCCTCTTCTTCTTCATCAAGTTCTCCACACCAAGAGCAACGGACAATCAATTTCAGCAATCAAACAGTCTAATTTCTCTATGCTTTTTATTTTATTTGCTATTTTTGAACTTGTTATCATGAACTAAATTTTCTTTTACTAAGGCTAAGGTGTAGCCACTCTTTTGATGCAATATTCAGTGTGATTTATTTTTAAATTTTATTCATGAGGAGTATATAAATCTGATCTTAATGCTTTTAGATTACTGGCCATCTTCTAATTGATCTGATGAACATAGATGTTACGGACCAAGTACATCTATGTTATTGCTTCTTGATTATATACCTTGTATTATGAATCAAATTAGAATTCATATGCATGCAGAAATTTTAGTGCGCTTTGGACGCAGCGTATTTTAATTAGAGGGTTTCACAAAACTTAATGCATTAATATTTATTTAAATTATACCTAGACCAAAGGATAATTAATAAATATTGATAGTTTTGCTATGCCTGGACCAAAGGATAGTGAATAAATTAGAAGACTCCACCATCACATGAAATAAAATTAATCTAGTAACCTGAATATTGTATTGACTGAGTTGGTGAACCGATTGCCTTAGTAATACATTACTCTTAAGTTTAAAACCCTAATAATTACACTCTCTCTATTTCCTTAAAATTTTTAATTATTTTTTTATTTTATTCTTTAATTTCTTATTTTCATAAATCGATCTTCTAAATAAAGCATAGGAAAGAGCTTTTCGGTACTTATTTTCCAATCCTCTAGGGATGATACTCTACTCATTCACTTTATTACTTGATCGACTGGTGCGCTTGCCATAGCTATAGATTAGCACGCATCAGTTGTCCTCTTAACCGAGTGTGGAGACACTGATATAGCATATAGGTGAAATATATGGGTACATCATCATTGAACATGATCAACTCCAGAGCATTCTGCTGTCAAGAATGTCTCTGATGGGATATAGGTATAAGTATCCCTTAGACCTGAGATCACCTCAGTAACTTGCAAGCAACTCACTATGCTTTGGTATCGAAATAACTGAATTTCTAATTCAGTAATGAAAGACTTCTAGGAATAATCAAGTACTTGCAAAGTTGATGTGTGATCAAGATGGAATTGACCACTCCAAGAGTTGGAGAAGAATGTATCACTGTATTCCAATATAGCAAAGGATAATCCATTAGATGGATTTGATAATTTGAAATACAATATGGACAATCTAATTAGAGTTGATAGTTGAACTCTAAGGTGTCCTATGAGCATTTTGGTCAAGGAGATAAATTATATGGAAACTATATCCACATGAATTCTAAGGATGGTATCTACACATTCGACCTATTCGGTCCTACAAGTATTTTGGTCAAGAAGATGAATTATATGAAAACTATATCCACATAGATTCTAAGTATGGTATCTACACATTTGACCTATTCGACCATCGGGTATTGATAGGAACGCGATGTTGTCATTAAGACACCATGTTTATTAGTTTAATCCAACTTCTTAAAATAATTAAAAATGCATAGATAGCAGTGAGTCGGATCAAATCCACAGGGAAGGTAGTGTTTTTAGATTTAAAATCTTTAATTTTTGAAAAGAAAAGAAGAAAAGGATTTGAGTTTTCAGAATCAAAAGTGAAGTTGGAAAATTAAAAGCAAAAATTAATAGGTGTAGAAATTTAAACTTGGTACTAAGATCTATTAGTTAGATCTTAGCATCTACTTGCAATAAAATAAAAAGTAATAATTAAAGTGCAGAAATTAAATTATAATAAAAATAAAAAGTAAGAAATTAAAATATAAAAATAAAATTTTTATTAATTAAAATTTTAGAATTTAAATACATAAAATTTAAAAAGAAAAAAAATAAAATAAAATAGCCTGATCTCTGATCTTGGATCGGCATTGGCAGAAAGATGGTGTAGAAGCTCGACTCTTCTTCTCGGCACCCGTTGCTTCGAAGCAGCCTTTAACCCATAGCCTAGCTTCGCCCTGTACCAAAGCTTCACCTTGATCGGAGATGTTGATTTCTGGAGGCCTAGGGTCCTTTTTATAGTGCTAGGAGGGCTGGATATTTTTTTCTAAAGGCAATGTGGGACTAATGGCCTTTGCAATCATCAAAATACAAAAGAATTCAAGTAAAATTTGAATCAAAATAGCTCTGATACATCTCTGATAAATCTGATAAAATCCAGCCATTCAATAGGAATCCAACGGTCCAAAAATCATCAAAATCGGATGCAGATCAACTCAGATCGGGTCGGATTAAATTCTGGCCATTGGATCGCGCTTGATGGAGGAAATCTGGCCGCAAATCACGCGCCTGAGAGTTTGATCACCGTCGGGAGCTTTCTGGACCGTCGGATCATCGCCTGGATCGAGCGCTGCCGTCCGATGGTGATCCGCGTGATGTCTGTAGCTGAATAAAATTCGAAAGCAACCACAGCCGTCCGATCCTGACCGCAAACAACCACATCCGTCCGATCGCGCAATCACTGTTCCCATGGACCGCGTAGACCGGCCGCACCGCACACCGCAACCAATCAGCACCTTTGTTGTAGAGCGAAAAAGACTAAATTACCCTTGTGAGCCACGATAAATTTCTGTAGACCCTTTAGGGGTCTAGGTCCACCACGTGGCAAGCTCTGATTCGCTGAATTTTGCTGAGCTGGCGGTCCACGCCTGGATCATGGACCGGCTGATGGCTTCAATGGTTGAGTCAGCTTGAATGGCTTGGCTTGGCTTGGCTTTGTGGCTCGGCTTGGCTTGCTGGCTCAGCTTGCGGAGCCGGCTGAGCTGTTTTCTTTTTTATTTAATTTTTATTTATTTTATATTTTTAAAAATTCATATCTTTTCCATTTTAGCTCCGTTTTACTTGAAATTTATTTCATTGTGATCAAAAAAATGAGCTCTTTCTATTGATAATAAAATTTTATTTTTTAATTTTTATTATTTTTTATTATTTTTTAATTAATTTTTTAATTAATAAAAATATGAATTTTTTAAAAATTATATATAAATTGATTAATAATTTTTAAAAATTAATATAAATTAATTAATAAATTAATACTTTTATTGGTGAATTTATGATGCTTATCACACCCCCCAACTTAAGCTTTGCTCGTCCTCGAGTAAAGAAAGAATTTAGTTTTAAATACCTTTTAACTTTAGAGTTTCGAATTTTACCTAAGCAATTTTCAAAATGGCCATTGATATTCAGTAGAGCTTAAATGAGACATATCATTGGGGTATTAATACTTATCAATAGAAAAATTAAGTAAAGAACATTAAATTTTTCAGAACTTTTTCTAAATTATCCTACCTTTATCTCTGATTTGTCTAAACTTTCATATAGGCAGGTGTATTGCTACTTCATCCTTCATTTATTAATTTTTATTTTTACATTGCCCACTTTTTGATGTGAATATCATTGCTTACTTAGGCAACGGGACCCGGTTACTTGGTGGAAAACCAATTATTTTTTTTTTTTTTTTAACGTTGTACCACTATTGAGTGTCTTAACTCCTTAAGCTTTCTATTTGATCCATGTAGCGAGTCTTGGGCCAATGACTCCCAAACCAGTTGGCTTTAGGGCACTAGGTATAGAATACCCCTCGGGCTTACTAGCTCGAATCAAATAGGCTACGAGTTAAGACTAGCTTTACAACGAGCTTCTTTGCCCTTCCCACCTTTTGATGCGAAACTCAATGCTTGCTTAGGCAAAGAGGCCTGGTTACTCAGTGAGAAGTACTTGGAAAACTATTTTATTAAAATAAATTTTTATATGAAGAAATACGTATAGTTACCCTACACAAGCCTATAAAAAGTAGACTTTTCTTTGATGCTAATAGAAATAATTAGAAATGCTCCAAAGAAAAACTTTTTATATTCTAGACTTAACTCTTTATTGAATTTTCTTAATACTTGATTCCTCAATATCTCATAGATTCTCTAATCTGGTGCATCAATTTTCTTTTTAAAATGCTTAGTTTAATTCGATTCTTAAGCATAATCAAGTATCTAAATACTAAATACTAACTTTTTTGAGGACTTAAAATTTTAAATTTTTTTATTTTTCTCTCCCCCCAACTTAATCGACATTGTCCTCAATGGAGAAGAAAAAATAAAGGGTGTAATAAAGAACATGAAAGAATACACCTAACTCAGTATATTTTTAGTCCAGCACATGCCTTTGAAAATTTGAGCTCTCCCTCCAACTTATTCAAATTATCCTAAAAAAAAATAAACTAAAAAGATAAATTAGATAAAAACTAAATATTGGGTTGCCTCCCAACAAGCGCTAAGTTTACCGTCTTCAGCCAGACACAATGCAGCTCACTATCCTGTGTCGAATATTGGATTGACAAATTCCAATGGTTTTGGATTGCCAATCTCAGAAAGTTGATTTATAATCCCATTATTGATATATTCACTGTTAATTTTTGGGATATAATTTATGATTCCATTCTCAGACCCATGTTTATTAAGAATTTCTCCTATTTGTTCTTCTAAAATGCTCATGAATGGAGTTTTAGGAGTTAAGTTTGATTCAATGGGTGCTGGAATGGTGACTAAAGATGGTTTTAATTCTGGAGGTAAATTAATGTGATCCTGCTTAAACAACTCCATTGACATTTTCATTACATGCCTTTTGATTTTTATAAGAAGAACCAGCTTCTAGGGTTGAAGGGAATAGGACATTAGGTTTATAAGTCTTGGGTAAATCATCTATTCTCTTTTCCCTTATTTCTATCTCATTTAAACTGGAACTAGCATCAGTACTAATTTCTGGCTTGGGTTCTTCTATGTGGTTAGTCTCAGTACTAACCAGTTCCTCTAAATTTTTATTTTGGCTAGCATCAGTACTAGCCTCTCTCACCTGATCTTGGTATGGGTCCATAAGAATCCTATAGCTTTTAAGTTCAAGAATTACTTTGGTATTCTCAAATTGAGGATTCTTAGGTGAGACATTAAATTGATAACTTGGTCCAAGTGATTGATGGACATTAGATGGGTTGTTTGAAATTGGTAGGTTCGGTAGTGATCTAGTTCTCTCCTCATATTAGACTCAACTAATTATCCTATTTGAGCTTCTAGTCTGGTGATAGATTACTGTTGAGTTAGAATCAATTGTTGAAGTTGGTTAAATCTATCATCAGCTAGATTGGTCTGTTGAGGAGGTGGATATGAGGATTGATTATAATATGATGGCTGGATAAACTGACTAGGCTGACCATTATTATAGGCATAATTTTGATAATTTTGCTCAAGTAAAATTTGGGTCTGAGCCTGAGTCTATTGGGATGTCCAAGAAAAATTAAAGTTACTCCAATCTGAATTATATGAATTTGAAAATGGGTCATTAATCAATTTGGAGTATCCTTGAGCAGCTTGAACTTGTTCTTGGATAAAAGATGAAAACTGTGCAGTCATAGGACATTCACTCATATGATGGGTTGGGCTAGCACAGATTGAATAAGTCTCCTGATAATTAGAAGATGATGTGAATTGTACAGGAGATTGTTGACCTAGGATTAGGAGTTGATCTATTTTCTGAGCAAGAAGGTCAACTTTATCTAATTTTTGGACTATTAGGTTCAGATTAGCCATTTGATTTTTAGGTTTAATATAAATCAACCATTCAATTAAATTCAACTAAATTAGAAAAAGTGATTTCCTACCGTACATATATTAGTGCAACCCTAATGTGTGGTTCAAAAAAAAATTTTAGATTTTTTTATATATTTTTTTTATTATTTTATTATATTAAAGATTAATTATTTTATTTATTAATTAAGTTTAATTATTTTTTTAATATTTTTTAGTTAGTTAAATTTAATTTTTATTTTATTTTATTTTATTTTTTAAGAGGAGAAAGAAAAAAAGAAAGAAAAGTTCTAAAGAAGAGATCCTAAGGAGTCCTAGAACTAAGAAGAAAGAGAAGAATTAGGTTTAATTAGATTTAATATTGGTTAGCAATCAAGTTGGTCAATCAATCATGACTAAAGGTTGTCTTAGATCTAGACAGCTCCTAATTGCCAAGGTCACCTTCAAGTCCTCCAAGTGTAGGATTAGCCAATCAACTAGCCAGGTAAGTATAAGGTTGGTGGGAGTCCCCCCGTTGCTTGCCTTAGACACCAATTGTGCTTGGCCAGGTAAGCGAATGGAATCAATTAGAAACCACCTTCCTTCGGGCCCAGTCGTCCCTGAACCACTTTCCTAGACACCAGTCAAATTGACTTATCCTAACCAGGTTCAACTCTTAGGATTTCTTATCCTATTGAGCTCGAGTTCCTAGGGTTGATGTCTAATTGATTTTAAAATTAAAGGCTTAGGTCAATGCAGGATGCTGGTTGGTTGTTTGTGGGCTAAGGAAGGGTGATCAAATCCCCACCTTATCTTGTTTAATTGGGTTGTGCCCTTAATTTGGTTTAATATGAATATGCACAAAAAAAAAAAAATTTCAATCAAAGGGTTCTATGCAATTTAAACTAGATGCATGCAACTAATTGAATTCTGAAAGGCTTACCTTGCCTCCAGCAATCACCAAAAAAAAAATAAATAAATAAATAAATAAAAATAAAAAATAAAACTAAAACTAATATGATGCATGCTCTAAACAGTTAGGGATTTCTAATCTTATCATGAGACTTTTAATTAGGTTTAAATAAATATTTTTTTAAAATTAATTTAAAAAAATAAAATAAATAAATAAATAAAATAAAAAGAAAAGAGTACTAGGGTTAGAATTGATCTCACCAAGCAAAACTTCTGATTCTTTTTGTTCTTTAATCTCTTTTTCTGCAAAATAATAAAAAAAATTAGCAAGCAATATTTATAAGAAAGTAGAAATTTTATTTATAATTTATTTATAGAAAAATCAAAGAGATCAAAAATTTAATGTCCGTGCCTTCCCCGGTAATGGCACCAAAAACTTGATAGGAACGCGATGTTGTCGTTAAGACACCGTGTTTATCAGTTTAATCCGACTTCTTAAAATAATTAAAAATGCATAGATAGCAGTGAGTCGGGTCGAATCCACAGGGAAGGTAGTGTTTTTAGATTTGAAATCTTTGATTTTTGAAAAGAAAAGAAGAAAAGGATTTGAGTTTTCAGAATCAAAAGTGAAGTCGGAAAATTAAAAGCAAAAATTAATAGGTGTAGAAATTTAAACTTGGTACTAAGATCTATTAGTTAGATCTTAGCATCTACTTGCAATAAAATAAAAAGTAATAATTAAAGTATAGAAATTAAATTATAATAAAAATAAAAAGTAAGAAATTAAAATGCAAAAATAAAATTTTTATTAATTAAAATTTTAGAATTTAAATACATAAAATTTAAAAAGAAAGAAAATAAAATAAAATAGCCTGATCTCTGATCTTGGATCGGCATTGGCAGAAAGATGGTGTAGAAGCTCGGCTCTTCTTCTCGGCACCCGTTGCTTCGAAGCAGCCTTTAACCCATAGCCTAGCTTCGCCCTGTACCAAAGCTTCACCTTGATCGGAGATGTTGATTTCTGGAGGCCTAGGGTCCTTTTTATAGTGCTAGGAGGGCTGGATATTTTTTTCTAAAGGCAATGTGGGACTAATGGCCTTTGCAATCATCAAAATACAAAAGAATTTGAGTAAAATTTGAATCAAAATAGCTCTGATACATCTCTGATAAATCTGATAAAATCCAGCCATTCAATAGGAATCCAACGGTCCAAAAATCATCAAAATCGGATGCAGATCAACTCAGATCGGGTCGGATTAAATTCTGGCCGTTGGATCGCACTTCATGGAGGAAATCTGGCCTGCAAATCACGCACCTGAGAGTTTGATCGCCGTCGGGAGCTTTCTGGACCATCGGATCATCGCCTGGAATCGAGCGCTGCCATCCGATGGTGATCCGCGTGATGTCTGTAGCTGAATAAAATCCGGAAAGCAACCACAGCCGTCCGATCCTGACCGCAAACAACCACATCCATCCGATCGCGCAATCACTGTTCCCATGGACCGCGTAGACCGGCCGCACCGCACACCGCAACCAATCAGCGCCTCTGTTGTCTGAGCGAAAAGACTAAATTACCCTTGTGAGCCGCGATAAATTTCTGTAGACCCTTTAGGGGTCTAGGTCCACCACGTGGCAAGCTCTGATTCGCCGGATTTTGCTGAGCTGGCGGTCCACGCCTGGATCGTGGACCGGCTGATGGCTTCAACGGTTGAGTCAGCTTTGATGGCTTGGCTTGGCTTGGTGGCTCGGCTTGGCTTGGTGGCTCGGCTTGCAGAGCCGGCTGAGCCGTTTTCTTTTTTATTTAATTTTTATTTATTTTATATTTTTAAAAATTCATATCTTTTCCATTTTAGCTCCATTTTATTTGAAATTTATTTCATTATGATCAGAAAAATGAGCTCTTTCTATTAATAATAAAATTTTATTTTTTAATTTTTAATTATTTTTTAATTATTTTTTAAATTAATAAAAATATGAATTTTTTAAAAATTATATATAAATTGATTAATAATTTTTAAAAATTAATATAAATTAATTAATAAATTAATACTTTTATTGGTGAATTTATGATGCTTATCAGGTATCATTGCTAGATGGTCACTTTAGTTGGTACAAAAATTTATTCTTATGCTACCAACTTAGATTTGGATCTATAAGATCACACACATTAGAGCTCACAATCAGATTGGATGGTTGATCAATGATTGAGAATCATTCTAGGATTAAATGATCAATACGATTGATGTTTAACTTAGTGCAAGTATTACAGGAGGATTAATTAGCAATTTGATTGCTAATTGCTTAATTTAATTAAGTCAAAGGTCTGAGGTTCAGTTTAATTAAATATAATTTAATTAGATTTAGCTTGGGCTTGATTGGATTAAGTCCAATTGACTTATTGGATAAGTCAAGTGCAAGGAAAAACTAGTCCTAGTCTAACTAGGACTTAGGTCAACCTAATTTCCTAATTTGATTAGAAAATTAAATCAAAATTAAATCTAATTTAATTAAACCATTAATTGGGTTAGAACCTAATTTAATTTGGTTGAGTTGGTTTTAGGTTTAATTTGGTTTAAGAAACCACTTTGACCAAGTTATAGATAGAATCCTAGTAAGACTTGGATTCCTCCTTATGCCACCTTAGTCCCAACTCCCCCATGCCTATTTTTTGGTATTTTTCATGGAAAATCTTTTTCTTCCTGATCTTCATGTATGCCCCCTTTCTTCCTCTCTTTCTCATATGATAATTAGGTTGAAGATCAAGTCAAAGAAGGAGTTTGTTTTGATATTGGATTCTATGAGATAGAATCCTAACAAACCCAAACTTTTGCCAAAAGATGCTGCCCCCTCTCCCAATTAATTTCTCTCTTATTCCACATAAGAAACCCCTTTTCTTATGCACCTTTCCTTGCTTGTACATACCAAAAATTATGGAGGGGGCACCCTTTTCTTGCTGGTACATGCTAAAAATTATGGAGGGGGCACCCAAGAGTTGGGTGCCCCTTGACTTGCCTTGTTTGACCTTTTCTTGTCTAATATTTGATCTAGACAAGGACTCTTCTTTTCGTATATATTTTGAATAAATTTTGGCTTGAAATTTTCAAGGGTTATAGATATTTAAGAGGGATTTGAGGTGTGTGAAAATTAGGCAGAGAGAACCCCTAGGAATTGAGATTCAATGACACAAAACTAGGTATCAAGGTGAGAGCAAAGAGAAGAAGAAGAGGATCTTCTTCCAGGATTGCTGTGTTCATCTCTTTCCTTCCTTCTTCCTTGGATTTTCTGAGAGTATCTCACATCTAAAACCTCTTCTCCTCCTTGTCTTCTTTGGAAAAGTCCAATATAGAAGAAAGGAGGCATCTGATCAACCATCGAAGAAAGATTAGTGCAATACTAGCATACTGTACTGATTTCCAGCATCTGAATTTTTGATCCTGATTGTGGGCTTGTGTGGATGACTCCTAGAGGTCGGACGTGTGTACAGATTGCAACTTCATCCTCAGGCCTAGATCAGTGAGTTAGAATATCTAACTCGCTCAGGTAATAGATCTGATCTATTATTTTTTTCATACATGCATGAGACATAGTGTAGATCTAGGTTGATGTGATCAACCTTTCCTTCTTATTTATTTTTGATTTTATATTTAAATACCATATAATAATTATATAATATGGTCTTAGATCTAGGGATTATCTAATATTTAAAATTTATTAGATTAATTTTGAGTCTTCCACTGCTGATCTAGAAAAAATTTCAAGATCTAGCCCTAAAACCCTAGATCTGATTTCTTCAATTGGTATCAAAGCTAGGTTAATTATTATATGATTATTAATGTATGCTTGGATTATTTTTGGATTAGATCTAATTAATAATCTGATATTTAAATCTAAAATTAAAATCTTAGATCATACAAACTGCTTTAAGGTTTACCCCTTACAGTGCAAAGGTTGTCCTAGTTCGTATAAATATAATATTATTCATAAATTTATTAGACATGATCTGATGTTATCTATGATTTATTTGATTTAAAAAAGTTTTAAATCTAAAAATAAAATTTTAGATTGCATGGACTGATCTTATAAGGTTGTCCTGCCATAAGGTTTACCCCTTACAGTGAAAAGGTTGTCCTAGTACGTCCTGATCTAAAATTTTGATCATAAAATTTTAGATTAGATCTATGATATTTTATGATCTAATTAAAAATATTTTAATCTAATTTTAATCATCAAAAATATATTATATTTGATCTAAGTTGACTTATGATTGATTGATCTTGAAATTATTTCAATTACATGAACTTGTTTAGATTAGATCTAAAGTAGTTTCATGCTCTTCTTACTTGCATATTGATTATAAATCAAACATGCAACTTGGTTAGTAGAACCATATTATAAAAATATTTTATAAATATAAAAATAATTTTTAAAAAGTCGAATCCCAATCCTCAGCCCAAAACTTAATTAAGAATTAAGAAGTTGTTTGATTAGTATCTAGGATTGTAAATTGAAGATCCTAAGACACAAATCATAACACATTGGGTTAAATGGATTAGTGGAGATTAAGTCCATTAATTGGGTTAGACCTAGAATTAGATTAAAGAATGGACTTAATTTGAGAATTGACTAAATCTAAATAATTGTTGTCTTAGATTAGGTCAAGGATTCTTTAGATCAATTACAATTGTTGTAGTTGGTCAAGTCCATGTCTTTAAAGAAACCCAAGATGGACTTGATTCTTGGCTACGTGGTCTAGCATGAACTGTTAGGTTGATCTAATTGAAACTAATTAAATCAATTGATGTCTAAGGTAAACCAGACCGGTGGTTTTTAATTGGCAGCCCACTTATTTGGCCATTTCTGATGGTGTCTAAGGCAAGCTTTGGTAGTATAGGTGATGTGATGCTCCCAAGCCTTGGGAGGCCATGGATGGAGCCAAGATAAGGGCTCTGGGGAGGCTAGGATAGGTGTGATCCTAGGGTTAGGATAGGAGTTATCCTAGAGTGGAGGTGACATGTAGCTCTCCATGGGCTTGAGGTTCGGGTATTAAGAGCCTCAAGGGGCTTGGTTGGTGCTTTGGAGACTTGGGATTCAAGATGGAGCAAAAAACTAAAGTTGAGAAATCAACACTATAGAAAGAAGATTTTTTGCAGGTTAGTCGGCTCAGTCCAAAACTAGGTTGGCTAAGTCTCAGAGCATAGGCAAAATAGAAATATTGAGTTTCGAAACTGTAGGCACGGTACAAAAGTAGGCTGATTTAGTTTCAGACTGAACCGACCTAGTGAAACTTAGCCGACTCAATGTTGAGACTAAGTCGACTCAGTGCGCGGGCAGAGTTACACAAGGATCTATTTTGGGCTAGGGTCTAGGTTGATCCTAGTCGTCTTAAGGCCTGATTTGAGAGGTCTTAAGGGGGATACTTCATGTATGGGTTGGGATTAGATCCAGGGGATAAGAGCATGTGAGACTTAGGCTCGGTGAGTGCTTTCATATATTGGGTTAGCCTAAGGGAGTTTTTGAGCTGGGGTTTATTAGAGTTCATATGAAAACTCTAAGATATATAAATCAGGACATTGTAACTTTTACAATAGAGAAGTAAATATAATTGAGCTTTTTTCTTTAACTCTCTTCTCCCTTCTCTCTTCTCTCTGGTTCTAACACCAAAACCCTAGCTTCTTCCATCTTTCTTAGATCTTCTTCAATTTGCTGGATTAACGCCCAGGTTCATGCAAGAGATCGAATCTATGGCTGTGGCTTCGAGCAATCGTAGGAACAATAATTAGTATCAGAGCGAGGTGATGCCAGTTGGTGGGACAATAGGTTAACCCTCCCACTGATCGAACTTACTTAACCTCTTAGTGAAATTATGTTTTGATTGGATCACTTGACTATTCGAGCTGACTCATGTCAGCTAGGTAAATTAGTTTGACTGATTTAGGTACTCCTAGATCAGCCTATTAATGGTCTCCCTTAAGCTGACTTAGTGAAGTTAGTGGAAGGATCATGATAAGCTGGTTAATCTGACCTACTCACTTCTATAAATTAAATTCTTTAAAATTATTAGGTCTCTAAAATAAAATAGTTATATGATAACTGGATCATAGCCTTCTATTAAAGTGGATGATAATGGGTCCATCAGTTGGATAATCATTAGAGGCCTAAAGGCTTGGTGCTTATCGACTGATAGAATTATCATTCATTATATGATCTCTTGGATACATCTTTCTAAATGGTGGTCAAGTGGGTCAACCAAAGTTGGGCCTGATCATTCATTGGTTGAATGGGCCAAGTATGGTCATGTTAATGGTTGGACCTAACTGGACCCTTTTCTAAAAAGGCCAAAGCTAACTAATCAGGGGCTAGGGCAAAATTTAATTACTAGAAGTTGTTTGGAGAAATAATTGATTATGAACCTATCCTTAGATACATATGGGTTGGCCAATCAAAGTTGGGCTCATGTGCAGTCTATGTGGATTCTAGTACCCACTAAGAAATTAGGATAATTTCTCGAATTGAAGGTAGAGGCTACCAATTCAAATAAAATAGTGGAAGAACCTTTTGATTAAAAGTCCAAATTTTTAGGTTTAATGAATCAACTACTAATTAGGTTATGATTTTTCTTTGTGCAGATATGGCCACTTTTCTATCTCTTCGATCATTATTGGATAATGATAAGTTGATGCGACCCAACTTGGGTAGCCGGTACCAAAAGTTAAAGATTGTCCTGGAGCATGAATGCATCCTACATGTGATAACGGATGATGGACTTAAGGAGCCAGCTGCAAATGCATGTGAAAGTATCAGAGATATTTATCAGAATTGACTCAGTGATCGAATCATGGTGCACTACATTATGCTAGCTATGATGAGCGACGAGTTCAGTCATAAATTTGAGATGGCTCAGCCAAAGAAAATGCTTTAAGTGTTCGAGGATTCCTTTGGCACACCCGATGACATGGAGAGGCACAAGACTAGTTGTGCCATCTTTAATGCCAGAATGCAGGATGGAGCCTCTGTTACTGATTATGTACTATACATGATTGAGCTAATAGAGCACTTGAGCAAGCTCAGTTTTTTCTTGCATAAACAGCTTGGGAAAGATGCAATACTGAACTCGCTACCCAAGTCTTATCTCCTATTCCTTACATATTATAGAATGTCAAATCCTGAAGTTGACTACCATGGGTTTCATAGATTACTTCAAAACTTTAAGAAGGATCACCAGCTCCATAAGGAGTCGGTGAACTTAGTGGGAGGTTCATCTTCTCATTCTTGGCCCTTTGGAAAAGAAAAGAAGAACAAGAAGAAGAAAGCTAAGAAGATGCAAGTTCAGGCTAGGATATCTGTGTAGAGCCAGACCAAAAAAATCAAGCTTGATAAGAGTCAAGCTGAATTCTTCTTTTGCAAGAAGCGGGGACACTGAAAGAGGAACTGTCCTCGGTACATTGCCTTCCTAGACCCAAATAGGTAGAGAAAAAAGTAAGCTATTGCTGAACAAGGTATTTATATGATAACTTCTTGTAATTTCTCTATTTGTAATATTACTGACTAGGTATTGGATACTGAAAACTCTTATCATATTTGCAATTTATTTCAGGGGTTGCTGATCAATAGAAGATTCAAGCAAGGCAAGAGATTCCTGAACGTTGGAGATGGAAGACCAGTTACAGTTCTTGCTTTTGAAATTTTGAAACTTGTATTTGAATTTCATACCATTATTCTTAGTGATTGTCATTTCTGTTCTAGTTTCTTTTTAAATATCATTTTTGTAGGCCTTTTGGCCATGAACAATTATGAAATTTCAATAAAGAAAAGAGTTTGTAATGTTATTATGAATGGTGTTACTGCTTTCTATGGACAATTGAACTATGGTGTATATATGTTATCACAATCTATTAATGTAGTCTATTCAACTGGCAAACATCCTAGATTAGATAATGTGACAGATATCTAATTATGGCACTGTAGGCTAGGTCATGTAAATAAGAATAGAATAAGCATGTTGGCTCAAGAGGGTATCCTCGAACTTAGTGATTGTGAATCACTTTCAACTTGTGAATCCTGACTTCTTGGTAAAATGACCAAGTCATCTATTACTGAAAAAGGTGAGAGAGCCACTGAGCTCTTAGGTCTAGTACATACTAATGTATGTGGATCAATGAGCATAAGTGCTAGAGGTAGATATGTCTACTTCATCACTTTCATAGATGATCTATTCAGATATGGATATGTCTATCTGATGAAACATAAGTCAAATTCTTTTAAAATATTCAAACAGTTCCGAAGCGAAGTAGAAAAATAAATTGAAAAGAGTATTAAAACTTTTCGATCTAACCGAGGAGAAGAATATCTTTCTAGTGAGTTTCTCACATATCTAGGAGAGGAGAAGATTCTTTCGCAATAGACTCCTCTAGGAACACCACAACATCATGGTGTATCTGAAAGGAGGAATCGAACTCTGTTAGACATGGTTCGATCTATGATGGATTTTGCTAGCTTGCCGATATTCTTTTGGGGATATGCACTCGAATTGGCTTGCTATCTTTTAAATAGGGTTCCAAGTAAATCTATGGTTAAAACTTCATATGAGGTATGGATAGGACGTAAGCCAGCACTTTCACACCTCAGGGTCTGGGGGTGCCCGACTTATGTCAAACGGTTAATTATAGATAAACTTGGACCTAGGTCTAACAAGTGCATATTTATAAGATACCCAAAAGAGAACAAAGAATACTATTTCTACCATGCTGATGAATAAAAAATGTTCGTCAGTCTTAGGACAACCTATTTTGAAAAAGAAGTTTCTTAGTGAAGGAATTGTTGCCTCTAAGGTTGAACTTGATGAAGTTTAATAGATAGAAATTCCAACACAGAATGCTAAACCTA
This sequence comes from Cocos nucifera, assembly GCA_006176705.1. Classification (NCBI taxonomy): domain Eukaryota; kingdom Viridiplantae; phylum Streptophyta; class Magnoliopsida; order Arecales; family Arecaceae; genus Cocos; species Cocos nucifera. Next base: position 111,848 of record QRFJ01001222.1, read on the forward strand.
AGTCGAATTTGATCAGATCAAATCCAAAGCCTAGTGAACCCACACCATTAAGGCGATTCGATAAAGTACCACACCATTCGGATAGATACTATGGATTTTTGATCCAGGATGGTGATCCTATCGAACTCGATGAGAATGATGAGGACTCCGATCACTTATATGGATGCTATGTAGAGACCCAACTTTGAGAAATAGCTAGAAGCTATGAGATCCAAAATGGATTCCATGAAGGTCAACGATGTATGGACATTAGTTGACCCACTTGAAGGGGTTAATCCCCTTGGGTGTAAATGGGTATTCAAAAGAAAAGGAGACATAGACGGAAAGGTGGAGATCTATAAAACCCATCTAGTTGCTAAGGGATATCATCAATATTATGGTATTGACTATGATAAGACATTCTCTCTAATGGCAATGCTCAAATTTATTCAGATAATACTTGCAATAGCTGTCCACTTGGATTATGAGATCTGGTCGATGGATGTGAATATAGCTTTCCTAAATGGAGAGCTGATCGAAGAGGTGTATATGATACAACCTAAGGGGTTCACATCCATAGATGAGTCCAAGGTGTGCAGGCTTCAGACATCTATTTATGGATTGAAGCAAGCATCTCAAAGTTGTAACATGCATTTTGATAAAGTGATCAAAATGTATGGCTTCACTAAGAACAGAGAAGAACCTTGCATTTATAAATCGGCAAATGATCCAATAATGGTATTCCTTATTTTATATGTGGATGACATTCTCTTAATCGAGAATGACATCCCTGCACTATAGGAAATAAAAGTTTGATTGTCATCATAATTCTTCATGAAGGACTTGGGTGAAGCATCCTACATCCTAGAGATGAAGATCTATAGGGATAGATCTAAAAGGATGCTTGGTATATCCCAGTCCATGTACATAGAAATTATGCTGAAGAGTTCAATATGGAGAATTCCAAAAAGAGCTATCTCCTAATAGGTCAAAAAATTTCACTCTCTAAGAAGAATTGTCCGACAACTCCTAAAGAGAGAAAGCATATGAGTAGAATCCCATATGCTTCAGCAGTTGGGTCTATCATGCATGCAACGATATGCACGAGATTAGACGTGGTATACTCATTAGGAGTAGTAAGAAAATATCAGTCTGACCCTAGATAAAATCACTGAAAGATGGTTAAAATCATCCTTAAGTATTTGAAAAATACTAAGGACCAATGGTTGGTTTATGGTGAGTCAGATCTAAAACTGGTGGAGTTTACAGACTCCAGCTTTCAATCTGACCATGATGATAGCAAAAGCATGTCAGAATATATCTTTACTTTAAATGATGGAGCCATCTACTAAAAAAGTTCCAAGCAGCATACAGTGGCAGACTCTGTTTGCAAAGTAGAGTACATGGCAACATCAGATGCAGCAAAAAAAGCTATGTGGCTGAGGAAGTTCATCACCGAGCTCGAAGTAGCACCCTCCATTGATGGTCCAGTCCTACTCTACTGTAATAGCACTAGAGCCATAGCTCAAGCAAAGGAACTAAAGGCACACCAGCGGAGAAAGCACATTCTGCGCTGCTTCCATCTAGTCCATGAGATCGTGGATCGTGATGACGTCGACCTTCAGAAGATCAACGGAAAGGAGAACCTTGTCGACCCCTTCATTAAAGTCATGGCAATCAAGGAGTTCGACAACTATAAGCCATAGATGGGTATTAGATACTATGCCGAGTGGCTTTAGGACAAGTGGGAGTTGTTGAGAATTATGTTCCAAAAGCTAATTGTTAGCCTATTAATAGTTAAGCTACTCTATATATTTAACTAATCATTGATAAATAAAATACTTTGGCATGCTTTTCATCACAAGTCTTCATCTTCTAATGAATTCCATTTTTGTGATGAAGTCCTTAGGATTATTTAGTTTCGATAAAGAGAGGATTTATTGATTAGTCCTTAAATTAGTTCATGATCAAATGATATGCTGTTAAATAGGACGACAGCATCTATCGAGCATAGGTCGCTATATGCCATATAGGTTGGTTGTCCTCTTAACCAAGGAGTATGGAGATACTGGTATGGCATACAGGTGAGATGTATGGGTACATCATCATTGAACGTGACCAACTTCTGAGTATTCTGCTATCGAGGATGTCTCTGATGTGATATAGGTATAAGTGTCCCTTAGACCTGAGATCACCTCAGTGACTTGCAAGTAACTCACTATGCTTTGGTACCGGACTAACTGAATTTCTAATTTAGTAATGGAAGGCTTTTAGGCACAGTCAAGTACTTGTGAACTCGGTGTGTGATCAAGATGGAATTGACCACTCCAAGAGTTGGAGAAGAGTGTGTCACTGTATTTCAATATAGCAAAACCTTGGCCAAGATAATCTATCAGATGGATTTGATATTTTGAAATACAATGTAGACAATTTGATCAGAGTTGATAGTTGAATTTTGAGGTGTCCTACTAGCATTTTGGTTAAGAAGATGAATTATATGAAAACTATATCCGCATGGATTCTAAGGATGGTGTTCTACACATTCGACCTATCCGACCGTTAGGTATCATTGCTAGATGGTCACTTCGATTGGTACAAAAATTCATTTCTATGCTATTGACTTAGATTCGAACCTATGAGATCACACACATTAAAGCTCACAATCTGATCGAATGGTTGATCAATGATTGAGAATCATTTTATGGTTAAAAGATCAATACGATTGATGTTTAACCTAGTGCAAGTATTGCAGAAGGATTGATTAGAAATTTGATTGCTAATTGGCTTAATTTGATTAAGCCAAAGGGCTGAGATTAAGTTTAATTAAATATAATTTAATTTAAATTTGGCTTGGGCTTGATTGGATCAAGTCCAATTGACTTATTGAATAAGTCAGGTGCAAGGAAAAACTAGTCCTAGTCTAACTAGGACTTAGGTCAACCCAATTTTCTAATTTGATTAAAAATAAAATTAGAATTAAATCTAATTTAATTGAACCATTAGTTGGGTTAGAACCTAATTTAATTTGGTAGAGTTGGTTTTAGGTTTAATTTGATTTAAGAAACCACTTTGACCAAGTCATAAATAGAATCCTAGTAACACTAGGATTCCTCCGTGCGCCACCTTAGTCCCAATGCCCCCATGCCTATTTTTTTTGGTATTTGTTATGAAAAATCCTTTTCTTCCTGATCTTCATGTGTGCCCCCTCTTTCTCTCTCTTTCTCATATGGTAATTGGGTAGAAGACCAAGTCAAAGAAGGAGTTTGTTTTAATATCAGATTCTATGAGATAGAATCCTAACAAACCCAAACTCTTCCCAAAAGGTGCCACCCCCTCTCCCAATTAATTTCTCTCTTATTCCATGTGAGAAACCTCTTTTCTTGTGTGCTTGTCCTTGCTAGTACATGCCAAAAATTATGGAGGGGGCACCCAAGAGTTGGGCACCCCTTGACTTGCCCTATTTGACCTTTCCTTGTCTAGTATTTGATCTAGATAAGGACTCTTCTTTTCATGTATATTTTGAATGAATTTTGGTTTGAAACTTTTGTGGGATATAGACCATTGAGAGGGCTCTGACGTAGATGATAATCAGGGAGAGAGAACCTCAGGATGTTGAAATTCAATAGATACAAAACTAGGTGTCTAGGTGAGAGCAAAGAGAAGAAGAAGAGGGTCTTCTTCTAGGGTTGCTGCGTTCAACTCTTGAATTCCTTCTTCCTTGGGTTTTTTGAGAGTGTCTCACATCTAAAATCTCTTCTCCCCCTTCTCCTCTTTGGAAGAGTCTAATCTAGAAGAAAGGAGGTATCTGATCAACCATCGAAGAAAGATCAGTGCAGTACTAGCATATTGTGTTGATTTCCAACATCTGAATTTTTGATCGTGATCGTAGGCTCATGTAGATGACTCCTAGAGGTCAGATGTATGTACGACTTGCAACTTCATCCTCAAGCCTAGATCAGCGAGTTAGAACATCTAACTTGCTCAGGTAATAGATCTGATCTATTATTTTTTTCATACATGCATGAGATATAGTGTAGATCTAGGTTGATGTGATCAACCTTTTTTTCTTATTTATTTTTTATTTTAGATTTAAATATCATACAATAATCATATAATATTATCTTAGATCTAGAGATTATCTAATATTTAAAATTAATTAGATTAATTTTGAGTCTGCTGCTGCTGATCTAGAAAAAATTTTAAGATCTAGTCCTGAAACCCTAGATCTGGTTCCTTTATACTATCCTCTCTCGAACTGGCGTGGCTGTTGGTGATTAGCCAAGCAATATAGAACAAACTCCTAGAATCAATGCGGAAGCAAAATCAATAGATTCAAGAGAAGAAAATGAGAAAAGAAGCATAAAAGTTTTTCAGGAAAAAAGAGCTATTATTTACTTGTATTTAGCATCTTACATTTCTTGACCTATTTTTAGTATAAATACTTTACAAAAGGATCAAGCCTCAAGCTCATAGAAAAACTATCCTAAATTCAAACAACCCACGTATATAAAAGTAATCTTGCGACACTGAGTTAGCTCAGTTTCAGATTGAGCCGGCTAATCTGCAACTAGGTTGGCTTAGTTTGTGATTGAGTCGATCTTGTTGTGTACCACGCTAGTAGTCCCAAAAATATTACTTTCTATCTAGATTTTTCTTTGAAATATAGCCGATCTAGTCCTGGACTGAGCTGACCTAGTTTTTAACTTAGCCGATCTAGTCTCAGGATGAGCCAGCTAAGTTTTTGCAGCCTACTTTCTAAGCTAATTTCTCTTTCTGCTTGCTCCCATCTTTCCATGATCTATCTTCTTATGTTCTCAAGACTTGGGAGCACCACATCTAAGCTCATAGGAAGAACGATTACCTTAATCGCTATCCCTATTCTTGCTTGGATTGATCCTATGGATGCTAGAAATTTTGGATATAGCCATGCAAGCATCAAGCCTCTGCTGGTATCTACACAAAGATTACCTGATTGAAGCATCAAGGCTACCAGAGTACTAGCACCTTGCAAGCCTCACTCCTTAACTTGGATCTTCAATCTTCTCTTTTAGAAGTCAAAGAAAAAATTTAGTAGCATGAACCCTTCGCATAGTCTTTTTGGGATCTCTTTAGATCACCTAGAAGAGGAAGAAAAACCTTTCTTCTTCTCTTATATTCTCTCTAAACCCTCTCTAGATCAGGTATATAGAGGTTGTGGGAGTGGAGATGGAAGAAAAAAAGAAGAGGCATTAAGACTTTGTGGCAAGAAAGAAAAACTAGCACACAGACTTCCTAGCGCAAGCCCCTCTTTTTCTTCTCTTTATTTATCGCACAAATCCTAAGTTCCATGCCCCAAAACCTAATAAGAGGATACTAATTCAAATAAGAATTTGATTTAAGGTCAAACTTATCATAAAAGAGTCCAAACCCTAAGGGGAGCCACCAATAAGCACCTCCTCATCATCTCATGCATGCCAAGAAAGAAGGCATTGCTTTTCAGCACCCCTCTCTCATATCTATATAAAATTAAGAGAAAGAAGCTTAGGGAATCAGGGCTTAGGTGGTCTAAATCAATTAGATTCAATTTAGATTCAATCTGAATCAAATTCGAGCTTAATTCAAATTAAATTTGAAAAGGCTATCAACCCTGATCTAATCAGGATTGAAATTCAAGTCCTACTTGGATAATTAAATCTAATTAGCCTTAAATTAATTCAAGCTTAATTAAATTAAATCTAATTTAAAATTAATTAAAACTTAATCTATAATTTAATCATGCTTAATTGAATTACAACACTTGCAATTAAGTTTCTTATGCTAACAATTAGTAGTTACTAAATTTGTAAACTTTATAAATTAGTAGTTTCTAAATTCAAACCATTAATCCAATTCATAATTTGATTATAATCTAAGCTATTGATTAGGTCATGCATTTTTTGTGTATGACCCCTTAAGTTCTATTATGTCTAGTAGTAAGACATACCGTGATCTCTATTATAGTATCATCAAAATTTCTTTCCATGGGTCAGAATAATTTCAACTCAATCTAATAAGGATCGTTGATCCAAAAATAATTCTAGTGAGTTTCACAATCCATCAGTGATGCCTAGCAGCATGTAGTAACAAACTAGTGAACAAAAAAATAAACTCTAGGTATAGTTATCATATGATCAAGATCTTCTATCGAGAGTCTTGGTAGGATGTAGATTATGGAACCTTGTCAAATCCTAAGCATCTATCATATGTTAAACTTAATTATTAGCTCAAGTTCAATCATGAATCTCATGAAAACTCCTTTTCATAATCATGCTACTGTGGTCATAAATTTATGGACTCAGCCTCTTAGGTTATATAGAACTACTCCTCAACTACTAATAAGGCCAATAGATCCCTTATAAGTACACTCCTACTTCTATAGTAAACTTACTATAGCCAACATCCACTACAATGACTTATCGAGTGTTAGGATTTGACACCTCAAATTCGATCCACAGTAGAGGAGAATCAGCATCAACATAGCAGTCGGGCTAGCTCGGATATGGGGTTGAGCCAGCTCGAGCTAAAATCAAGTAAGCTCAAACCATAGTCAAGCTAGCCCTTTTAGGCAGATAGAAAGTAGGTGTTTGAGCGAGACGCAGTCAAGCCAGCTCGACCTTTGATAGAGTTAGCTCGATGGAGGTGAATAGAATAGGATGAGATTTTATGTTTGGACTCGGATTATGATTTATCCAAGGGATCTATGAGAGTTGCATGTGGACCATAGGATCCAACCGTGATGGAAGGCTGCGATCATGATCTTAAGGCTGTGGACATGATCAAAGTCTTATTGGACTTGTATTGGGAGATAGAGTCATGTTAGGACTCCCATGGTAGTTGATGTGAAGATTCTCAATCTATTTAAAGGCCTGAGATGCTATGGAGAGTGAAGAAGCATAGAGAGGCTCTAGCAGTCGCTGAGAGGAGCTCGGTAGAGCACCGAGCACATGCAGCCCATAGAGCAGATATAGGCAGAGCATCGAGATAGAGCAGAGCATTAGGTAGAGCAAGGCAATGATCGTATGAGTGACCATAAGGCATGATGTAGCAACTTTTACAGAAAGCATCCAAGAGCATCGAGGATCTTAGTACTGGCAGGCCTATGAAAGGGTCTTCTTAGGGATTCTGGGAGAGTTTCAATAAGGGTAGCTTTTAGTTAAGAAAGGTTTATGTACAGTGAGTTGAGAATGGGTGTTCTCCTTTTATACTTAATTTTCTCTTTCATAGTAAAGCTTGCATGCATCGTGGAGCTAGCACTTAAGCTAATCTACATATCTGATTATGTTCTTATTTTATTTCTTCTTTCTTCCTGCTGTCAATAAAAAGATATCAGATCCTGAGGTGGTGGTGTCCTAGCCAGACATCCACAACAAGTAGCATTAGAGCAAGTTGATATCATCAATAATTGGTATCAGAGCTAGTTCGGTACCTGTTGCCGAGAGTTAGCAACCCAGGAGAGGGGGGTGAATTGGGTTCTTATAAAATTTTAATCAAATTTGCTTTCTAAATAAGTATGTGCTTTGATTTTAACTTAAGTGGTGTGGTCAAAATGTAAACAATATAAGCAGCAGCAGTTTTTGGATAAGTAAATGTTATGAAGGAATTTGAAAGCTAATCTAAGCAAATAATAAAGCAAGTAAAGCAAGAATTGAAAACACAATATAAACACATAAGATTTTATAGTGGTTCGGAGCAACCCACTCCTACGTCCACTCTCCAAGCTTTCTTAGGATTTCCACTATAATCCATCCTTGATTATAGTGTATTTATTTTTTCGAACTCATAAATAAATCCAATTGATTTTTTCAGGAGCACCAACCAAAATCTTATACTAATGGTTTTTCGAAATCACTATTAACCTAGTTGATTTTCTGGGCTCACCAACTAAAACCTACAATATCCAATTTTGAACTTGGACAGGCATAATTTCCAAGTTTCTTTCGTCCAAAGAAACTTATAAAGAAATTAAAATTACAAATAAAAATTTTAGCATAAAATAAAAAAAGAGTTAAAGCTCTTTTAAATTCTAATGAAGAAGCTGATGACGTGCTCGATTGAAGCTTGGCTTTTCTTCGAATCGTGCTTGAAAAGATGTAGAAGATGTTGGAGAAGATTACTTTGAATTCTTACTGAAATCTATGCACAACTTTTCTCTCTTTTTTCTTTTTTTGGATATTCAATGTTCCTTATCGAAAATAAAAAAAATTCTCTTTTAAATCTCTTGATCTTTTTTTTTAATTGATTTTTCACCTTTAAATATCCTTGGAGATGGTTGGAGAGAGAGTTCTAGCCATTAGGAGCTCTAAAATACCCATTAGGGTCGAGAAATAGCTATTGTAGAACTATGCATTAAAGGCTGTCCGTGCAAATCGAGATCTCTCGATTTTTCATGAGATCTCTCATCAGATTTTGAGATCTCTCAATTCTGAATGAGACATCTCATCAGAACCGTGAGACCTCTCGCTCTTAGAGCATAGAAACTAAGTTTCTATCTCCTGAGATCGAGAGCTCTCGAGATTAACTAGAGACTTCTCAAAATCATGCCGGAAGCTTACTTAGGCGTGCCAATCCACACATAAGCTCTCAAAAAAATTTTGAGATGTCTCAAAAATTACTCTAAGACTATTTTGAGGGATTTTTGCTTTCAATCAATGAAATTTGATTTTTGTCTGAATTCCACTTTATATATTCCTTATTTTGGTCAAAGAGCTCTCTTTTTTCTGATCTTTAGAAGCTTAAAAAAAATTTATTCTTTAAGAATCTTGACTTGATGAATTTTTATAGATCTTTTTTTGAAATGATACTTCAATTTAAATATCTGAAAAAATCTACATCCACTCATGAAATACATGGTTAAATACTCAAACATTCAAAGTTTGGCAATCATCAAAATCAATCATGGGGTCAACAGTATCTGGATAGGTTGCGGCGATGGTGATCAAAATTGCAGATGGAGAAGACATATGCAATCAAAATGGAGATCAATCATGAAGGGTTGATTGATGCTCTCTTATACAAGAAGGAGCCATCTACATGGAATATGCTAGTAGGAGCCTAGTGTGAGATGGAGCTCTAGCTAGAGATGGATCGGGCATGAGATGAGAGACTCGAGAGGATGAGCGACATCATCAAAAGGCTATCTCAAGCAGGTCTCGAGTCAGGTGGAGCATGGCACATGATGGAGATGGGATCGAGTGACCTGGCTCGACTCCCATGTTTGCCCATCCATGAGTAGCAGGCAATTGCCCCAAGGCATGGGGTTGAGAAGATCCAGAAGCTCTTAAAATCAATTGGAGGCTAAACAACGAGTCGAGGTGAAGATTGTTAGGATTTGACACCTTAAATTTGATCTAGAATAGAGGAGAATTAGCATCTACATAGCAATCAGGCTGGCTCGAATATGGGGTCGAGCCAGCTCGAGCTGAGATTGAGCTAGCTCAAAATATAGTTGAGCTGATCCTCTTAAGCAGATAGAAAGCAGTGTTCGAACAAGATGCAGTCAAGCTGGCTCGACCTCGAACAGAGCCAGCTTGACAAAGGCAAATAGAATAGGATGGGATTTTTTGTTTAGACTTGGATTATGATTTATCCAAGGGATCTATGAGAGTTGCATGTGGACCATAGGATCCAGTAGCCATGGAGGGCTACAATCATGATCTGAAGGCTATGGACATGATCAGAATCTTATTAGACTCATATTGGAAGATAGAGTTATGTTAGGACTCCCGTGGTAGCTGATGTAAAGATTCTCAGTCTATTTGAAGGCTTGAGATGCTGTAGAGCATGGAGAAGCATAGAGAGGCTCTAGCAACTATTAAGAGGTGCTCGGTAAAGCATCGAATACATGCAGCCCGTAGAGCAGATACAAGTAGAGCATCGAGGTAGAGTAGAGCATCAGATAGAGCGAGGCAACATCCATGTGAGTGACCATAAGGCAAGATGTAGCAACTTTTATAGGATGCATCCAGGAGCATCGAGGACCTTGGTACTAATAGGCAAGGGTCTTCTTGGGGATTCTAAGAGAAGTTTTGTGAGGATAAATTCTAGTTGAGAGAGATTTATATACAATGAGTTAAGAGTGGGTGTTCTCCTCTTATACTTAATTTTTTCTATCATAATGAAGCTTGCATGTCCTATGGAGTTAGCACTTGGGCTAGTCCATGTACCAGATTATGTTTTTATTTTATTTCTTCTTTCTTCTTGATATTAACAAAAGGATACCAAATCTTGAGATGGTGGTATCCTAGCCAGACATCCATAATAAGTGGTACCAGAGCAAGTTGATATCACTAAAATTATGTTGAAAAATGTGTCCAAAAGTCAATCATCAGTCTGTTGATGATTGAGCTACATTATATCTTTAATTAATTTATTAATAAATAAAATATATTTTTGATATTTTTCATCATAAAGTATTCATCTTCTAACGAACTCCATTATTGTGACGATGTCTTTAGGACTATTTAGCTTCGATAAAGAGAAAATTTATCAATTAGTCCTTAAATCTGTTCATGATCAAATGATAGACTGTTAATTAGGACGACAACATCTATCGAGCATAGGTTGCTGTATGCCATATAGGTTGGTTGTACTCTTAACCAAGGAGTGTAGAGACACTGATATGGCATACAGGTGAGATGTATGGGTACATCATCATTGAACGTGACCAACTTTAGAGTATTCTACTATCGAAAATATCTTTAATGGGATATAGGTATAAGTATCTCTTAAACTTGAGATCACCTCAGTGACTTGTAAGCAACTCACTGTACTTTGGTATCAAATTAACTAAATTTTTAATTCAATAATAGAAGACTTCTGGGCACAGTCAAGTACTTACAAAGTCAGAGTATGATCAAGATGGAATTGACCACTCCAAGAGTTGGAAAAAAATGTATCATTGTATTTTAATATACAAAACCTTGACCAGGATAATCCATCAGATGGATTTGATATTTTAAAATATAATATGGATAACCTTATCAGAGTTGACAGTTGAACTCTGAGGTGTCCTATGAGCATTTTGGTCAAGAAAATGAATTATATGAAAACTATATCCGCATAGATTCTAAGGATGTTCTTCTACATATTCGACCTATCCGACCGTCAGGTATCATTGCTAGATGGTTACTTCGATTGATATAAAAATTTATTTCTATGCTACCAACTTAGATTTAGATCTATGGGGTCACACACATTAAAGCTCATGATCTGATTGGATGGTTGATCAATAATTAAGAATCGTTCAAGGGTTAAACGATCAATATGATTGGTATTTAACTTAGTGCAAGTATTACAGGAGGATTGATTAGTAATTAGATTGCTAATTGGCTTAATTTGATTAAGCCAGAGGACTGAGATTAATTTTAATTAAATATGATTTAATTAAATTTGGTTTGGGCTTGATTGGATCAAGTTCAATTAGTTTATTGGATAAGCCAAGTGCAAGGAAGAACTAGTCCTAGTTCAACTAGGACTTGGGTCAACTCAATTTTCTAATTTGATTAAAAAATTAAAGTAAAATCAAATCTGATTTAATCTAATTTAATTAAATTTTTAATTGAATTAGGTCCTAATTTAATTGGATTGATTTACTTCTAGTTTGATTTGGTTTAAGAAACCATATATGATCAAATTAAAATAAGAATCCTAGTATGGCTAGGATTTCCTATCCTTGTGCCACCTTAGTCCCAATGTCCACCCTTGACGGCTCCTTTGATTTTACGTGAGTTCTCCATACCCAAGAGAAGCCCACCATGTCCTAAAGTCCTCCTCTTTCTTTCTTACATGGTAAATTAAGTGTGGACCAAGTCAAAGTAGGAATTGGTTTTGATTTCAAATTCTATGAGATAGAATTTTAGGAAACCAAAACTCTTCCTATAGTGCACCGATTCCATCCAGATTTTTTCTACGATTTTCATGGATTTTAGAGGGGTTTTTGTATGACAAAATCTGATGGTCCATAGTAGAAAAGGAGGGGGCACCCAAGAGTTGGGCTCCCCAAATCATGCTTAATTGGACCTTCCTTACTAGATATTTGATTTGGAGAAGGAGTGGTCCATATCTCTCTAGTTAAAATGAATTTTGGGCTGATTTCTTTATAGATTTTAGATATTTGAGAGGGCTCTTGGGAGTCGGAAAATTAGGAAAAAATTTACCTGGGTGTGGGAATTTTAAAGATACCAATCAAGGTGTCTAGGTGAGAGAATAAAAAAGAAGAAGAGGGTCTTCTTCTAGGGTTTTGTTCTACCCTCTTCCTCCATTATTTGAGAGCTTTTGAGAGGAGTCTCAACATCACATATCATCTTCCTCAACTTCTAAAAATTAGAGAATCTAAGTTTTGAAGAAAGAAGATCCAGATCAATCGTCAAAGGATGATCAACGCAGTTCTAGCAAACTATACTAATTTTTGGATATCGGACTTCTGATTAGCGTTCGTGGGCTCGTGTGGACATCTCTTAGAGATCGGACATATGTCCAACTTGTAACATCATCCTCAATCCTGGATCAATAAGTTAAAATGTCTAACTTGCATAGATAACAAAGATCTGATCTCCTGTTACTTATATGATTCTGATCTAGTGTAGATCTATGTTGATATGATCAACACTTCTTTCTTTATATTTTTAATTTTTAATTTAATAACATGCAATAATCATATAATAAGATCTTATATCTAGGGATTCTCTCTTTTTTAAAATAAATATTAATTTATTTAAGTCTTTCGCTGTCTGATCTTGAAAAGTTTCAAGATCTAGCCCTAAAATCCTAGATCTGGTTCTTTCAATTGGTATCAAAGTCAAATATTTTATTACTTAATTATTTGAGTATGTTTAGATTATTTTTTAAATTAGATTTAATTTATAATCTATTTATTAAATCTAAAATTAAACTTTTTGATCACACGAACTGCAATAAGGTTGTCTTGCTGTAAGGTTTACCCCTTACAGTGGAAAGATTGTCCTAGATCATGTTGATCTGCTTCTAATCATAAATTTATTAGATTTAATTTAATTTTATTTATAATTTAATAAATTTAAAATAGTTTTAGATTTAAAAATAAAAATTTTAGATTGTATGGATAGCTATAAGGTTGTCCTACTGTAAGGTTTATTCCTTACAGTGAAAAGAATGTCCTAGTACGTGCTGATCTAAAACATTGATCATAAAATTTTAGATTAGATATAAAAAATTTTATGATCTGATTAAAAATATTTTAATCTAATTTTAATCATCATAAATATGTTAAATTTGATCTAAGATAATTTTGAAGAAAATAGTGCAGGATTTGTCATGCTACTTTCAGAAAATATTTCAAAAATAGCAATGATGCAGTGGAAAATAATTAATCTAATTAATTATCTATTGATTATATTAGATTATTTAACCCTACACATTAGGATCTAAACATAATATGCATGCATACATCAATAGATCTAAAAATAAAACTATCTAATAAACTACTTACTACATCTACGTATTCATAACACAATACCTTTTCGTGGATAGTTGATCACCATAATCTGAATCTATTGGATAATGCTTTGGCATCATGTCATAGCCGCACATGTGTTCAACCTCTATGGTTGGTCCACATGGAGCTCCTGGTTTCGATCAGTCCCACTGGAGTGCTAGCTCCTCGCCGGAGCCTTCGATGGCTGATCATGATTGATCCAATCGATTATATACTTTCTAATTTCTCACATATTCTAAAAAATTAGACTATAAATATTGGAGGATGATGAAGATGTGTTTCAAATTTCATAGCAATCTGATGCTCACAGCACTTGATCTCTCCATCCAAACCCAGATTCCCAAATCTAGGATTTCACTTGGCCCAAAAATTCTGACACACTAAAAATCCTATCACGCCCTCTCTATGTGGAGTTTTTTGATGAAATAAGATTTTATGTAAAGATAACTTTTAGGTTTATAATCCATATTTAGATTATATCTAAAAATAGGATATCCTTAGAGGTAGAAATCATAAGAGAAGAGAGACATAAAGAAAAAGAAAAGTGCTGTAGGATCCTATTCACCTTCATTCTGAGATTTTTTTGCCTAGAATTGATGCCCAAATATTCTAAAACTTTTATCACATAATTCTATCTCTCTTTTCTATGTACACAAAAATTTTAATAATTTATTGACATAAATACCATGAGAAAATAGCATGGAAAATGATAAGGATCGAGTGGTTGAGAGGTTTTAACCACTCACTTGATTTCAAAAATCAAATGAGCCTCTTTTCTTTATCCAATGCCCCCTCCCTTGTGTTTAACTCATAGAAGGACTCTTCTTCTATGTGCACATTTTTATTTCTCAAAAAATATTTGATAAACAAAAGGGAGGGTATGGGAAGCAGAGTGAAAAAGTCAAAAATGGTGGGCGCATGGAAGAATTTGAATTCAAACTTCATTTGACTTGATCCTAATTGGTTTCAACCAAACTAATTAATTTAGATCTAATTAAATTAGGTTAAATCCAATCAAATTAGACTTAGCCTAATCTAATAAAATTTTAATTAAATTAAAAATTAATTAGATCTACGTCCTGATCAAATCAGGGTCAAAACTCCCATAGCGATTAGGTCATCTCATGACCTGATCGAGTCAAATCCAATCAAATCAAATTCAATCGAATTTGATCAAATCCTCATTACTTAATCAAATTGAGCTAATAAATAATTAAATTGCTTATTAATCTTCTAAAAAATATCTAAGTCCAAATCGAATGGGTTACTGGGCAACAGAGTCCTATCAATATGAAACTCTTGAAGAGTCCTAAATCAATGGAACTCTTAAACCCAGTATCCCAAATGAAACAAACTCACGATCATAGAGTCCCAGACTAGTGGAACTCCTGATTAGAGAGTCTCAGATGAGTAGAACTTAGAGTCTCAATTTAGTAGGACTCTTGATCATAGAGTCCCAGTCTAGTGGAACTTTTGATCATAGTATCCTAGATTATCAGGACTCATGATCAGAGAGTCCTAGACAAGTAGGACTCAGAGTTTCAGTCTAGTAAAACTCTTGGTCACAGAGTCCTAGTCTAGTAGGACTCTTTAACCATAGAATTTCAGACCAATGGGACTCTTGATCAGAGAGTCCCAGACAAGTCAGACTCAAAGTCCCAGTCCAGTAGGACTCTTGGTCATAGAGTCCCAGTCCAGTGGGTCTCTTGACCATAGAGTCCCAAACTAATGCAACTCTTGATCAGCCATCAGATCAGATAGAAACTCCTAATGTGTTTAACCCCACAAGGCCGAACATAAGTCGGTAGCATAGAAATCAATTTCTATACTAATCGAAGTGACCATCTAGCAATGGTACTCGACGTCCAGATAGATCAAATAATTATAATCGCAACATTCAAAACCTATGCGAATATGGTTACCATATAATTCATCCCTATGACCTCTATGTAATAGATGACTCAGGGTTAGACTGCCAATCCTAGAAAATACATTCATGTCGTGTCTCAAAGCAATTAGTCCTATGACTCCTCACTAAGACTACGCTGGTCAAGGTTTTGCTAAATTAAAACATAATTAAACACAGCTCCTAAAATCATAAGTGGTCAATCCCATCTTGATACACGCACTGACTCCGCAAGTACTTGATTGTGCCCAGAAATCTTTCATTACTGAATTAGAAATTCAAATAGTCCGACACCAAAACATAGTGAGTTGCTTGGAAGTCACCATGGTGATCTCAAATCGGAGGGACATTTATACCCATATTCCATCGAAGCTAATCTTGATAGGAGAAAAGCCCCAGAGTTGATCACGTTCAGTGCAGATGTAATCATATATCTCACTTGCATGCCATATCAGTATCTCAACACTCCTTGGTTATGAGGACAACCAACCTATATGGCACACAATGACCTATACTTGATAAATGTTATCGTCCTAAGTAACAATGTATCATTTGATTGTGAACTATTTAAGCACTAAATCACAAATCCTCCTTTGCAGAATCTAGATAGTCCTAAGGACTTCATCACAACACAGGAGTTCATTAGAAGATAATAGAATTTATGATAAAAAATGTCAAAATAACTTTTATTAATTTATAATTCATATACAATTATAAATATATAGCCCAACCATCAACAAACTGATGATTGGCTTTGGGACACATTTTCAACAATCTCCCACTTAGACTAAAGCCAATCAGTGCAGTATGCAATAGCTTTAGTGAATGGGTCGGTCAGGTTCTCCTTCCTATCGATCTTCTAAAGATCAACTTCATCTTGATCCATAATCTCTCAGACAAGATGGTAGCGATGCAGAATATGCTTCATCCGTTGGTGTGCCTTTGGTTCCTTCGCCTGAGCAATGGCTTTAGAGCTGTCGTAATAGAGCAGAACTGGAACATCAAGAGACGATGCTACTCCAAGCTTGATGATGAATTTTCTTAGCCACACCACTTCTTTGGTAGCATCTGATGTAGCGACATACTCTGCCTCACAAATTGAATCTGCCATAGTGTGCTATTTAGAACTCTTCTAGCAGACAGCCCCATCATTAAGGGTAAATACGTATCCTGATACACTCTTGCTATCATCATGATCGGACTAAAATATTGGAGTCCATGAACCTCACAAGTTTTAAATCCGATTCACCATATACAAGGCACTGGTCCTTAGTATTTCTTAAATACTTCAGGATGGTTTTAACAACCTTCCAATGATTCTCTCTTGGATTAGATTGGTATCTACTCACTACACCTAGTGAGTATGCCATAACTAATCGCATACATATTATGGCGTACATTATAGAACCTACTACAGAAGCATATGATATTCTATTCATACGCTCTCTATCTAGAGGTGTTGTTGGACAATCCCTCTTTGAAAGAGAAATTTCATGGCCTATCGGTGGATAGCCTTTTTTAAAATTTTTCATTCTGAACCATTTCAGCACAGTATCAATGTACGTAGATTGGGACAATATAAGCAACCTTT
This sequence comes from Cocos nucifera, assembly GCA_006176705.1. Lineage (NCBI taxonomy): Eukaryota > Viridiplantae > Streptophyta > Magnoliopsida > Arecales > Arecaceae > Cocos > Cocos nucifera. The sequence continues at coordinate 128,813 of QRFJ01001222.1, forward strand.
TAGATTTTTTTTTATAGATCTTCATCCCTAGGATGTAGGAAACTTCTCTCAGATCTTTCATGAAGAACTATGATGACAGCCAGATCTTTAATCCTTGTAATGCAGGGATATCATTTCCAATTAAGAGAATGTCATCCACATACAATACTAGGAATACTATTGCTAGACCATTAGCCCATTTGTATATGTAGGGCTTCTCTTCATTCTTAACAAAGCCATACGTTTTGATTGTTCTATCAAATCGTATGTTCCAGCTCCGAGATGCCTACTTTAGTCCATAAATGGACCTCTGAAGCTTACACACCTTAGGCTCATCTATGAATGTGAAACCTTCAGGTTGTATCATATACACCTCTTCATCTAGCTCTCCATTCAGAAAAACTATTTTCACATCCATCTGTCAGATTTCATAGTCTAGATGAGTAGCTATGGCAAGCATTATCTGAATGAATTTGAGCATTGCCATAGGAGAGAACGTCTCATCATAGTCAATACCATAATGTTGACGGTACCCCTTAGCAACCAGATGGGCTTTATAGGTCTCCAACTTTTCGTTTATGCCTCTTTTTCTTTTGAAGACCCACTTACACCCTATAGATTTTATCCCTTCGAGTAGGTCAACCAATGTCCATACATCATTGACCTTCATAGATTCTATCTCAAATTTCATGGCCTCAAGCCATTTCTTAGAGTCAGATCTCTGCATTGCATCCATATAGGTGATTGGATCCTGATCGTTCTCATCGAGTTTAATGGGATCCCCATTCTAGACCAAAAAATCAAAGTATCTATCTGGTTGACATGGTACTCTACCAAATCTCCTTAAGGATGCTTCTACAATGGGTTCTGGGTTTGATCTAATCAGATTCAGCTCAGGTTCAACAACTTGTATCCATTCTTCCACTTATCGTACTTCATCAAATTCGATCTTAGAGGTATTAGTTTCTTCACCAAGGAACTTCTTTTCTAAAAAGACTGCCTTAAGGCTAACAAACACTTTTTGCTCATCAGCAAGGTAGAAGTAGTATCCTTTGGTTTCTTTTGGGTAACCTATAACACTACACTTATCAGACCTAGGTTCAAGTTTGTCTGTCATCAAACGTTTGACGTAGACCGAACACCCCCAAATCCTAAGGAGTGAAAGCATTGGCTTACGCCCTATCCATATTTCATATGATGTTTTATTAATAGATTTACTCAAAACCCTATTTAGAATGTAACAAGCTGACTCGAGCGCATATCCCCATAGGGAGATCGATAAATCAGCAAACTCCATCATGGATCGAACCATGTCCAATAGGATTCGATTTCTTCTTTCAGATACACCATTATGTTGTGGTGTTCCAGGAGGGATCCATTGAAAGAAAATCCCATTCTCCCAAAGATATGTGAAAAACTCATTGAAAAGGACTCACCCCCTTGATCAGATCGAAGAGTTTTAATACTCTTTCTAGTTTGCTTTTCTATCTTATTTCGAAATAGTTTGAACATTTCAAATGACTCCGACTTATGCTTTATTAAATAGACATATCCATACCTCGATAGATCATCCATGAAGGTTATGAAGTAGAAATCTCCACCTCTAGCACTTGAGCTCATGGATCCACATACATCTGAATGGACTAAACTCAAGAGTTCAGTGGCTCATTCATCTTTTTCAGTAAAAGATGACTTGATCATCTTACCAAGAAGACAGGACTCACAGGTCGGAAGTGACTCACAATCACTAACCTCAAGAATTTCTTCTTGAGCTAACCTATTAATTCTATTTTTGTTAATATGACCTAGCCTACAGTGCCAAAGGTAGACGTCAGACACATCACTAATTCTAGGATGTTTGCTGGAGGATTGACCACGTTAACAAGCATAGAAAGTAAATAAATTTTATTATTCAATTATCCAATCAAAATTGTAACACCATTTAAAATGACATTACAAATTTTTTTTTTATTAATATTTCAAAACCATTCATGGCCAAAAGGCCTACAGAAATGATATTAAATAAGAAAATTGGACAATAATGACATTCATTAAGAATAACTTTATTTGAATTGATTACAAGTTTCATAATTCCTAAAGCTAGAATTGGAACTTGTCTTTTATCTCCAACGTTCAGGAATCTCTCGCCTTGATCAAATCTCCTACTGACCTACAAGCTCTGCATAAAATTACAAATATGATAAGGGCTTCCAATATCTAATACCCAGGTAGTAGAATCAAATAAGAAAAAATTGCAAGGTATTATCATATAATTACTTTGCCCAGCAACCACTTGCTTCTTCCTCGACCTATTCGGATCCAGGGAGGCAATGTATAGAGGATAGTTCCTCTTCCAGTGCCCCTGCTTCTTGCAAAAGAAGCACTCTATCTGGCTCTAATCAGGCTTACGCTTCTTGGTCTGACCCTGTGCAGTCATCCCAGCATGCGGCCGCACCTTCTTGTTTTTCTTTTTCTTGTTCTTCTTTCCTTTCTTAAAGGGTCGATGATCAAAAGAAGTTCCTTCCACTATATTCACCATCTCCTTATGGAGTTAGTGATCCTTCTCAAAGTTCTGTAGCAACCCCAACAAGCCATGGTAGTTCACTACAACTTTGTCATTCTAAAATGAGTTAGGAAGAGGAGGAAGGACTTGGGCAAAGAATTAAGGATCGCATCCTTACCAAGCTATTCATGCAGGGGAAAGCCCAACTTGCTAAGGTGCTCAATCATCTCGATCATGCACAGTACATGATCATTGACTGAGGCTCCGTCCCTTATTCGAGCATTGAAAATGGTACAACTTATTTTATGCCTTTCAACATCGTCTGACATGCCAAAAGAGCCATTCAATATTTGAAGCATCTCCTGTGGCTTGGCATTTTCAAACCTATGGCTGAACTCATCATTCATTGTCGCTAGCATTATACATTGAACGGTGGTGTGGTCATTAAGCCACTTCAGATAAGTATCTCGGACTGCTTTTCTAGCATTCGGGGATGGCTCCTCAAGTGCTCGATCCGTTACCACATAAAGGATCCACTCATACTCCAGGATGATTTTCAACTTACGATACCAACTATCGTAGTTGGATCCCATTAATTTGTCATGATCTAACAATGATCGGAGTGATAGGTTAGTGGCCATGTCTACACAAAAAAAAATCAAATCTAATTAGTATATGAATTATTAATCCTAAAGACTTGGACTTCAGTTTAAAGGTTTCTCTATTATTTTATACAAATTGGTAGCGTCTACCACCAATTCGAGGAATTACTCTAATTTCTTAGTGGATACTAGAATCCACATAAACTACATATGAGCCTAACTTTGGTTGGTCAAACCATGTGCACCTATGGGTAGATTCAAAATCAATTATTTCTCTAAACAACTTCTAGTAATATTGATTTTGCCCCATAAATCTAATCAGTAGGCTTTGACCTCCACTGAAAAAGGTTCGGTTAGGTCCAACCATTAACATGACCACATTTGATCTTATCTAACCAATAAATGATCAGGCTTGACTTTGGTCGTTCAACCTAACCACCATCAGAAAGACTTAACAAAATTATCATCTTATGAATGATAATTTCAATAGTCAATAATCACCAGGCCTTTGGGCCTCCAATGATTATTGTACCAATGAATCCATTATCACTCAACTTAATGGGAGACTATGATTTAGTTATCTATATAACTATTTTAATTTTAAGGACCTAATAATTTTAGAGGATTTAGTTAACCAATTTAAGAAAATTCAGTGAGCCAATTTTGATCCTCCCACTGACTTCACCAAGTTAGGAAAGAATATAATCTAAGCTGGCATTAGGAGCACCTAAATCAGTTAGACTGATTTACCTAATAGATATCGGTAAGCCCGAATCACTAAGTGATCTAATCAAAATCTAACTCATCAAGATGGTCAGGTAAGTAAGATCAATGGAAGGGATATACCATTAACTCATCAAAGACCGAATTAGTGCGAGTAGCTTCCAATTAAAAACCATTGATCAAACTGCCAAACTTACCTTAGACACCATCTGATTCATTAGTTTTAATTTGACCAACCTAGTAATTTCATATTCGATCATGTAGCCTTGAATCAAGTCCATTTGGTCCTTGTTAAAGGCATGGACTTGACCTACTACAACTATTATAATTGAGTCTATAGAGTCCTTGATCTAATCTAAATCAACATTTAATTAGATTTGATCAATTATTCTAAATTAGTCCATCTTTTAACTAACCTTAGGTCTAACCCAATTTATGGACCTAATTCAGCTAACCCAATAACCCACAAGTTTTTGATTAATGACTTAGAGTCTTAATTCATAATTCTAGATAATAAATCATTATACTTAATTTTTAATTAAGTTTATGGGCTAAGGGTTAGGGTTCGATATTTCAAAAATATTTTTAATTTTAAAAAAAAATTTATAATTTAGCATTGTTCACCAATTGAGTCGACTCATTTCAAAATTAAATCATCTCAATTCATAAATAATACTAGTTGTAGGGTTTAATCTAAAACTATGTACACTACATAATCATGAAATCATGAATCAAACTTTATCTAATTATTTATTCATAATCATAAATTATATTAAAACTTAATATAATTAAATTATAAAAATATTAGATCAAATCTAGTAATTTCATTATTAACGATATAGATCAGCAACATACCAGAACAATCTTTTCACTATCGGAGGTAAATCCTACAGCAGGATAATTTGCAGTCCATGCGATCTTGATTTTAATTTTTTAGATCTAATTACTCTAATTATTAGATTAATATTTAGATTAAATCTAAATTATTAATCTAAATATGCAAGCATGTCATGTTTAAAGAATCTTGCTCTGATACCAATTGAAGAAAATAATGCATGATTTGCCATGCTACTTTCAAAAAATATTTCAAAAATAATAATGATATAGTAAAAAATAATTAATCTAATTAATTATCTACTGATTATATTAGATTATTTAATCCTACACATTAGGATCTAAACATAATATGCATGCATACATCAATAGATCTAAAAATAAAACTATGTAATAAACTATTTACTACCTCTATATGTTCAGAATATAATATCTTTTTATGGATAGTTGATCATCATAACTGAGTCTATCGAATAATGCTTTGATATCATGTCATGGCCGCATACATGTTCGACCTCTATGGTTGATCGACATGGAGCTCCTGGTCCTGATCTATCCTACTGGAGAGCTAGCTCCTCGTCGGGGCCTTCAATGGCTGATCATGATCGATCCAATCGAACATATATTTTTTGATTTTTTAGATATTCTAAAAAATTAAAACATAAATATTGGAGAATGATAAAGATGTATTTCAAATTTGGTGGTGATCCAATGCTCACAGCACTCGATCTCTCCACTTGAACCTAAATTCTCAAATCTAGGATTTCACTCGGCCCAAAAATCCTAACACACTAAAAATCCTATCATGCCCTCTTTGTATGGAGTTTTTCCATAAAATAAATTTTTATGGAAGGATAACTTTTAGATCTATAATCTCTATTTAGATTATATCTAAAAATAGGATATCTTTAGAGGTGAAAATCACAAGAGAATAGAGGCATAAAAAAAAAAGAAAAGTGCTATAGGATCCTATTCACCTTCACTCTAAGATTTTTTGTCAAGAACTGATGCCCAAACATCCTAAAATTTTTACCACATAATTCTAACTCATTCATCTACACACACAAAAATTCTCATAATTTATTGACATGAATACCATGGAAAAATAGTGAAAAATGATAAGGGTCAAGTGGTTAAGAGGTTTTAACCACTCGATTTCAAAAATCAAATGAGCCTCTTATCCTTATCCAGTGCCCCCTCCCTTATGTTTAACATGTAGAAGGACTATCCTTCTATGTGCATATTTTTATTTCTTAAAAAATATTGGACAAACAAAAGGGAGGGCATGGGAAGTCGAGTGGAAAAGTAAAAAATGGTGGGCGCATGGGAGAATTTGAATTCAAACTTCATTTGACTTGGTCCTAATTGATTTCAACCAAACCAATTAATTTAGATCCAATTAAATTAGGTTAAATCTAATCAAATTAGGCTTAGTCTAATCCAATAAAATTTTAATTAAATTAGAAATTAATTAGGTTTACGTCCTGATCAAAATAGGGTCAAAATATCCATAGCGATTAGGTCATCTCATGATCTGATTGGGTCAAATCCAATCAAATTAAATTCAATTGAACTTGATCGAATCCTTATCGCTTAATCAAATGAGCTAATCAGCAATCAAATTACTAATTAATCTTCTAAAAAATATCTGAGTCCAAATCAAATGGATTATTGGGCAACAGAGTCCTATCAACATGAAACTCTTGAAGAGTCCTAAATCAGTAGGACTCTTGAACCTAATGTCCTAAACGAATCGAACTCACAATCATAGAGTCACAGACTAGTGAAACTCTTGATCAGAGAGTCCCAAATGAGTAGGACTCAAAGTTTCAATCCAGTAGGACTCTTGGTCATAGAGTTCTAGTCCAGTGGGACTCTTGATCATAGTATCCTAGATTATCAGGACTCATGATCAGAGAGTCCTAGACAACTAGGACTCAAAGTCCCAATCCAATAGGACTCTTGATCACAGAGTCCTAGTCTAGTGAAACTCTGACCATAGAGTCCCAAACCAATGGAACTCTTGATCAGAGTATCCTAGATAAGTCGGACTCAGAGTTTTAGTCCAGTAGGACTCTTGGTCACAGAATCTCAGTCTAATGGGATTCTTGACCATAGAGTCTCAAACCAATAGGACTCTTGATCAGCCATCAGATCAGATAGGAATTCCTAATGAGTGTGACCCCGTAGATCCGAACCTAAGCTGGTAGCACAGAAACCAATTTTTATACTAATCAAAGTGACCATCTAGTAATGGTATCCGATGTTCGGATAGATCGAATAATCGTAATCACAATATTCAGAATCTACGTGAATATGGTTACCATATAATTCATCCCTATGACCTCTATGTAATAGATGACTCAGGGTTAGACTATCAACCCTAGAAAATACATCCATATCGTATCTCAAAGTAATTAGTCCCATGACTCCTCACTAAGACTACCCTAGCCAAGGTTTTGCTAAATTGAAACATAATTGAACAAGGCTCCTAAAATTAGGAGTGGTCAACCCTATCTTGATACATGCACCGACTCCATAAGTACTTGACTATACCTAGAAATCTTCCATCACTGAATTAGAAATTCAGATAGTCCGACACCAAAATATAGTGAGTTGCTTAGAAGTCACCATGATGATCTTAGTTCGGAGGGATATTTATATTCATATTCCATCGAAGCTAATCTTAATAGGAAAAAAGCCCCAGAGTTGGTCATGTTTAGTGTAGATGCCTATACATCTCACTTGTATGCCATATCAATGTCTCAACACTCCTTGGATATGAAAACAACCAACCTATATGGCACACAAAGATCTATACTTGATAAACATTATCGTCCTAAGTAACAATGTATCATTTGGTCGTAAACTATTTAAGGACTAAATGACAAATCCTTCTTTGCCGAATCTAAATAGTCCTAAGAACTTCATCACAATACAGGAGTTCATTAGAAGACAATAAAATTTATGATGAAAAATATCAAAATAATTTTTATTAATTTATAATTCATATACAATTATAAATATATAGCCCAACCATCAACAGACTGATGATTGACTTTAGGATACATTCCTAATAAATTTATGATTGATTATAGTTGAAATTATATCAATTACATGAACATGTTTAGATTAGATCTAAAGTAGTTTCATGCTTATTTTACTTACATATTAATTATAAATCAAACATGCAACTTGGCTGATAGATCCATATTATAAAAATATTTTATAAATATAAAAATTATTTTAAAAAAGCCGAACCCCAATCCTTAACCTAAAACTTAATTAAGAATTAAAAAGTTGTTTGATTAGGATCTAGGTTTGTGAATTGAAGATTCTAAGACAAAAATCATAACACATTGGGCTAAATGGGTTAATGGAGATTAGGTCCGTTAATTGGGTTAGACCTAGGATTAGATTAAAGAATGGACTTAATTAGAGAATTGACTAAATCTAATCAATTATTATCTTAAATTAGGTCAAAGATTCTCTAGATCAATTACAATAGTTATAGTTGATCAAGTCCATGTCTTTAACGAGACCCAAAATGGACTTGATTCTTGGCTATGCGATTCAGTCCAAACTATTAGATTAATCTAATTAAAACTAATTAAACCAGTTGATATCTAAGATAAACTAGATCGATGGTTTTTAATTGGTAGCCCGCTTATCTGATCATTTCTTATGGTGTCTAAGACAAGCTTTGGCAAACCCTTTCACTGATCGAACTTACCTAGCCACTTGGTAAAATTATATTTTGATTGGATCATTTGACTATTCGAGCTGACCCATGTCAGCTTGGTAAATCAGTTTGACTAATTTAGGTGCTCCTAGTCCAACCTATTAATGATCTTCCTTAAGCTGACTTGGTAAGTCAGTGGAAGGATCATGACAAGCTGGTTCATCTGACCTTCACTCATCTTCAAATTAAATCTTCTAAAATTATTAGGTCTCTAAAATGAGATAGTTATTATGATAAATAGATCATAGCCTCCCATTAAAGTGGATGATAATGGGTCCATTAGTTGAATAATTATTGGAGGCCCAAAGGCCTGGTGTTTATTGGCTAATGAAATTATCATTCATTATATGATTTCTTGGCTGCATCTTTCTAAATGGTGGTTAGGTTGGCCAACCAAAGTTGGGCCTAATCATTCATTGGTTTAATGGACCAAGTGTGGTCATGTTAATGGTTAGACCTAACTGGACCTTTTCAGTGGAGGCCAAAGCCTACTGATTAGGGATTGGGGCAAAATTTAATTATTGAAAATTATTTAAAAAATAATTGATTATGAACCTATCCTTAAATATACATGGGTTGGCCAACCAAAGTTGGGCTCGTGTGCAGTCTATGTGGATTCTAGTACCCCCTAAGAAATTAGGATAATTCCTCAAATTGAAGGTAGATGCTACCAATTCGAATAAAATAGTGGAAGAACCTTTTGATTAAGTCCAAATCTTTAAGTTTATTAAATTAATTACTAATTAGGTTATGATTTTTTTATGCAGATATGGCCACTTTTCTATCACTCCAATCATTGTTGGACAATGATAAGTTGGTGTGATCCAACTTCGGTAGCTGGTACCAAAACTTGAAAATTATCCTGGAGCATGAATGGATCCTACATGTGTTAATAGATCCTGCACCTAAAGAGCCAGCTGCCAATGCACATAGAATAGTCAGAGATACTTACCAAAAGTGGCTTAGTGACTAAACCATGTTGCGCTGCATTATGTTGGCTGCTATGAGCAATGAGTTCAGTCACAGATTTGAGATGGCTAAGCCAAAGGATATGCTTTAAGCATTGGAGGATTTCTTTGGCACACCCGATGATGTGGAGAGGCACAAGACTAGTTGTGCCATCTTCAATGCCAGGATGCAGGATGGTGCCTCCATCACTAATCATGTATTATACATGATCAAGTTGATAGAGCGATTGAGCAAGCTCGGCTATTCTTTGTATAAACAGCTTGGGAAGGATGCAATACTAAACTAATGGCCCAAGTCTTTTCTCCCATTCCTGAAGGGAAATCCTGATTTCCCGGTCCAGGTTCGTCCAGATCTGATTAGATCAAGAGATATATTTCAAAAATTTTCTCTTGACCTTAATCAGATCTTGATATGTTTCAGATCTGATTCTTATTATTTTAATAAATAAAATAAAAGAAGATAAATTAAATCAAATTCAATTTACCTGATTTGGGTAATCCTATTATCCTGTAGATGATCCTGATTGCAGCGGAAGGTTCTGGATCTTAGCCATGCAAGCGCCTGGCCTCTACCGGTATCCACTCGGGTTGGATCTGGAGAACCTCTTCTTCTCTATCACACCTCCAAAAATCAGATCTGGATCTGATCTGGAGGATCTTCAAAACTCTTTTGAAGATCTGCAGTCGTCCTTTTGCAGCAGCGCAGCCTTCTTGCTTTTGATCGCCTTTCCTTGATCTGAATCGCACCAAACTAAGTCCAAAACACTTTTGGACGTGGAGAGCAAGGGGAGAAGAGAGTATGGCGTGGAGAAGGAGGGGAGAGGCAGCCTTGGACGTGGGAAATCTCTTTCAATAAGACTTTGATTAGGGTTGGGCGCAGGGTCTTATTTATAGACCTCTTATGATCCAACTCCTCTTCCTCTCAACCAATCACAACCCTTTGTGAAATCAGATCTAAATCTGATTGGTTGAAAAAGAGACCCCTGGATTCCTCCTTAGAGGGCGCCTAAGACCAGTCAAACTGGATTCTTAGTAGAACTCTGATTGGAATCCAAAAGGGAGGTGGAGTCCTTGTCCAACAAGGACTCCTAGGCGCCTCCTACTTGGGCTCACGCCACCCTTGGCGTGCGCCCTTCTCCTTGCCAGGTTTTGGCAGGGGGACAAGCCCCACCAGCTCTCCAATAGGTGCATGACATGTGGTCAAAAGTCAAAGGGTCAATGGTCAACGTTTGACCAGTCAAAGGTAGACTTTTGACCAAAGTCAAAGAACAAGAAATGGCAGGTGACCAAAAATGGCAGGTAATGTCTTACAAATAAGACAACCTATTCTGACTTGGACAACCTCCAGTCAGACCATATGAAGGCCTCTGATTGAGCACAAACTCCTTTGGCTCAGTCAGGACAACTTATTTATGATAGTAAAAGAAGAACGTTAGGTTCAATCGAGTGCTAGCACGATTTCCTTGAACCTAATTGAATCTCATTCAGATCAATTGAACTAGATCAGTTCAATTGATGATCACCAGATTCAAACCCTTGTTTGTGTGACCCAGTTAGGTTCAGTTCTGTATGGTAATGGGATATGTCATGATCTCTATCATCGACATCATCGAAACTCCTTTCGATGGATCAGAACTCTTCTGATTCGAACAGCTAGAATGATCGATCATCTAAATCATTCTAATTGCTCCCAAAATCCACCAGTGACACCTAGCAGTATATGGTGGCAACCCATCAGAGCTGAATGCGAACCTCTTGGTGCAGCTACCTGTGTGATTAAGTTCTTCTATCTTGAGCCCCGATCAGATTAGGGTTAAGGTGAACTCGTCAAACCCTAGTCTCTGTCATATGATGTAATCATTCGATTCGAGTCCAATGTGAAAATCTAAATAGAAACTCTTTCTATTATTTCACTCTACCATGGCCATGGATTTCTGGACTTGATTCTCATGATCATCATAGGGCTACTCCTCTACCACCGAGGTAGATAGATTCCCATCTTGATGCAATCCAGTTCCTACAATGAACATGCTATAGCCAACATACACCTCAGGGTTCCATATGGCTAGGAGACCGAGTAATGGTGTAGTCAAACTATAACACCCTCAAGGTGAACTGCCGATGCATCTCAGGTCAAAGAACCAGACACACTACTGCAGCATCGAGTCAGTCATTGACGAGAAGGTAGACTTCCCTAATGACTACTCGAGGTGGTCACGCTCAGTGCCCTCGTTCTCTAACGAGTACCTGTACTCTCGCTCCGGTGTCTCCACACCGTAGACTCAAGACTCATCTACTAAAGAGAAGCGATCGTACACCAACCTTCCGGATCAATCACCATCCTCGTGATGATCCTATGGTCGGGAGCTGTTTATGAGTTAATAATGATTATTCATGTCTTAAATTTTCAACTCTTGAAAATATGAATTATCATTACCATTAACTCAAAGGATGTATCACAGACACTAAATACACATGTGTGATAGAAAATAACCCATTTCATTAATTATAGTCAAAATTATAATTTTGCCCCTAGAAGTGTATTACAAGTGTCAGCCAATTCTGGCTTCTAGGGCACATATATCTAACAATCTCCCACTTGTCCTAAAGCCAATTGGCTACAAGTCTAAGTCCCATCTTCTCAAGGTGGGCTTCGATCTTCTGCTGGCCCAACGGCTTTGTAAGTGGGTCTGCCACATTATCTGTGGAGTTGACTCTCTTGACCTCAACGTAACCTTTCTCAAGGTAATCGCGGATGAGATGGTATCACCGTTTGCTTGGAACTCTTCCAGCACAAACAGTCTGCCAGATGTCGACTTTCGATCATCTATATCGGACATGAAGTCCGAGTCTGTGTATCCCTGGACTTGGAGTTCTCCATTACCAAAGACCAACATCATATCCTTAGTTCTTCTCAAGTACTTAAGGATACATTTCACAGAAGTCCAGTGTTCTTCACCTGGATTTGACTGATATCTGCTTGTGACACTCACAGCATGGGCTATATCAGGTCGTGTACATAGCATGGCATACATGAGGCTCCCTATTGCAGAAGCATAAGGGATCTTGCTCATGCGTTCTATTTCCTCAGGTGTGCTGGGGCACATCTTCTTGGAAAGATGAATACCATGTCTGAAGGGTATTAATCCCCTCTTAGAGTTTTCCATACTAAACCTCTTTAGTACTTCCTCTATGTACATCTTCTGTGAAAGTCCTAGCATCCTATTCGGTCTATCCCTATAGACCTTAATTCCTAGAATAAAGGATGCTTCACCTAGGTCTTTCATGGAGAATTCCTTGGACAACCACATCTTGACTGATGTCAACATGGGAATATCATTCCCAATAAGGAGGATGTCATCCACGTACAATACGAGGAAGACAACAGCGCTCCCACTGACCCTTTTGAAAACACATGGTTCCTCTTCATTTTTGATGAAACCAAACTTTTTGATCACATCATTGAAACGAGTGTTCCAGCTCCGAGATGCTTGCTTAAGTCCATATATGGACCTTTGCAGCTTGCAAACCTTGTGATCAGTATCACTGGATGTGAAACCTAGCGGCTGTTCCATATAGATATCTTCCTCAAGATATCCATTTAGGAATGCCGTTTTCACGTCCATTTGCCATATTTCATAATCGAAATAGGCTGCAACAGCAAGCAATGTGCGGATGGATTTTAGCATAGCTACTGGGGAAAAGGTATCCTGATAGTCAATGCCTTCACGTTGACTATAACCTTTTGCCACCTAGTCTAGCCTTGAATGTCTCCACATTCCCATCTGCACCAATCTTTCTCTTGAAGATCCATTTACACCCAATAGGTACTATACCTTCTGGTGGATCTACCAAGGTCCAGACTTGGTTTGAGTGCATCGAGTCAATTTCTGACTTCATTGCCTCAAGCCATTTCTCGGAGTCGATATCTGATATCGCCTCGTTGTAGGTTTTGGGATCATCACCATGAGCACCATTACCTATGAGGAACATTTCCTCTACATCCTCTGAAATAATACCTAAGTATCTTTCAGGGGGACGGGAAAACTCTTTCCGATCTACGAGGTGGAGGAGGTAGTGTTCTTATTGGCTCAACCTGATTTGGTTCCAACTTGGTCCTTAGCTCGTTCTGCTTGTGAGACTTTCTCATCAAGCTTAATCTGCTTTCCAATGCCGCTATCTTGAATAAACTATTTTTCAAGAAATATGGCATGTCGACTCACAATCACATTGTGGTCTTCTGGAATGTAGAAATAGTATCCTAATGACTCTTTAGGATATCCTATGAATCGAGCTCTAAAGGACCTAAACTCTAACTTGTCCGCTTGTTGTCTTTTGACATGAGCCGGACAACCCCAAATTCTGAGATGACTCAGACTTGGTTTCTTACCGTGCCATATCTCATACGGTGTGGTAGGAACGGTTTTAGAGGGAACCCTATTCAGTAAATAGATTGAAGTTAATAATGAATGTCCCCAAAGAAAATCAGGGAGGTCTGTGAAGCTCATCATGGATCGAACCATATCCAATAGAGTCCGATTTCTCCATTCTGAAACCCCGTTGAGTTGAGGTGTTCCTGGTGGAGTCCATTGAGAGACTATGCCATTTTCCTTAAGATAGTCTAGGAATTCCCGGCTAAGGTATTCACCTCCTCGATCTGATCGAAGAACCTTAATGGGTTTTCCAGTTTGTTTTTCTACTTCATGTCTGAATTCTTTGAACTTTTCAAAAGCTTCAGACTTGTGTCTCATAAGATACACATACCCATACCTAGACAGATCATCGGTAAAGGTAATGAAGTAGACAAAATTGCCTCTAGCCGGCACATCAAATGGGCCGCACACATCAGTATGTACTAGGGCAAGGAGATCTGTGGCCCTCTCCCCATGTCCAACAAAAGGGAGTTTAGTCATTTTGCCTTGAAGACAAGATTCACAAGTTGGATATGACTCAAAAGTCAATGGACTCAATAGCCCATTTTTCTCCAATTTGTTGATCCTATCTTCTGCTATATGACCTAATCTCAGGTGCCATAGATATCTGTCGTTTGGACTATCCCTAGGTCGTTTGGCATTCACGTTTTGCTCGATAGTTAAAATAGGTACATCAATATGTAGCTGATAAAGACCATTAATAAGGAAACCATTTGCAATTTTATTTCTTTCATAAAGAATGTTACAATGGTCCTTAAAGAAGGTGATCACATAACCTTCTTGTGCTAAGCATGAAACAGAAATCAAATTCCTGCTAGCTGCAGGCACATAATAACAGTCTTTTCAAAACTAAGTCTAAACCAGATGGTAATCGAAGAGGGTATGTTCCCACGCTACTGCAGCAACTCTTGCTCCATTACCGATGCGTAGGATCATGTCTCCATCCCTCAGCCTCCTGCTATCCTCAAGACCCTGCATAGAAGTGCACAGATGAGCACTAGAACCAGAGTCAAGCACCCAACTGGATGCAGAAGAAACCGTAAGGTTAGACTCAATAACGAGCATACCTCCAGAAGGACCTTCCTTCTTGTTCTTCAGGGTGGCCAGGTAAGTAGGGCAGTTCCGCTTCCAATGGCCGTCGCTGTTGCAATGGAAACACTTTCCTTTGCCATCGACCTTTTTCTTCGGTTCTGCCTTCTTCTTCTTTGATCCTTCCACCTTTTGCTTTTTCACAGACTTCTTTTTCTTTCCATAAGACTTTCTTTTGGAAGAAGTCCGTTCCATAGCAAGAACTGAGCCTTTAGAACCTTTCATAGAAAGCTCAGCGGTAACCAGCATATTCATTCAACTCGGCCAAGGAATTTTGAAGTTTATGCATGTGGTAATTCATGATGAATTGCCCATATGCATCAGTCAAGGATTGCAGAATAATATCGTTCTGCAGATCCAAGTCCAACTTCACACCGAGCTTCTCAAGCTCTTCCATGTCCTTGATCATTGTCAGACAGTGATCTTGGACTGACTGCCCATCACGCATCTTAGCCTTAAAAAGTCATTTCGTGACTTGATATTTGGCTGCGCGACTCTGTTCACCAAACATCTCCTGCAGGTGAGCCAACATTTGGCGAGCAGTCCCGATATCTTCATGTTGGCGCTGGAGCTCATCAGACATCGAGCCCAACATGTAAGTATCTGGCCTTATTATCTTCGTCAATCCATTTTTCCAGAGACGCTCTCTGTTCAAGTGGATGGACGGAGCTGGTAAGGTGGGAGGGTCCTGGTCCAAAACATGGTGTTAACTTCTCTGAACCCAAAACAATTTTGTAGTTCCTGAGCCAATCTTTATAATTGGGTCCAGTCAGTCTATGTGTGTCCTAGGATACGTGCCAAGTGGGTTGGACGCAGACATTTTCCTGTAGAGAGTCAAAGATTCTAGTTAGATACTGTAATTTTGACTTGACCAATTTGTTTAGGGATTTTATTTTTAAACAAATTAGCTCCCACTATTTTCTCGGATCCCTACACTCCCTCTGTAGAGATGCGAAAATCTCCACGATTAATGATTTCTAGTGGGTGGTGCGGTCTCACCAACTGACTCATCACCTCACCTAACAGTTATTGGTGATGGGTTAGCCAATGAGTGAACAACTCTTGTTCAATGATTCTCTAATCATGGTGCACCCAAACTTGGTCTCTAATTCATGAATCTCACCGTATCCGGAATATTGATCCACTCCTTAGTTAAGTCAGACCCACCATTTGCATAGACTGGGTTCCTAATTGAGTCTCTCACCGTATCCGAAATATTGAGCCCAACTCATCCTCCAGCCCATAGCATCCAATGCCTAATAGACATGGTTGCATCTTCCCGGTGCAACTGAGCCACTGTATCCAGCCGAGAACAATCAACCCCGGGAAGGGCCCGCACATCTACAATGGTGGAAGACCTCAGACTTAATCTTTTCTTAGGGAGAATTGATTCAGGTCTCATTAAACTAGACTTGGCTTAGTCATAACAATTATGACTAACCTAGTGGCATGGGTTAGCTCGGATTATTGACCACCTCAGATCAGAACTGTGTCAACAGATATGGCCAGGTAAGTGAGACCGGTGGAAGGAATATGCCATTAACTCGTACAAGAACGCATTCAGGTCGAGTAGCTTCCAATTAAAAACCAGTCGGTCGTCTGTGCCAAACTTACCTTAGACACCAAATTGTTGAGTCAGAACCAATTGGGTTAGCCTACAATCCAGACTCTAACCTCTGAGCCTAATTAGGTCTTGCTTGATCGTGACTCGATCTTGACCCAGACTTAATCCTATTAGGCTGGTCAATTTAAGCATTGTTGATCCCATCTAACCAACTCTTGATTCGGTTTGATCAACCGCTTAGACCTAATTGAGCTACCCAAGCCCGAACCCAGTATTATGAATATGTCTTAGATCTGAAATTCTCAATTTT
>QRFJ01001222.1:146559-328051 GCA_006176705.1 Cocos nucifera
TTTTGCTCGATAGTTAAAATAGGTACATCAATATGCAACTGATAAAGACCATTGACAAGGAAACCATTTGCAATTTTATTTCTTTCATAAAGAATGTTACAATGGTCCTTAAAGAAGGTGATCACATAACCTTCTTGTGCTAAGCATGAAACAGAAATCAAATTCCTGCTAGCTGCAGGCACATAATAACAGTCTTTAAAAACTAAGTCTAAACCAGATGGTAATCGCAGAGGGTATGTTTCCACGGCTACTGCAGCAACTCTTGCTCCATTACCGACGCGTAGGATCATGTCTCCATCCCTCAGCCTCCTGCTATCCTCAAGACCCCGCATAGAAGTGCACAGATGAGCACTAGAACCAGAGTCAAGCACCCAACTGGATGCAGAAGAAACCGTAAGGTTAGACTCAATAACGAGCATACCTCCAGAAGGACCTTCCTTCTTGTTCTTAGGGTGGCCAGGTAAGTAGGGCAGTTCCGCTTCCAATGGCCGTCGCTGTTGCAATGGAAATACTTTCCTTTGCCATCGACCTTTTTCTTCGGTTCTGCCTTCTTCTTCTTTGATCCTTCTACCTTTTGCTTTTTCACAGACTTCCTTTTCTTTCCATAAGACTTTCTTTTGAAAGAAGTCCGTTCCATAGCAAGAACTGAGCCTTTAGAACCTTTCATAGAAAGCTCAGCGGTAACCAGCATATTCATCAACTCGGCCAAGGAATTCTGAAGTTTATGCATGTGGTAATTCATGATGAATTGCCCATATGCATCAGTCAAGGATTGCAGAATAATATCGTTCTGTAGATCCAAGTCCAACTTCACACCGAGCTTCTCAAGCTCTTCCATGTCCTTGATCATTGTCAGACAGTGATCTTGGACTGACTGCCCATCACGCATCTTAGCCTTAAAAAGTCATTTTCGTGACTTGATATTTGGCTGCGCGACTCTGTTCACCAAACATCTCCTGCAGGTGAGCCAACATTTGGCGAGCAGTCCCGATATCTTCATGTTGGCGCTGGAGCTCATCAGACATCGAGCCCAACATGTAAGTATCTGGCCTTATTGTCTTCGTCAATCCATTTTTCCAGAGACGCTCTCTGTTCAGTGGATGGACGAGCTGGTAAGGTGGGAGGGTCCTGGTCCAAAACATGTGTTAACTTCTCTGAACCCAAAACAATTTTGTAGTTCCTGAGCCAATCTTTATAATTGGGTCCAGTCAGTCTATGTGTGTCTAGGATACGTGCCAGTGGGTTGGACGCAGACATTTTCCTGTAGAGAGTCAAAGATTCTAGTTAGATACTGTAATTTTGACTTGACCAATTTGTTTAGGGATTTTATTTTTAAACAAATTAGCTCCCACTATTTTCTCGGATCCCTACACTCCCTCTGCAGAGATGCGAAAATCTCCACGATTGATGATTTCTAGTGGGTGGTGCGGTCTCACCAACTGACTCATCACCTCACCTAACAGTTATTGGTGATGGGTTAGCCAATGAGTGAACAACTCTTGTTCAATGATTCTCTAATCATGGTGCACCCAAACTTGGTCTCTAATTCATGAATCTCACCGTATCCGGAATATTGATCCACTCCTTAGTTAAGTCAGACCCACCATTTGCATAGACTGGGTTCCTAATTGGGTCTCTCACCGTATCCAGAATATTGAGCCCAACTCATCCTCCAGCCCATAGCATCCAATGCCTAATAGACATGGTTGCATCTTCCCGGTGCAACTGAGCCACTGTATCCAGCCCGAGAACAATCAACCCCGGGAAGGGCCCGCATGTCTACAATGGTGGAAGACCTCGGACTTAATCTTTTCTTAGGGAGAATTGATTCAGGTCTCATTAAACTAGACTTGGCTTAGTCATAACAATTATGACTAACCTAGTGGCATGGGTCAGCTCGGATTATTGACCACCTCAGATCAGAACTGTGTCAACAGATATGGCCAGGTAAGTGAGACCGGTGGAAGGAATATGCCGTTAACTCGCACAAGAACGCATTCAGGTCGAGTAGCTTCCAATTAAAAACCAGTCGGTCGTCTGTGCCAAACTTACCTTAGACACCAAATTGTTGAGTCAGAACCAATTGGGTTAGCCTACAATCCAGACTCTAACCTCTGAGCCTAATTAGGTCTTGCTTGATCGTGACTCGATCTTGACCCAGACTTAATCCTATTAGGCTGGTCAATTTAAGCATTGTTGATCCCATCTAACCAACTCTTGATTCGGTTTGATCAACCGCTTAGACCTAATTGAGCTACCCAAGCCCGAACCCAGTATTATGAATATGTCTTAGATCTGAAATTCTCAATTTTAGACCTAATTAATATTCCATAAACTTAATTCTTAATTAAGTTGGGTTCATAAACAAAATATGCACAATAAATCCTAGGGTTTCAGGATCTAGGGTTTTGCAGAAAGTAAGTTTTGGGTTTCTGATTAAGGACGAACACGCAGCACCCCTACACGTCATAAGAACACCCCATCGAATGGGAAGAGAGGGCCTTTAAACCCTTCTTCGTTCTTATGACCGGACGGCCAAGAGGAACGCCTTAATCAGGAACATGTAAATCTACAAAACAGTTATAGATCTATATCATATATCTCATATACAAATTTAGATCTAATCAAGGCATATTTTGCATACATCTCATGTATCATAATCATGCATATTTTCAGATCTAAATTATCACATAATAATCTAAAAAATTAGATTTAAATTGATCTAATCAAAATAAATTCTAATCTAGACAATTATGTAGAACTATTCTACAACTAGTCTAGTCATGCATCTATCATATCTCATATGATATTTAAAATTAAATAATTTTTATTTGCTATTTATCAGATATTATTATAATACTTATAATATCAGAAAATAGTAAATAAGAAGATCTAAAATATGATTTAATCAGATTAAATCAAAGACATGCAAAACTATTCTATAGAACTATTCTATTCTAGAACTAGTCATGCATATCTTCTGTTCTTAGATCCAAATCATTTAATTTTAATTTTTCTGATTTCAGATCTGATCACATCTCATGTGACATCTGAAATCACTTTATTTTTAATTAAAATAAAATTAAAATCAGATCTAAATAATTTTAGAACCATGGCTCTGATACCAGTTGAAGGGAAATCCTGATTTCCCGGTCCAGGTTCGTTCCAGATCTGATCAGATCAAGAGATATATTTCAAAAATTTTTCTCTTGATCCTTAATCAGATCTTGATATGTTTTCAGATCTGATTCTTATTATTTTAATAAATAAAATAAAATAAGATAAATTAAATCAAATTTAATTTACCTGATTTGGGTAATCCTATTACCCTGTAGATGATCCTGATTGCAGCGGAAGGTTCTGGATCTTAGCCACGCAAGCGCCTGGCCTCTACCGGTATCCACTCGGGTTGGATCTGGAGATCCTCTTCTTCTCTATCACACCTCCAAAAATTCAGATCTGGATCTGATCTGGAGGATCTTCAAAACTCTTTTGAAGATCTGCAGTCGTCCTTTTGCAGCAGCGCAGCCTTCTTGCTTTTGATCGCCTTTCCTTGATCTGAATCGCACCAACCTAAGTCCAAAACACTTTTGGACGTGGAGAGCAAGGGGAGAAGAGACTATGGCATGGAGAAGGAGGGGAGAGGCAGCCTTGGGGCGTGGGAAATCTCTTTCAATTCAATCACTTGAATCTAGAGTTGGGCGCAGGGTCTTATTTATAGACT
Organism: Cocos nucifera; assembly: GCA_006176705.1. Lineage (NCBI taxonomy): Eukaryota > Viridiplantae > Streptophyta > Magnoliopsida > Arecales > Arecaceae > Cocos > Cocos nucifera. Next base: position 150,284 of record QRFJ01001222.1, read on the forward strand.
AAGCTGTGATCCAACTCCTCTTCCTCCCAACCAATCACAACCCTTTGTGAAATCAGATCTAAATCTGATTGGTGGGAATAGAGACCCCTGGATTCCTCCTTAGAGGGTGCCTAAGACCAGTCAAAGTTGGATTCTTAGTAGAACTCTAATTGGAATCCAAAAAGGAGATGGAGTCCTTGTCCAACAAGGACTCCTAGGCGCCTCCAACTTGGGCACACGCCTAGGGTGGCGTGCGCCCTTCTCCTTGCCAGGTTCTGGCAGGGGGACAGGCCCCCACCAGCTCTCCAATAGGTGCATGACATGTGGTCAAAAGTCAAAGTGTCAATGGTCAACATTTGACCAGTCAAAGGTAGACTTTTGACCAAAGTCAAAGAACAAGAAATGGCAGGTGACCAAAAATGGCAGGTAATGTCTTACAAAATAAGACAACCTTTTCTGACTTGGACAACCTCCAGTCAGACCATATGAAGGCCTCTGATTGAGCACAAACTCCTTTGGCTCAGTCAGGACAACTTATTTATGATAGTAAAAGAAGAACGTTAGGTTCAATCGAGTGCTAGCACGATTTCCTTGAACCTAATTGAATCTCATTCAGATCAATTGAACTAGATCAGTTCAATTGATGATCACCAGATTCAAACCCTTGTTTGTGTGACCCAGTTAGGTTCAGTTCTGTATGGTAATGGGATATGTCATGATCTCTATCATCGACATCATCGAAACTCCTTTCGATGGATCAGAACTCTTCTGATTCGAACAGCTAGAATGATCGATCATCTAAATCATTCTAATTGCTCCCAAAATCCACCAGTGACACCTAGCAGTATATGGTGGCAACCCATCAGAGCTGAATGCGAACCTCTTGGTGCAGCTACCTGTGTGATTAAGTTCTTCTATCTTGAGCCCCGATCAGATTAGGGTTAAGGTGAACTCGTCAAACCCTAGTCTCTGTCATATGATGTAATCATTCGATTCGAGTCCAATGTGAAAATCTAAATAGAAACTCTTTCTATTATTTCACTCTACCATGGCCATGGATTTCTGGACTTGATTCTCATGATCATCATAGGGCTGCTCCTCTACCACCGAGGTAGATAGATTCCATCTTGATGCAATCCAGTTCCTACAATGAACATGCTCATAGCCAACATACACCTCAGGGTTCCATATGGCTAGGAGACCGAGTAATGGTGTAGTCAAACTATAACACCCTCAAGGTGAACTGCCGATGCATCTCAGGTCAAAGAACCAGACACACTACTGCAGCATCGAGTCAGTCATTGACGAGAAGGTAGACTCCCTAATGACTACTCGAGGTGGTCACGCTCAGTGCCCTCGTTCTCTAACGAGTACCTGTACTCTCGCTCTGGTGTCTCCACACCGTAGACTCAAGACTCATCTACTAAAGAGAAGCGATTGTACACCAACCTTCCGGATCAATCACCATCCTCGTGATGATCCTATGGTCGGGAGCTGTTTATGAGTTAATAATGATTATTCATGTCTTAAATTTTCAACTCTTGAAAATATGAATTATCATTACCATTAACTCAAAGGATGTATCACAGACACTAAATACACATGTGTGATAGAAAATAACCCATTTCATTAATTATAGTCAAAATTACAATTTTGCCCCTAGAAGTGTATTACAAGTGTCAGCCAATTCTGGCTTCTAGGGCACATATATCTAACAATTCCTTACTCATTTTAGAATGACAAAGCCTGAAGTAGACTACCATGAGTTACTGGGGTTGCTTCAAAACTTTGAGAAGAATCACCAACTCCACAAAGAGTCGGTGAACATAGTGGGAGGTTCATCTTTTGATTCTCGACCATTTAGGAAAGAAAAGAAGAACAAGAAGAAGAAAGCTAAGTAGGTGCAAGTTTAGCCTGAAATATTTGTGCAGGGCTAGACTAGGAAGATCAAGCTCGATAAGAGTCTAGCTGAATGCTTCTTTTGTAAGAAGCAGAGGCATTGGAAAAGAAACTATCCTCAGTACATTGCCTCTCTGGACCTGAACAGGCAGAGAAAAAAGCAAATGATTGCTGGGCAAGGTATTTATATGATAACTTCTTACAATTCTTTTATTTATGATATTACTGACTAGGTATTGGATACCGATAGCCCTTACCATATATGCAATTCATTACAGGAGTTGCAGATCAGTAGGAGATTCGAGCAAGGTGAAAGATTTCTGAACGTTGGAGATGGAAGATTAGTTCTAGTTCTAGCTTTAAAAATTTTGAAACTTGTATTTGAGTTTCATACCATTGTTCTTAGTGATTGTCATTTTTGTTCTAGTTTTTTTTTGAATGTTATTTCTATAGGCCTTCTGGACAAAAATGATTATGAAATATCAATAAATAAATAAGTTTGTAATATCATTATGAATGGTATTACTATTTTCTGTAGACATTTGAATAATAGTGTGTATATGCTATCACAACCTGTTAACGTAGTCTATTCAATTGGCAAGCATCCTAGATTAGATAATGTGTCAGATATCTATTTAAGGCACTATAGGCTAGGTCATATAAATAAGAACATGATAAACATATTGACTCAAGAGGAAATCCTTGAAATTAATGATAGTGAATCACTTGTAACCTATGAGTCCTGTCTTCTTGGTAAAATGACCAAGTCATCTTTTACTAAAAAAGGTGAAAGAGCCATTAAGCTCTTAGGTCTAGTACATATTAATGTATATAGACCAATGAGCATAAGTGCTAGAGGTGGATGATAGGAATGCGATGTTGTCGTTAAGACACCGTGTTTATAAGTTTAATTGACTTCTTAAAATAATTGAAAATGCGTAGATAGCGGTGAGTCGGGTCGAATCCATAGAAGAAGGTAGTATTTTTAGATTTGAAATCTTTGATTTTTAAAAGAAAAAGAAAAAGAGAAGAGTTTTGGGATCAAAGGTGAAGTCGGAAAATTAAAAGTAAAAATTAAAAGATGCAGAAATTTAAATTTGGTACTAAGATCTATTAGTTAGATCTTAGCATCTACTTGCAATAAAATAAAAAGTAATAATTAAAGTGCAAAAATTAAATTGCAATAAAAATAAAAAGTAAGAAATTAAAATACAAAAATAAAATTTTTATTAATTAAAATTTTAGAATTTAAATACATAAAATTTAAAAAGAAAAAAAAATAAAATAAAATAGCCTGATCTCTGATCTTGGATCGGCATTGGCAAAAAGATGGTGTAGAAGCTCGGCTCTTCTTCTCGGACACCGTTGCTTCGAAGCAGCCTTTAACCCATAGCCTGGCTTCGCCCTATACCAAAGCTTCACCTTGATCGGAGATGTTGATTTTTGGAGGCCTAGGGTCCTTTTTATAGTGCTAGGAGGGCTGGATATTTTTTTTTAAAGGCAATGTGGGACTAATGAACTTTGTAATCATCAAAATTTGAATAAAATTTGATAAATCTTAAAATAGCCATTCAATAGGAATCCAACGGTCCAAAAATCATCAAAATCGGATGCAGATCAGCTCAGATCGGGTCGGATTAAATTCTGGCCGTTGGATCGCGCTTGATGGAGGAAATCTGGCCGCAAATCACGTGCCTGAGAGTTTGATCGCCGTCGGGAGCTTTCTGGACCGTCGGATCATCGCCTGGATCGAGCGCTGCCATCCGATGGTGATCCGCGTGATGTCTGTAGCTGAATAAAATTCGGAAGCAACCACAGCCGTCCGATCCTGACCGCAAACAACCACATCCGTCCGATCGCGCAATCACTGTTCCCATGGACCGCGTGGACCGGCCGCACCGCACACCGCAACCAATCAGCACTTCTGTTACCGAGCGAAAAGACTAAATTACCCTTGTGAGCCGCGATAAATTTCTGTAGACCCTTTAGGGGTCTAGGTCCACCACGTGGCAATCTCTGATTCGCCGAATTTTGCTGAGCTGGCGGTCCACGCCTGGATCGTGGACCGACTGATGGCTTCAACGGCTGAGTCAGCTTTGATGGCTTGGCTTGGCTTGGTGGCTCGGTGGCTCGGCTTGGCTTGGTGGCTCAGCTTGCAGAGCCGGCTGAGCTATTTTCTTTTTTATTTAATTTTTATTTATTTTATATATTTTTTTTAATAAAAATTCATATCTTTTCCATTTTACTTAGAATTTATTTCATTGTGATCAGAAAAATAAGCTCTTTCTATTGATAATAAAATTTTATTTTTTAATTTTTATTATTTTTTATTATTTTTTAATTAATTTTTTAATTAATAAAAATATGAATTTTTCAAAAATTATATATAAATTGATTAATAATTTTTAAAAATTAATATAAATTAATTAATAAATTAATACTTTTATTGGTGAATTTATGATGCTTATCACACCCCCCAACTTAAGCTTTGCTCGTCCTCGAGTAAAGAAAGAATTTAGTTTTAAATACCTTTTAACTTTAGAGTTTCGAATTTTACCTAAGCAATTTTCAAAATGGCCATTGATATTCAGTAGAGCTTAAATGAGACATATCATTGGGGTATTAATACTTATCAATAGAAAAATTAAGTAAAGAACATTAAATTTTTCAGAACTTTTTCTAAATTATTCCACTTTTATCTCTGATTTGTCTAAACTTTCATATAGGCAGGTGTATTGCTACTTCCATCCTTCATTTATTGATTTTTATTTTTACATTACCCACTTTTTGATGCGAATATCATTGCTTACTTAGGCAACGGGACCCGGTTACTCGGTGGGAAACCAATGTTTTTTTTTTTTTTTTTTTTTTTTTTAACGTTGTACCACTATTGAGTGTCTTAACTCCTTAAGCTTTCTATTTGATCCATGTAGCGAGTCTTGGGCCAATGACTCCCAAACCAGTTGGCTTTAGGGCACTAGGTATAGAATACCCCTCGGGCTTACTAGCTCGAATCAAATAGGCTACGAGTTAAGACTAGCTTTACAACGAGCTTCTTTGCCCTTCCCACCTTTTGATGCGAAACTCAATGCTTGCTTAGGCAAAGAGGCCCGGTTACTCAGTGAGAAGTACTTGAAAACTATTTTATTAAAATAAATTTTTATATGAAGAAACGTATAGTTACCCTACACAAGCCTATAAAAAGTAGACTTTTCTTTGATGCTAGTAGAAATAATTAGAAATGCTCCAAGAAAAAAATTTTTATGTTCTAGACTTAACTCTTTATTGAATTTTCTTAATACTTGATTCCTCAATATCTCACAGATTCTCTGATCTATGCATCAATTTTCTTTTAAAAATGCTTAGTTTAATTCGATTCTTAAGCATAATCAAGGTATCTAAATACTAAATACTAACTTTTTTGAGGACTTAAAATTTTAAAATTTTTTTTATTTTTCTCTCCCCCCAACTTAATCGACATTGTCCTCAATGGAGAAGAAAAAATAAAGGATGTAATAAAGAACATGGAAGAATACACCTAACTCAGTATATTTTTTTTTTGGTCCAGCACATGCCTTTGAAAATTTGAGCTCTCCCTCCAACTTATTCAAATTATCCTAAAAAGAAAATAAACTAAAAAGATAAATTAGATAAAAACTAAATATTGGGTTGCCTCCCAACAAGCGCTAAGTTTACCGTCTTCAGCCAGACACAATGCAGCTCACTATCCTGTGTCGAATATTGGATTGACAAATTCCAATGGTTTTGGATTGCCAATCTCAGAAAGTTGATTTATAATCCCATTATTGATATAATCTTTGTTAATTTTAGGGATATAATTTATGATTCCATTCTCAGACCCATGTTTATTAAGAATTACTCCTATTTGTTCTTCTAAAATGCTCATGAATGGAGTTTTTGTATTAGGAGTTAAGTTTGATTCAATGGGTGCTGGAATGGTGACTAAAGACGGTTTTAATTCTGGAGGTAAATTAATGTGATCCTGCTTAAACAACTCCATTGACATTTCATTACATGCCTTTTGATTTTTATAAGAAGAACCAGCTTCTAGGGTTGAAGGGAATAGGACATTAGGTTTATAAGTCTCGGGTAAATCATCTATTCTCTTTTTTCCTTATTTCTATCTCATTTAAATTGGAACTAGCATCAGTACTAATTTCTGGCTTGGGTTCTTCTATGTGGTTAGTCTCAGTACTAACCAGTTCCTCTAAATTTTTATTTTGGCTAGCATCAGTACTAGCCTCTCTCACCTGGTCTTGGTATGGGTCCATAAGAATCCTATAGCTTTTAAGTTCAGGAATTACTTTGGCATTCTCAAATTGGAGATTCTTAAGTGAGACATTAAATTGATAACTTGGTCCAGGTGGTTGGTGGACATTAGGTGGGTTGTTTGAAATTGGTAGGTTCGGTAGTTGATCTAGTTCTCTCCTCATGTTAGACTCAACTAATTGTCCTATTTGAGCTTCTAGTCTGGCGATAGATTGCTGTTGAGTTAGAATTAATTGTTGAAGTTGGTTAAATCTATCATCAGCTAGATTGGTCTGTTGAGGAGGTGGGTATGAGGGCTGATTATAATATGATGGCTGGGTAAACTGACTAGGCTGGCCATTATTATAGGTATAGTTTTGGTATTGGGGCCTATTTTGATAGTTTTGGATAGGTAAAATTTGGGTTTGAGCCTGAGTCTGTTGGGATGTCCAAGAAAAATTATAGTTACTCCAATCTGAATTATATGAATTTGAAAATGGGTCATTAATCAATTTGGAGTATCCTTGAGCAGCTTGAACTTGTTCTTGGATAAAATATGGAAATTGTGCAGTCATAGGACATTCACTCACATGATGGGTTGGGCTAGCACAGATTGAATAAGTCTCCTGATAATTAGAAGATGATGTGAATTGTGCAGGAGATTGTTGACCTAGAATTAGGAGTTGATCTATTTTTCTGAGCAAGAAGGTCAACTTTACCTAATTTTTGGACTATTAGGTTCAGATTAGCCATTTGATTATTATGGTTGGGTTCAACTAGATCAGGTAAAGTAATTTTCTACCATATATGTATTAATGCAACCCTAACGTATTGTTCAAATAAAAATTTTAGAATTTTTTTTAATTTTTTTTATTATTTTATTATATTAAAGATTAATTATTTTATTTATTAATTAAGTTTAAATTATTTTTTTAATATTTTTTTAGTTAGTTAAATTTAATTTTTATTTTATTTTATTTTATTTTTTTAGAGGAGAAAGAAAAAGAAAGAAAGAAAAGTTCTAAAGAAGAGGTCCTAAGGAGTCCTAGAACTAAGAAGAAAGAGAAGAATTAGGTTTAATTAGATTTAATGTTGGTTAGCAATCAAGTTGGTCAATCAATCCTGACTAAAGGTTATCCTAGATCTAGACAGCTCCTAACTGCCAAGGTCACCTTCAAGCCCTCCAAGTGTAGGATTAGCCAATCAACTAGCCAGGTAAGTGTAAGGTCGGTGGGAGTCCCCCCGTTGCTTGCCTTAGACACCAATTGTGCTTGGCCAGGTAAGCGAACGGAACCAATTAGAAACCACCTTCCTTCGGGCCCAGTCGTCCCTGAACCACTTTCCTAGACACCAGTCAAATTGACTTATCCTAACCCGGTTCAACTCTTAGGATTCCTTGTCCTATTGAGCTCGACTTCCTAGGGTTGATGTCTAATTGATTTTAATTTAAAGGCTTAGGTCAATGCAGGATGCTGGTTGGATTGTTTGTGGGCTAAGGAAGGGTGATCAAATCCCCACCTTATCTTGTTTAATTGGGTTGTGCCCTTAATTTGATTTAATATGAATATGCAAAAAAAAAAAAAATTCAATCAAAGGGTTTTATGCAATTTAAACTAGATGCATGCAACTAATTGAATTCTGAAAGGCTTACCTTGCCTCCAGCAATCACCAAAAAAAATAAAAATAAAAATAAAAATAAAACTAATATGATGCATGCTCTAAACAGTTAGGGTTTCTAATCTTATCATGAGGCTTTTAATTAGATTTAAATGAATATTTTTTTAAATTAATTTAAAAATAAAATAAATAAATAAATAAATAAAAAGAAAAGAGTACTAGGGTTAGAATTGATCTCACTAAGCAAAACTCCTGATTCTTTTTATTCTTTAATCTCTTTTTTTGCAAAATAATAAAAAAAATTAGCAAGCAATATTTATAAGAAAGTAGAAATTTTATTTATAATTTATTTATAGAAAAATCAAAGAGATCAAAAATTTAATGTCCGTGCCTTCCCCGGCAACGGCACCAAAAACTTGATAGGAAGTGTTTGCCAAAATTATTTTTAATTTATTTAAAATAAATCAAAGAAATCAAAATTAAAAATCAAAAACCTTTCCCGACAACGGCGCCAAAAACTTGATAGGAACGCGATGTTGTCGTTAAGACACCGTGTTTATCAGTTTAATCCGACTTCTTAAAATCATTGAAAATGCGTAGATAGCAGTGAGTCGGGTCGAATCCACAGGGAAGGTAGTATTTTAGATTTGAAATCTTTGATTTTTAAAAGAAAAAGAAAAAAAGAAGAGTTTTGGGATCAAAAGTGAAGTTGGAAAATTAAAAGTAAAAATTAAAAGATGCAGAAATTTAAATTTGGTACTAAGATCTATTAGTTAGATCTTAGCATCTACTTGCAATAAAATAAAAAGTAATAATTAAAGTGTAGAAATTAAATTACAATAAAAATAAAAAGCAAGAAATTAAAATGCAAAAATAAAATTTTTATTAATTAAAATTTTAGAATTTAAATACATAAAATTTAAAAAGAAAAAAATAAAATAAAATAGCCTGATCTCTGATCTTGGATCGGCATTGGCAGAAAGATGGTGTAGAAGCTCGGCTCTTCTTCTCGGCATCCGTTGCTTCGAAGCAGCCTTTAACCCATAGCCTGGCTTCGCCCTGTACCAAAGCTTCACCTTGATCGGAGATGTTGATTTTTGGAGGCCTAGGGTCCTTTTTATAGTACTAGGAGGGCTGGATATTTTTTTCTAAAGGCAATGTGGGACTAATGAACTTTGTAATCATCAAAATTTGAATAAAATTTCTGAATTAAAATAGCCATTCAATAGGAATCCAACGGTCCAAAAATCATCAAAATCGGATGCAGATCAGCTCAGATCGGGTCGGATTAAATTCTAGCCATTGGATCGCGCTTGATGGAGGAAATCTGGCCGCAAATCATGCGCCTGAGAGTTTGATCGCCGTCGGGAGCTTTCTGGACCGTCGGATCGTCGCCTGGATCGAGCGCTGCCATTCCGATGGTGATCCGCGTGATGTCTGTAGCTGAATAAAATCCAGAAGCAACCACAGCCGTCCGATCCTGACCGCAAATAACCACATCCGTCCGATCGCGCAATCACTGTTCCCATGGACCGCGTAGACCGGCCGCACCGCACACCGCAACCAATCAGCGCTTCTGTTGCCGAGCAAAAAGACTAAATTACCCTTGTGAGCCGCGATAAATTTCTGTAGACCCTTTAGGGGTCTAGGTCCACCACGTGGCAAGCTCTGATTCGCCGGATTTTGCTGAGCTGGCGGTCCACGCCTGGATCGTGGACCGGCTGATGGCTTCAATGGCTGAGTCGGCTTTGATGGCTTGGCTTGGCTTGGTGGCTCGGCTTGGCTTGGTGGCTCGGCTTGCGGAGCCGGCTGAGCCGTTTTCTTTTTTATTTAATTTTTATTTATTTTATATTTTTTTAAAAAAAAATTCATATCTTTTCCATTTTAACTCCATTTTACTTGAAATTTATTTCATTATGATCAAAAAAATGAGCTCTTTCTATTGATAGTAAAATTTTATTTTTTTAATTTTTATTATTTTTTATTATTTTTTAATTAATAAAAATTTGAATTTTTCAAAAATTATATATAAATTGATTAATAATTCTTAAAAATTAATATAAATTTATTAATAAATTAATACTTTTATTGGTAAATTTATGATGCTTATCAGTGGATATTTCTACTACATTACTTTCATAAATGATCTATCTAGATATGGATATGTCTATCTGATGAAATACAAGTCAGATTCATTTGAAATGTTCAAACAATTTTGAAGTGAAGTAGAAAAATAAACTGAAAAGAGTATCAAAACTCTTCGATTTGACGAAGGAGGGGAATATCTTTTTGATGAGTTTCTCACATATCTAGGAGAGAATAGGATTCTCTCCCAATGGATTCCTCTAGGAACACCATAGCATAATGATGTATCTGAAAGGAGGAATCAAACTCTAATAGACATGGTCCGATCCATGATGGGTTTTGCCAGCTTACCAATATCCTTCTATGGATATGCACTCGAATCGACTTGTTATCTATTAAATAATATTTCAAGTAAGTCTATAGTTATGACTCGATATGAGATATGGATAGGACGTAAGCCAGCACTTTCACACCTTAGGGTTTGGGGGTGCCCGACTTATGTCAAATGGTTAGTTATAGATAAACTTGGACCTAGGTCTGATAAGTGCACATTTATAGGATACCCAAAAGAGATCAAAGGATATTATTTCTATCATGCTGATGAACAAAAGGTGCTCGTTAGTCTTAAGGCAACCTTTTTGAAAAAGAAATTTCTTGGTGAAGGAGTTGTTGCTTCTAAGGTTGAACTTAATGAAGTTCAGTAGGTAGAAAAATCGACATCTATAGCTGAATCTATGTCAGATTTGATTAGATCAGATTCGGAGCCTAGTGTACCTGAACCATTAAGGAGATTCAGTAGAGTATCGCATCATCCAGATAGATACTATGATTTCTTGGTCCAAGATGGTGATCCCATCAAACTCGATGAGAATGATAAGGATTCGATCACTTATGTAGATGTTATGCAGAAATCCGATTCTGAGAAATGGTTTGAGGCCATGAAATTCAAAATGGAGTTCATGAAGGTCAACGATGTATGGACATTAGTTGACCCATCCGAAGGGGTTAAATCCATTAGGTGTAAATGAATCTTCAAAAGAAAAAGAGGTACAGATGGAAAGGTGAAGACCTATAAAATCCGTCTGGTTGCCAAGGAATATCATCAATGTTATGGTATTGACTATGATGAGATGTTCTTCCTTATGGTAATGCTCAAATCTATTCAGATAATGCTTACGATAGCTGCCCATCTGGACTATGAGATCTAGCAGATGGATGTAAAAATAGCTTTTCTAAATGAAGAGTTGATCGAAAAGGTGTATATGATACAACCTGAGAGGTTCACATCCATAGATGAGTTCAAAGTGTGCAAGCTTCAGAGATCCATTTATGGATTGAAGCAGGCATCTCGGAGTTAGAACATGCATGCATTTTGATAAGATGATCAAAATATATGGCTTCGTTAAGAATGGAGAAGAGCCCTGCATTTACAAATGGATAAATGGTCCAGCAGTGGTATTCCTTATCTTGTACGTAGATGACATTCTCTTAATCAGAAATGACATTCCCACACTACAAAAAATAAAAATTTGATTATCATCACAGTTCTCCATGAAGGACTTGAATGAAGTATCCTACATCATAGGGATGAAGATCTATAGAGATAGATCTAAAAGGATGCTTGGATTATCTCAGTCCACGTACATAGATACTGTGCTGCAGAGGTTCAACATGGAGAATTTCAAAAAGAGCTATCTCCTGATAGGCCATAGAATTTATCTCTCTAAGAAGGATTGTCCGATAACTCCTAAAGAGAGAGAGCATATGAATAAAGTCCCATCTACTTTGATAGTGGGATAGAGTCCCATCTACTTTGATAGTAGGATCTATCATGTATACCATGATATATATGAGACCAGACGTGGCATACTCATTATGAGTAGTGAGTAGATACCAGTCTGATCCTGACGAAAACCATTGAAAAGTGGTTAAAACCATCCTTAAGTATTTGAGAAATACTAAGGACCAATGGTTGGTTTATGGTGAGTCAGATCTGAAACTTATGAAATTTATAGACTCCAACTTTCAATCTGACCATGATGATAACAAAAGCATGTTGGGATATATTTTTATTCTAAATGATAGAACTATCTATTAGAAGAGTTTCAAGCAGCATATTATGGCAGATTCTGTTTGCAAAGCAGAGTACATCGTAGCATCAGATGCCATGAAGAAAATTATGTGGCTGAGAAAGTTTATCACTAAGCTCGAAGTAGCACCCTCCCTAGATGGTCTGGTCCTGCTCTACTATGATAGCACTGGTGCCATGCTCAAGCGAAGAAACCAAAGATACACCAGTGGATAAAGCAGATCTTACACCGCTTCCACCTTATCTAGGAGATCGTGGATCAAGGTGACATCAATCATTAGAAGATCGATGGAAAGGAGAACCTGACCGACCCCTTCATTAAAGCCCTGACAATAAAGGAGTTTGATAACTACAAGTCGAAGATGGGTATTAGATACTATGTCGAGTGGCTTTAGGATAAGTGGGAGTTGATGAAAAATGTGTCCCAAAGTCAATCGTTAGTCTGCTGATGGTTGAGCTACATTGTATATGTAATTGATTCATTAATAAATAAAATATATTTTTAATATTTTTCATCATAAAGTATTCATCTTCTAATGAACTTCATTATTGTGATGAAGTCCTTAAAACTATTTAGCTTCGATAAAGAGAGGATTTATCGATTAGTCCTTAAATCTATTTACGATCCAAATGATAGGCTATTAATTAGTATGATAACGTTTATCGAGCATAGATCGTTGTATGCCATATAGGTTGGTTGTCCTCTTAATTAAGAAGTATGGAGATACTAATATGACATACAAGTGAGATGTATGGGTACATCATCATTGAATGTGACCAACTCCAAAGTATTTTGCTGTCGAGAAAGTCTCTGATAGGATAGAGGTATAAGTGTCCCTTAAATCTGAGATCACCTCAGTGACTTGCAAGCAACTCACTGTACTTTGATACCAGACTAACTGAATTTCTAATTCAATAATGGAAGGCTTCTGGGCATAGTCAAGTACTTGCAAAGTCAGAGTGTGATCAAGATGGAATTGACTACTCTAAGAGTTGGAGAAAAATGTATCACTATATTTCAATATAGCAAAATCTTGGTAAGGATAATCTATCAGACGGATTTGATATTTTGAAATATAATATGGATAACCTTATCAGAGTTGATAGTTAAACTCTGAGGTGTCCTACGAGCATTTTGGTCAAGAGGATGAATTATATGAAAACTATATCTGCATGGGTTCTAAAGATATTATTCTACACATTCGACCTATCCGACCGTGGGATACCATTGCTAGATGGTTACTTCGCTTGGTATAAAAATTTATTCTTATGCGATCAGCTTAGGTTTAGATCTATGAGGTCACACAATTAAATCTCATGATCTGATCAGATGGTTGATCCATGATTAAGAATTGTTCAAGGGATAAACGATCAATATGATTGGTGTTTAACCTAGTGCAAGTATTGTAGGGGGGTTGATTAGCAATTAGATTGCTAATTGACTTAATTTGATTAAGCTAGAGGACTGAGATTAAGTCTAATTAAATATGATTTAATTAGATTTAGTTTCTACTTAATAGGATCAAGTTTAATTGATTTATTGGATAAGACAAGTGCAAGAAAGAATTAGTCCTAGTTCAACTAGGACTGGATCAACTCAATTTTCTAATTTAATTAGAAAATTAAATTAGAACTAAATCTAATTTAATTAAGTTCTTAATTGGGTTAGGTCCTAATTTAGTTAGGTTAATTTACTTCTAGTTTGATTTGGTTTAAGAAACCATATATGATCAAGTCAAAATAGGAATCCTAGGATGACTAGGATTTCCTATCCTTGTGCCACCTTAGTCCCAACGCCCACCCTTCACGCACCCTTTGATTTTATGTGGATTCTGAAGGAAATCGAGCGGAGTTTAAGCATGCATCTTTGAAACTATTTCAAATAAAATAGTAATAAAAGTAAGTATAATCAAATATTAATCTACTACATGCATTGATCTAATCAATGTAAACCCTACTCAGGATCTAGATATGCTAATATGTAATTTGAAATTTAAATATGATTGATCAGTAAATCAAATCTGCTGATCGATACGAGTTCAGAACTCGATACCTATATGCGGGTAGCTGATCTCTACAATCTAAATCTATCAAAATAAGTCATGGTGTCATGCTGTAGCTGCACACTCATTCGACCTCTATGGTTGATCCACATGAAGCTTCTAGTCCTGACCAGCTCCACCGGAGTGTTAGCTCCTCGCCGAAGCCTTTGACGACTGATCGCGATCAATCCAATCGATCACCTTCTTTTTGATTTCTTGAATACTCTAAAAAATTAGAACATGGAGTATGGAGGATGATGAGTCGGTGTCTGAAGTTTGGTGGTGATCCAATGCTCACAGCACCCGATCTCTCCACCCAAACCTAGGGTCCCAACCCTAGGGTTTCACTCGGCCCAAAAATCTTGATGCACTAAAAATCCTCTCATGCCCTCTCTGTGCAGAGTTTTTCTATGAAATAAGTTTTTATAGAAAGATGACTTTCGAATCTATAAATCCTATTGTGATTATATCTAAAAATTGAGTGTCCTTAGATACAAAAATCAGAAAAGAATAAAGGCATGAAGAAAAAATAAAGTGCTATAGGATTCCACTCACCTTCACTCTAAGATTTTTTTTCACCCAAAACCAATGCCCAATCATTTTCAAATTTTTACCACAGAAAGGCAACACCTTAGGCTTCTTGTACAAAAATTCTTATAATTTATTGCATGAAAAATAAGTAGAAATTCTATATGGAGTGGATAGATTAAGATTGGTTGAACTAGTTTCAGCCAACTTCTAGTATTTGAATTCAAATGGGATCTTATCCTTTTCCAATGCCTCATCCAAGAGGGTGATGAGTAGAAGGACTCTCCTTCTGCTCACCCTCAATCTGAAATTACCCAAAAAAATATGCGACAAAAGATAGGTAGGTGTGGAGAATAGATAAGGAAGAGATTAGGTTTTTCAAATTTCAAACCAACCAAGTTGAATTCAAAATTCAATTTAGTTTGAACTGGTCCAACCCTTGGACTAGGTCAAAAGCAGAAGAGAGGAAGGGTACACATTCATTTCTATATGACAAATCTCATGCAAAAATTAGAGGAGGGCATGGGTCAAGGTGGAAAAGTCAAATATGGTGGGCGCTGGGGAGAATTTAAATTCAAATCTTATTTGACTTAGTCCTAATTGATTTCAACCAAATCAATTAATTTAAACCAATTAGACCAGATTTAATCCAATCAAATTAGGCTTAATTCAAACTAATAAATTTTTAATTAATTTAAAAATTAATTAGGTCCAGTTCCTGATCAAATCAGAGTCAAATCTTCTATAGCGATTAGATCATCGGATGATCAGATCGGGTCAAACCCAATTAAATCAAATTCAATCAGACTTAATCAAATCCTCATCGCTCCATCAAATTAAGCTAATTATAATCAAATTGCTAATTAATTCTTCAATAAATATAGAGTCCTAATCGGGTGGGTGTCTGAGCAACAAAGTTTCATCAACATAAAACTTCTAAAGAATCACAAACCAATGGAACTCTTGAACCCAATGTCTCAAATAAATCGAATTCATGATCATAGAGTCCCAAACTAGTGGGACTCTTGATTAGACAGTATCAAATGAGTAGGACTCAGAGTCCCAGTCCACTAGGACTCTTAGTCACAGTGTTTTAGTCCAGTGGGACTCTTGGTCATAGAGTCCCAGGCCAGTGGGACTCTTGACCACAGAGTCTTAGATCATCGAGACTCAATATCAACCATCAGATCATATAGAAACTTGGACTCTTGACCACAGAGTCTTAGATCATCGAGACTCAATATCAACCATCAGATCATATAGAAACTTCTATTATGTGTAACCCCATAGGTTCGAATCCTAAGCCAGTAGCGCAGAAATTAATTTTCTATATCAATCGATGTGACCATTTAGTAATGGTACCCGACGTCCGGATAGGTCAAATAATTGCAATGCAATATCGATAAACCTGTGGCATATGGTTACCGTATAATTCATCTCCTTGACCTCGATGCTTAAAGGATGATCTAGGATTTACTATCAATCCTAAAATTCATCCATAATGTATTTCAAAACTTAGTGTCCATCGCATGGACCATCGAGGGTTTGCTAAATTGTAATACAGTGATGCACTTGCTCCAACACTTGGAGAGGTCAATCCCATCTTGACACACACACCGACTTCACAAGTACTTGACTGCATCCAGTAGCCTTCCATCACTAAATTAGAAATTCAGATAGTCTGGTACCTAAGTACAGTGAGTTGCTTGCAAGTCACCATGGTGGTCTCAGGTCTAAGGGACACTTATACCCATATCCTTTACGAGCAACTCTTGATAGTAGAGAGCTCCGCAATTGAATCATATTCAGTGAAATGTACCCCTACACTTCACTTGCAAGGCATAACAGTATCTCCATACTTCTTGGTTAAGAGGACAACCAATACTTATGGCATACAATGACCTACACTCAATATGTTGTCGTCCTAAGTAACAGCATATCATTTGGTCATGAACTAATTTAAGGACTAAATGATAAAACCTCCTTTATCGAGTCTAAATAGCCCTAAGAACTTCATCATAGAAGAGTTCATTATAGAAAGATGCACAAAGTGATGAAAAGATCAAAATAATAATTTTATTTATTAATAATTTAAGTATAATTATATTTAGCTCAACCATCTATAACCTAGATGATTGGCTTTAGGATTACAATTTCCAACAACTCCCACTTAGACTAAAGCCACTTAGAATAGTATCGAATACCCATCTTCCATTTGTGATTTTTGAACTCTTTGATTCCTAGCACTTTAGTAAAGGGGTCGGCCACGTTCTTCTTTCCATCGATCTTTTGAAGCTCGATGTCATCTCACTCCATGATTTTTCGTACAAGATGGTAGCGATGCCGAATATGTTTGGTGTGCTAATATGCCTTTGGCTTCTTCACTTGAGCTATGGCTCCAGTGCTGTCACAGTATAGCAGAATCGGACCATCCAAGGAGGGTGCCACTCCTAGCTCATCGATGAACTTTCACAGCCACATAGCTTCCTTCACAGCATCAGATGTCGTGATATACTCCACCTCGCATATAGAATCGGCTATAGTGTGCTGTTTGAAACTCTTCTAGTAGACCGCTCCACCATTTAGGGTAAACACAAAATCTGACATACTTTTGCTATCATCATGATCTAATTAAAAATTAAAATTAGTATATCCCACAAGTTTCAAGTCAGTATCTCCATAGATGAGCCACTGGTCCTTGGTATTTCTTATATACTTCAGGATTATCTTCACAACCTTCACCAGGGTTAGACTGGTATCTGCTCACTACCCTTAGTGAGTATGCCACGTCTAATCTCGTACGCATCATGGCGTACATAATAGAATCCACTATCGAAGCATATGGTATTCTACTCATACGCTCTCTCTCTTGAGGAGTTATCGGACAATCCCTCTTCGAGAGCAAAATTTCATGGCCTATCGAGAGATAGCCCTTCTTAAAATTTTTCAAGCTGAACCTCTTCAGTACGGTATCAATGTACGTGGACTAGGATAATCATAGCAATCTTTTAGATCTATCCCTATAGATCTTCATCCCTAAGATGTAGGAAGCTTCTCCCAAGTCCTTCATGGAGAATTGAGATGACAGCCAAATCTTTATTCCCTATAATGCAAGAATGTCATTTTTGATTAAGAGAATATCATCAACATATAGTACAAGAAATACAACAACAAAATCGTTGGCCCATTTATACATGCAGGATTCTTCTCCATTCTTAACGAAGCCATATATTCTGATTATTTTATCAAAATGCATGTTCTAACTCTGCGATGCCTGCTTCAATCTATAAATGGATCTTTGAAGCAAGCACACCTTAGACTCGTCTGAGGATGTGAAACCCTTAGGCTGTATCATATACACCTTTTCATCCAGCTCTCCATTTAGGAAAGCTATTTTCACATTCATTTGCTAAATCTCATAGTCTAGGTATGCCACTATCATAAGCATGATCTGAATAGATTTAAGCATTACCACTGAGAAAAATGTCTCGTCATAGTCAATACCATAATGCTGATGATATCCCTTGGCAACCAGATGGGCTTTATAGGTCTCCACCTTTCCATTTGCTCCCTATTTTTTTTGAAAATTCACTTACACCCAATGGATTTTACCTCTTCAGGTGAATCAACTAGTGTCCATACACTGTTGACTTTCATGGACTCTATTTCGAACTTCATGGCTTCCAGCCACTTATCGGAGTCGGACCTCTGCATAGCATCCATGTAGGTGATCAGATCCTCATTATTCTCATCGAGTTCAACAGGATCACCATCTCGAACCAAAAAATCGTAGTATCTATCCAGTTGACACAATACTCTATCGGATCTTTTTGGTGCCATTTCAATAGGCTCTGGATTTGATCTTATCAAATCTATTTCTGCAGGTTCACTAGAATGTGTCGGTTCTTCCACCTATCGAACTTCATTAAGTTCAATATTAGAGGCAGCTATTCCTTCACTAAGGAACTTCTTTTCCAAAAAAGACTGCTCTATTACTGACAAACATCTTTTGTTCTTCAGCAAGGTAGAAGTAATAATCCCTAGTTTTCTTGGGATACCCTATGAACAAGCATTTATTGGACCTAGGTCCAAGCTTTTTCGATTGTAAATGTTTGACATAAGCCAAACATCCCCAAACCCTAAAGTGAGAGAGTGTCGACTTACGTCCAATCCATATCTCATATAGAGTCTTTGCAACAGACTTGCTTGAAATATTATTCAAAATAAAATAGGCAGTTTCTAGTGCATAACCCTAAAATAAAATCGACAAACTTGTAAACCCTATCATGGACCGAACCATATCCAACAGGATTCGATTCCTCCTTTCAGATACACCATTATGCTGTGGTATTCCAGGAGGGGTCTATTATGAGAGAATCTCATTCTCTCCTAGATATGTCAAAAACTCGTTGGAAAGATATTCACCTCCTCGGTTAGATCGAAGAATTTTAATACTCTTCTCAAGTTATTTTTCTACCTCATTTCGATATCATTTGAACATTTCAAACGAATCAAATTTACTCTTTATAATATAGACATACCCATACCTAAATAGATCGTCAATAAATATAATGAAGTAGTAAAACCCATCTCTAGCATATGTATTCATAGGTCCACATAAACCCATCTCTAGCATATGTATTCATAGGTCCACATACATCAGTATGTACTAGACCTAGAAGCTCAGTGGCCCGCTCATCCTTTTCAGTAAAAGATGATTTGGTCATCTTACCAAGAAGACAGGACTCATAGGTATTCAATGATTCATAATTATCAATGTCAAGGATACACTCCTTGACTAACCTATTAATCCTATTCTTGTTTGTATGACCGAGCCTATAGTGCCAAAGATAAGCATTAGTGATATTATCTAGTTTTGATCATTTATTTGACATGTACATTACACTAATAGATTATGATAAAATATAAATATTATTTTTTAATTATTCTTGCATTATTGTGACATCATTCATAATGATATCATAATAATATCCCTTTATTGATAAACTATAACCATCTTGGGCCAAAAGCCCAATGGATATTATGTTCATCATAAAAGATGGACAATAGTGATAGTCACTTAAAATGATACTATTATTTATGAAAAATAGTTCAAGAGTTCTCAATGCTAGGATTGAAACTTGACTTCCATCCCCAACATTAAAAAATCTATCATCATTCTTAAATTTTCTACCAATTTGAAGTCCATGCAATGAATTGCATATATGAATCGAACTCTCGATATCTAATACCCAGGTAGATGTATCATATAAGGAGAAATTACAAGATGTTATCATATAACAGCCTTGATCAGCAACCATTTGTTAATTTCTACTATTCAGCCTATTTGCATCAAGAGGACCATTTCTCTCTAGGTCTGCCTGATTAGGGTCAATACTAGACTCCTTGTTCTTAGGTCCTAAATACTTGCCACTATCCAATAGTGAATGGAGCATACTAACTCTAGCCATTCTAATTATCTGAAAGAAAAATATGAAACCTTATTAGTACTTGAATTAATTAATCCTAAAGACTTGGACTTTAGTTTAAAGGTTCTTCCATTATTTTTAATGAATTGGTAGCCTCTACCTCCAATTCGAGAAATTACACTAACTCCTTAGCGGGTATTAGAATCCATATAGACTACATACGGACCTGAGGAAAGCTTTGGCTAATCCGTGTGCATCTACAGGTAGGTTCATAATCAATTATTTCTTCAAATAATTTTTAGTAATTAGGTTTTGCCCTAGATGCCAAATCAATAGGCTATGGCCTCCACTGAAAAGATCTGGTTAGGTCCAACCATTAATATGATTGATTTTGATGCATCAAACTAATGATAACTAGATCCGAGGAAAGCTCTGGCTAACCTGATCACCATTAAAAGAGTGTGATCTAATCATCATATGATAGATAGCAATTTCAATATCCAAATGAACACCAGGTGTAAGGCACCTCCAATGTCCACCCAGAAGATTAGACTCATTACTATTCACCTTAATGCGAGGCTATGACTCAGTTATCCCCATAACTTAGTTATTTTAAGGATCTAATAATTTAGAGGATTTAGGTTATAAGTGATTTTAGATAGAAAGGATACAGATCAATTTTTTTCACTGACTTCATCAAGTCAAACCCTCTCACTGACTTCAACAAGTCAATAGGTTAGGACTAGGATCAATTTAAGTCCATAGGCACCTAATACAATCTTACTGATTGAAATCAGTCAAACTAATTCCTAATGATATGGATTAGTCCGAATCACTAAGTGGTCTAATCAAAATCAAATCGACCATGTCGGCTAGGTAAGTGAGATCAGTGGAAAGGATATGCCATTAACTTATCAAAGATCAAATCAGTGCGAATAGCTTCCAACTAAAAACCACTGATCGAGACTGCCAAACTTACCTTAGACACTAATCGGATAATTAGGTTTAATCTGATCAACTTAAGAATTTTAGGCTAGACCGCTTAGCCATAAATTAAGTCCATCTTGGTCTTGTTAAAGACATGGACTCATCCAACTACAACCATTGGAGTTGATTCTAGAGTATCCTTGATCTAATGTAATTCAACACTTAGTTAAATTTGATCAATTACTCTAGATTAATCCATTCTTTAACTAACCTTAGGTCTAACTCAATTTATGAACCTAATTCATCTAACCCTTTAACCCATAGTCATATGATTTTGTCTTAGGATCTTTAATTCACAATTCTAGAACCTAGAAGACAACACTTAATTTTTTTAATTAAGTTTTTGGACTAATGAGTCAGGGTTTAGCATTTCAAAAATAGTTTTTAAATTTTGAAAGATTTTTATTTTTTATTTTTTAAATGGATCGACTCATTTTAGAAATGGGTCAGCTCATTTCTCAAACAGCAACCTATTGCTAGTTTTAAATAAAAAATAAAATATAATAAAAATTAAACTATGAATCAACCTTTTAGATTTAATCTAAAATATATTTATATTTAATTTTTTAATTAAAATAATTTTAATCATTAAAATTCTTTCACAGTTCATCTTAATGAATGAGTTCACGGTGGCATCCCTACTACCATAAGGGATCCCCACTGAATGGGAGGAGATGGCCTTTAAACCATACTTATGTTAGATATATGTGCCCTAGAAGCCAGAATTGGCTGACACTTGTAATACACTTCTAGGGACAAAATTATAATTTTGACTATAATTTATAAAATGGGTTATTTTCTATCACACATATGTATTTAGTGTCTGTGATACATCCTTTGAGTTAATGGTAATGATAATTCATATTTTCAAGAGTTGAAAATTTAAGACATGAATAATCATTATTAACTCATAAACAGCTCCCGACCATAGGATCATCACGAGGATGGTGATTGATTCAGAAGGTTGGTGTACGATCGCTTCTCTTTAGTAGATGAGTCTTGTCTACGATGTGGAAACACCAGAGCGAAAGTACAGGTACTCGTTAGAGAATGAGGGCACTGAGCGTGACCACCTCGAGTAGTCATTAGGAAGTCTACCTTCTCGTCAATGACTGACTCGATGCTGCAGTAGTGTGTCTGGTTCTTTGACCTGAGATGCATCGGCAGTTCACCTTGAGGGTGTTATAGTTTGACTACACCATTACTCGGTCTCCTAGTCATATGGAACCCTGAGGTGTATGTTGGCTATAGCATGTTCATTGTAGGAACTGGATTGCATCAAGATGGGATCTATCTACCTCGGTGGTAGAGGAGCAGCCCTATGATAATCATGAGAATCAAGTCCTGAAGCCCATGGCCATGGCAGAGTGAAATAATAGAAAGAGTTTCTATTTAGATTTTCACATTGGACTCGAATCGAATGATTACATCATATGACAGAGACTAGGGTTTGACGAGTTCACCTTAACCCTAATCTGATCGGGGCTCAAGATAGAAGAACTGAATCACACAGGTAGCTGCACCAAGAGGTTCGCATTCAGCTCTGATGGGTTGCCACCATATACTGCTAGGTGTCACTGGTGGATTTTGGGAGCAATTAGAATGATTTAGATGATCGATCATTCTAGCTGTTCGAATCAGAAGAGTTCTGATCCATCAAAAGGAGTTTCGATGATGTCTATGATAGAGATCATGACATATCCCATTACCATACAGAACTGAACCTAACTGGGTCACACAAACAAGGGTTTGAATCTGGTGATCATCAATTGAACTGATCTAGTTCAATTGATCTGAATGAGATTCAATTAGGTTCAAGGAAATCGTGCTAGCACTCGATTGAACCTAACGTTCTTCTTTTACTATCACAAATAAGTTGTCCTGACTGAGCCAAAGGAGTTTGTGCTCAATCAGAGGCCTTCATATGGTCTGACTGGAGGTTGTCCAAGTCAGAATAGGTTGTCTTATTTGTAAGACATTACCTGCCATTTTTGGTCACCTGCCATTTCTTGTTCTTTGACTTTGGTCAAAAGTCTACCTTTGACTGGTCAAACGTTGACCATTGACCCTTTGACTTTTGACCACATGTCATGCACCTATTGGAGAGCTGGTGGGGGCCTGTCCCCCTGCCAGAACCTGGCAAGGAGAAGGGCGCACGCCAAGGGTGGCGTGAGCCCAAGTAGGAGGTGCCTAGGAGTCCTTGTTGGACAAGGACTCCACCTCCCTTTTGGATTCCAATCAGAGTTCTACTAAGAATCCAGTTTGACTGGTCTTAGGCACCCTCTAAGGAGGAATCCAGGGGTCTCTATTCCAACCAATCAGATTTAGATCTGATTTCACAAAGGGTTGTGATTGGTTGAGAGGAAGAGGAGTTGGATCACAAGAGGTCTATAAATAAGACCCTGCGCCCAACCCTAATTCTAAGAGTGAATGCTATTAGACATGCCCCAAGGCTGCCTCTCCCCTCCTTCTCCATGCCATAGTCTCTTCTCCCCTTGCTCTCCACGTCCAAAAGGTGTTTTGGACTTTGGTTGGTGCGATTCAGATCAAGGAAAGGCGATCAAAAGCAAGAAGGCTGCGCTGCTGCAAAAGGACGACTGCAGATCTTCAAAAGAGTTTTGAAGATCCTCCAGATCAGATCCAGATCTAATTTTTGGAGGTGTGATAGAGAAGAAGAGGATCTCCAGATCCAACCTGAGTGGATACCGGTAGAGTCCAGGCGCTTGCGTGGCTAAGATCCAGAACCTTCCGCTGCAATCAGGATCATCTACAGGATAATAGGATTACCCAAATCAGGTAAATTAAATTTGATTTAATTTATCTTATTTTATTTTATTTATTAAAATAATAAGAATCAGATCTAAAACATATCAAGATCTGATTGAGATCAAGAAAAAATTTTTGAAATATATCTCTTGATCTAATCAGATCTGGACGAACCTGGACCGGGAAATCAGGATTTCCCTTCAACTTATCCCTTATGATTGGACGGCTTGGTGGCTCATTCATTCTTAATTATTAAGTTATCTAGATTAAGCATATCCAATATACTAAAATTTAATTTCTAGTTACATATGAGACATGTCATGCAACCCAGTTGCTTTGATACCACTGAAGAAAATCGAGCAGGGTTTAAGCATGCATCTTAGAAATTTTTTTAAATAAAATAGCAGTGAAAGTAAATATAATCAAATATTAATCTACTACATGCATTGATCTAATCAATGTAAACTCTACTCAGGATCTAGACTTGCTAATATGTAATTTAAAATTTAAATATGATTGATCAGCAAATCGAATTTGCTGATCGATATGAGTTTAGAACTCGATACTTATGCATGGATAGCTGATCTCCATAATCTAAATCCATCAAAATAAGTTATGGTATCATGCTACAATCGTACACTCATTCGGCCTTTATGGTTGGTCCACATTGAGCTCCAAGTCCCGATCAGCTCCACCAGAGTGCTAGCTCCTCGTCGGGGCCTTTGACAGTGGATCACGATCAATCCAATTGATCATCTTTTTTTTGATTTTTTGGATACTCCAAAAAGTTAGAACACAAAGTATGGAAGATGATGAGTCAGTGTCTAAAGTTTGGTGGCAATCCGATGCTCACAGCACTCGATCTCTCCACTCGAACCTAGGGTCCCAACCCTAGGGTTTCACTTGGCCCAAAAATTCTGATGCACTAAAAATCCTCTCATGCCCTCTCTTTGTACAGTTTTTCCATGAAACAAATTTTTATAGAAAGATGACTTTCAAATCTATAAATCCTATTTAGATCATATCTAAAAATTGGGTGTCTTTAGATACAAAAATCAGAATAGAATAGAGGCTTGAAGAAAAAATAAAGTGCTATAGGATTCTGGTCACCTTCACTCTAGGAATTTTTTTTTGCCCAAAACCAATGCTCAATTACATTCAAATTTTCTCCATAGAAAGGAAAACCCTTATGCTTCATGCATAAAAATTGTCATAATTTATTGCATAAAAAATAAGTGAAAATTCCATGTAGAGTGGATAGGTTAAGATTGGTTGAACTAGTTTCAACCAACTTCTAATGTTTGAATTCAAATGGGGTCTTATCCTTTTCCAACGCCTCATCCAAGAGGGTGACGAGCAGAAGGACTCTCATTCTACTCACCCTCAATCTAAAATTTCCGAAAAAAATACGTGACAATAGATAGGTAGGCGTGGAGAATAGATAAGGAAGAGATTATTTTTTTCAAATTTCAAACTAATCAAGTTTGAACTAGTCCAACACTTGGATTAGGTCAAAAGAAGAAGAGAGAAAGGGTGCACATTCATTTCTACATGAGAAATCTCATGCAAAAATCAAAGGAGGGCGTGGATCAAGGTGGAAAAGTCAAATATGGTGGGCGCAAGGGAGAATTTAAATTCAAATCTCATTTGACTTGATCCTAATTAATTTCAACCAAACTAATTAATTTAAACCAATTAGACTAGATTTAATCCAACCAAATTAGGCTTAATTCAAATCAATAAATTTTTAATCAAATTAAAAATTAACTAGATCTAGCCCCTGATCAAATCAGGCTCAAATTTTTCATAGCGATTAGGTCATCTCACGACCAGATCGGATCAAATCCAATTGAATCAAATTCAATCAAACTTAATCAAATCCTCATTGCTCAATCAAATTGAGCTAATTAGCAATCAAATTACTAATTAATCCTCCAATAAACATAGAGTCCTAATCGGGTCGGTGTTTGGACAATAAAGTTTCATCAACATGAAACTTCTGAAGAGTTTCAAACCAGTGGAATTCTTGAATCCAGTGTTTCAAATAAATCAAACTCATGATCATAGAGTCCCAGACTAGTGGGACCCTTGATCAGAGAGCCTCAAATGAGTAGGACTCAGAGTTCCAATCAACTAGGACTCTTGGTCATAATGTCCCAATCTAGTGGGACTCTTGACTAGAGAGTCTTAGATCATCAAGACCCAATATCAGCCATCAGATCAGATAGAAACTCTTATTATGTGTGACCCCATAGGTTCAAATTCTAAGCCAGTAGCATAAAAACTAATTTTCTATACTATTTAATGTGACCATCTAGTAATGGTACCCAACATCTGGATAGGTCAAATAATTACAATGCAACATCGATGAACCTGTGGCCTATGGTTATTGTATAATTCATCCCCTTGACCTTAATGCTCGAAGGATGATTTAGGATTTACTATCAATCCTAAAATTCATCATCTATTGGTATAGAATCTGGTTGACGTCGGATCAAGCTATAGTTAGGAAAGAAGAGGTTACCTTTTGGTACAGAATTTGGTTGATGTCGGATCGAGCTAGAGTTGGAAAAGAAGAGGTCACCATCGGTGACCTATAAAATAAAGTTCCATCCAGAGTCGGTGGTGGTGGCTCTGGCAGGATCCTCCGATGATCAAATTAGCTCTTCTGGCCAATAGAAATGAAGTCCTCAGATAAGAATTCAGTAGAGTTTTGAGAAGAAGAAGAGAGTTTAAAAAAAATATATCTAGAAGATCCCTTTTTATAGATAGAGCCTGTATAGCCATAACCGTCCGATAGTGGGTTACTCGAGGCCATGTGGAATTTATTACCATAACCATTCGATAGTGGGCTGCTCGGGGCCACGTGAAATTTATTATGGAGAGAGGTATCATCCATTCATTAAGATTTAATAGTCAAAATTTGGAGGAAGCAGGCATTGATTGGTGAACAACTTTGACATATGTCAATTTTAGCGGAGTTCAAACTTCTAAAAGAAATATGGCTAGAGGAGATCATCCGAAAGGAATACTACTTGAAATTTGAAAGTAATCCATTGGAGGAATCTGGATGGAGTTTGACTGATGGAGAAGTTTAGAAGAAGTTCGACTAGTGGAGAAGTTCGAAAGAAGTTCGGTTCCTAGAGAAATTCGACTGAAGAAGAAGTTTGAAAGGAGTTTGGCTACTGGAGGAATTTGACTGAAGATGAAGTCTGGAAGGAGTTCATCTCTTGGAGGAATCCAACTAAAGGTGAAGTCCAAAAGGAGTTCGGTTATTGGAGGAATTTAACTAAAAAAAAAATTCGAAAGAAGTTTAGCTCCTAGAGGAATCCGATTGAAGGTGATGTCCGAATGGAGTTCGACCATTAGAGAAATTTAACTGAAAGAGGAGTTCGAAAAGAGTTTGGCCCCTGGAGGAATCTGATTGAAGGTGATGTCCGAATGGAGTTTGACTCCTGAAGGAATTCGATTGAATGAGAAATTTGAAAGGAGTTCATCTCCTGGAGGAATCTGACTGAAAGTGAAGTTCGGAAGGTGAAGATGAAGTCTGGAAGGAGTTCAGCTGCTGGAGAAATCTGACTAAAGGAGAAGTCTGGAAGGAGTTTAGCTCCTGAAAGAATTAGACTAAAGATGAAGTTTGGAAGGAGTTTGGCTGCTGGAGAAATTTGACTGTAGAAAAATTTTGAAAGGAGTTTGGCTGCTGGAAGAATTTGACTGAAGGAGAAGTTCGGAAGGAGTTTGGCTCCTGAAAGAATTCGACTGAACGTGAAGTCCATAAAGAGTTCGGCTCTTAGAGGAATTCGACTGAAGGTGAAGTCCAGAAGGAGTTCGATTGTTGAAAAATTCTCGATCAAAGCTCTTCTATGATTATCAATTACATTAGGCTAAGCATCAAACTGGACTTCAGCGGGAGCGGGGTTTATCCCCAACAATAGTCCCCCCACTTTCGAGTTCAAAATTTAAAGGAAGGGAGTACAAGAAAGATGACTGCCAAAGTTATTTTCCATGCTCTGCACCCATTAAGGTTGAAGCTTGGGGGAGATCTTATATTCAGTTGAAGTTGAAGCTCGAAAGAGATCTTATCTCCCATGGAGGTTGAGAGAGATCTTATCTTCTTTTGAAGTTGAAGCTCGAGGGAGATCTTATCTTTGGTTAAAGTTGAAGCTCAAAAGAGATCTTGTCTTCCATGGAGGTTGAGAGAGATCTTATCTTCTTTTGAAGTTGAAGCTCAGGAAAGATCTTATCTCCAGCCGAGGTTGTAGGAGATCTTATCTCCTATTGAAGTTGAAGCTCGGAAGAGATCTTATCTCCAACTAAGGTTGTAGGAGATCTTATCTTCCATTGAAATTGAAGTTGAAGCTCAGAAAAGATAGTAGGAGATCTTATCTCCTATTGAAGTTGAAGCTCGGAGGAGATCTTATCTCAACTGAGGTTGTAGGAGATTTATCTCTATTGAAATAGAAGCTTGGAGGAGATCTTATCTCCAGCCGAGGTTGTAGAAGATCTTATCTCCTATTGAAGTTGAAGCTCGGGGAAGATCTTGTCTCCAGCCAAGGTTGATGTTGAAGTGGAAGCTCGGGAGAGATCTTATCTTCAGCCGAGGTTGAAGAAGATTCTTATCTTCTGTTGAAGCTCGGAGGAGATCTTATCTCCAGCCAAGGTTGTAGGAGATCTTATCTTTTATTGAAGTTGATGCTCGGAGGAGATCTTATCTCTAACTAAGGTTGTAGGAGATCTTATCTCCTGATGAGGTTAAAGTTAAAGCTCAAAAAAATCTTATCTCCAATTGAGGATGTAGGAGATCTTATCTCCTATTGAGGTTGAAGGAGATTTTATCCTCTGTTGAAGCTCAGGAAAGATCTTTATCTTCCATCGAGGTTGTAGGAGATCTATTCTCCTGTTAAAGTTGAAGCTCAGAGGAGATCTTATCTCTAGTCGAGATTTTAGGAGATATATCTCATGTTGAGATTGAGCTCGAGAGAGATCTTATCTCCAGTTGAGGTTGTAGAAGATCTTATCTCCTATTGAGATTGAAGTTGAAGCTCGGAGGAGATCTTATCTTCAGTCGAGGTTGTAGGAGATCTTATCTCTTATTGAGGTTGAAGAAGATTCTATCTTCTGTTGAAGCTCGGGGGAGATCTTATCTCCAGCCGAGATTGTAAGAGATCTTATCTCCTATTAAAGTTGAAGCTCGGAGGAGATCTTATCTCCAGCTGATGTTGTAGGAGATCTTATCTCCTGTTGAGGTTGAAGTTGAAGCTCGGAGGAGATCTTATCTCCAATCGAGATTATAGAAGATCTTATCTCCTATTGAGGTTGAAGGAGATTCTATCTTCTATTGAAGCTTGGAGGAGATCTTATCTTCAATCGAGATTATAGGAGATCTTATCTCCTGTTGAAGTTGAAGCTTGGAGGAGATCTTATCTTCAGCCGAGATTGTAGGAGATCTTATCTCCTATTAAAGTATTGGGGTTGTCAGTACGGCCTCTCCCTTCATCTTGTCTTATATCAATGAGGTCTTCGACTTGCTCATGATAGAACGAGGTTCTCCTCCTATTCCTAACATGGTTACTTTTGATTGCTTCTTTCATTCTTAGATTTTCTGAATTTCAAGGTCGTGAAAGCGTTGTTCCTCTAAGCTCCTTCAGGCAATAAGTTCTGGACTGAACGACCTCTTCTATTTCATATGAGCCTTTCCAATTTGGAGCAAGCTTTCCCTGGCTCTAAGGCTAAGAGATGGCAGCTCATCGAAGCACTAAGTCTCCTAGAGATAGTGTTGATGATGTCAAGAGGCAGTCGATCTTCTTGTTGTTTCTTTCTCCTTGGTGGTTCTGCCTGCGGTAGTGCCCTCAATCGATCTTCTCTTGCTTCAGGCCAGCATCTATGGAGCATTAAGGGAGGCATAGTTGTGAAACCTTCTAGGGGGAAACTTTGTTGTGCCCTTCTATCGGGGCTTCTTTGATGATAAGCTCGAGGAGTTTGGGATCGCTTGCACTCAGAAAAAGTCCGTGAGCATGATCGAACTTCATTCAGACCTCCATCAGCTGTGGATTTATTAGACTCATCCGTTTGTCGCTATCCTATGGCTTCCTCATCCTTCAACTTGAAGGCTTCGTTCGCTCGGGCATATCCTTCAGCCTAAGCTAGCAAATTGGCAAAGTCCTTAGGGTATTTATTCTCCAGGAAGAATAGCAAATCATTCTTCTGAAGGCTGCCCTTGAGCGCGGCCATTGCAATAGACTGGTTCAAAATCCAGACCTCCAATGCAGCAGCATTAAATTGGGTGACATAAGCCTGGATAGATTCATCCTCCTTCTGCTTGATATTCATCAAGAAATCCAAACCTCGATGGGGGACGTTAGTTGCTAACGAAGTGAGCCGCAAACTGATGGCTTATCTGGTCAAACAAGAAGATCATACCCAGCTTCAACATCGAGTATCGGTTTCTTACTGCTTCATTTAAGATAGATGGAAAAGCTTAGCATAAGATGGCATCTAGTGCACCATGGAGTAGCATCATAGTCTGAAAGATCTTCAGCTAATTGATTGGATCAAAGATTTCGTCGTAGCTTTCAAATTGGGGAAACTTGAAGTTCGACGGAATGGGCTCTTGCATAATTCGGATAGAGAAATGGAGATCGGTGTGGATGTTGTCATGGTGAGCTAGGGCGATGTGGTGGAGTTTCTCAATCCATCAGTCCATCTCCCATAGTTTTTGATCAAGGATGTCATCTCGATCGTAGATCTTGGAATGCTTTCAGCTGTAGATGGAGAAGGTCTATTCTAGAGAAGAATCAAGGTCCGAACAAAAATTCTCTGCTCTCTGTTTCTCCTTTCCAAAGGCGACGGGTATGCTAGTCCAAGTGCTCCTCCTTGGGATCGATTCCTAACATTCTAATGGTGGATTTTCTAATGAAACCACCATCGAAGGCTATCGCATGGCCTACACCATTTTGGTGAGGTCTTGAACCTACTACATCAGTAGGTTAAACTACCTTGGATCTACCATGGCTACCGATGGAGGAGGAGGTTGAAGTACTAGCGATGAAGCAAGAACGGATGGATCTGGCTCAGATCTAGCGGCAAAAGTGGTAGATCTTCAGGTAGTCACTTTTCTTGGAGGCATTTCTTAGGATTGAGGGAGAGGATGGAGATGAACCTTGAAGAAGAAAATCCATAAGATCGATTGAGCACTCCTTTAAGAATAAGGATACCTTAAGAACAGAGGATCCTTCCTCTAGCACCAATCTTATTGGTGTAGAATCTAGTTGACGCCGGATCGAGCTAGAGCTGGAGAAGAAGAGGTCATCATCGATGACCTACAAAATAAAGTTCCATCCGAAGTCGGTGGTGGTGGCTCCGATAGGACCCTCCAAAGATCAAGTCAGCTCTTCTGGCCAAAAGAAATGGAGTACTCAGACAAGAATTTAGCAGAGTTTTGGAAAGAAAAAGAGAGCTTAGAAAAGACATATCTGAAGGGTTTTTTTTTATAGACGGAGTCTGTATAGCCATAACTATCTGATAGTGGGCTGCTCGGGGCCACATAAAATTTATTACCATAATCATTTGATAGTGGGCTACTCGGGGCCACGTGAAATTTATTACCATAACCGTCCCATAGTGGGCTACTCGGGGCCATGTAGAATTTATTACAAAGAGAGGTGTCACCCATTCGTTGAGATTTAATGGTCGAAGTTCGGAGAAAGCAGGCATTGGTTGACGAAGAGCTTTGACATATGTCAATTCTAGAGAAGTTCAAACTCCTAAAGAAAATATGGATAGAGGAGATCATTCAAAAGGAATACTACTTAAAATCTAAAAATAATCTACTGGAGAAATCTGAATGGAGTTTGATTGATGGAGAAGTCTAGAAGTAGTCTAACTGGTGAAGAAGTTCGGCTGAAGGAGAAGTTCGGAAGGAGTTTGGCTTCTGAAGGAATCCGACTGAAGGTGAAGTTCGAAAGGAGTTTGACTCCTAGAGAAATCTAACTGAAGGTGAAGTCCGAAAGGAGTTTGACTGTTGGAGGAATTTGACTGAAGAAAAAATCTGAAAGAAGTTTGACTCTTGGAGGAATCTGATTGAAGGTGAAGTTTGGAAGAAGTTCGGCTATTGGAGGAATTTGATTGAAGGAGAAAGGAGTTCGGTCCTAAAGAATTCAACTAAGGAAGGAGTTCGGCTCTTGGAGAAATCTGACTAGAGGTGAAGTCTGGAAGGTGAAGGTGAAGTCCGAAAGGAGTTTGGCTACTGGAGGAATTTGACTGAAAGAGAAGTTCGAAAGGAGTTCGGCTCCTGAAGGAATTCGACTGAAGGTGAAGTTCGGAAGGAGTTCGGCTGTTGGAGGAATTTAACTGAAGGAGAAATTCGGAAGGAGTTTGGCTCCTAAAGGAATTCAATTGAAAGTGAAGTCCGGAAGGAGTTCGACTCCTGAAGGAATCTGATTGAATGAGAAATCTGAAAGAAGTTTGGCTCCTGGAGGAATCCGACTGAAGGTGAAGTTTGGAAGGTGAAGGTGAAGTCCGGAAGGAGTTCCGCTGCTAGAAAAATTTAACTGAAGAAGAAGTCTGAAAGAAATTTGGCTCCTAGAGGAATTCGACTAAAGGTGAAGTCTGGAAGGAGTTTGGCTCTTGAAGAAATTCGATTGAAGGTGAAGTCCAAAAGGAGTTTGGCTGCTAGAGGAATTTGATTGATGGAGAAGTCTGGAAGGAGTTCGATAGCTGGAGAATTTCTGATCGAAGCTCTTCTATGATTATAAGTTACTTTAGGCTAAGCATCAGACTGAACTTCGACGGGAGCGCGGTTTATCCCTAACAATAGTGTATTTCAAAACTTAGTATCCATCACATAGCCACCCCGACTGAGGGTTTGCTAAATTGAAATACAGTGATGCACTTATTCCAACACTTGGAGGGGTCAATCCCATCTTGACACACACCGATTTCACAAGTACTTGACTGCACCCAATAGCTTTTCATCACTGAATTAAAAATTCAGGTAGTTTAGTACCTAAGTATAGTGAGTTGCTTGCAAGTCACCATGGTGGTCTCAGATCTAAGGGACACTTATACCCATATCCTTCATGAGCAACTCTTGATAGTAGAGAGCTCCGTAATTGGGTCACGTTCAGTAAAATGTACCCCTACACTTTATCTGCATGCCATAATTGTATCTCCATACTTCTTGGTTAAGAGGACAACCAACACTTATGGCACACAATGACCTACACTCGATACATTGTCATCCTGAGTAACAGCGTATCATTTGGTTGTGACCTAATTTAGGGACTAAATGACAAAACCTCTTTTGTCGAGTCTAAATAGTCTTAAGGACTTCATCACAGAAGAATTCATTATAGAAAGATGCACAAAGTGATTAAAAGATCAAAATAATAATTTTATTTATTAATAATTTAAGTATAATTATATTTAGCTCAACCATCTACAATTTAGATGATTGGCTTTAGGATACAATCTCCAACAGATTCTCCATACCCAAGAGAAGCCAACCACGTTCCAAAGTCCTCTTTCTTTCTTACATGGTAAATTAAGTGTGGACTAAGTCAAAGTAGGAATTGGTTTTGATTTCAAATGCTATGATATAGAATTTTAGGAAACCAAAACTCTTTCTATAATGCACCGATTCCATCTATGTTTTTTTTGGATTTTCATGAATTTTAAAGAGATTTTTGGATGACAAAACCTGGTGGTCCACAGTAGAAAAGGAGGGGGTGCCCAAGAGTTGGGCGCCCCAAATTATGCCTTAATTGGACCTTCCTTACTAGATTTTGACCTAGAGAAGGAGTGGTCCATATCTGTCTATTTAAAATAAATTTTGGGCTGATTTTTGTAGATTTTAGATAGTTAAGAGTGCTCTTGGGCATGGAAAAACTAGAAAAAAATTTATCTAGGGTGTGGGAACATTAAAGATACAAATCAAGGTGTCTAGGTGAGAGAATAAAGTAGAAGAAGAGGATCTTCTTCTAGGGTTTTGTTCTACACCTCTTCCTCCATTATTTGTGAGCCTTTGAAAGGAGTCTCAGCATCACATATCATCTTTCTCAACTTCTAAAAATTGAAGACTCTATGTTTTGAAGAAGGAAGATCCAGATCAATCGTCAAAGAAGGATCAGCATAGTTCTAGCAAATTATGCTGATTTTTGGATACCAGATTTTTTTATCATCGTTCGTGGGCTCATGTGGACATTTCTTAGAGGTCGGACATGTGTGTGGCTTGCAACGTCATCCTCAAATCCAGATCAGCAAGTTAAAACGTCTAACTTGCATAGATAACAAGGATCTGATCTTCTGTTACTTATATGATTCTGATCTAGTGTAGATCTGTATTGATATGATCAATACTTTTTTTTATATT
The DNA here is from genome assembly GCA_006176705.1 of Cocos nucifera. Lineage (NCBI taxonomy): Eukaryota > Viridiplantae > Streptophyta > Magnoliopsida > Arecales > Arecaceae > Cocos > Cocos nucifera. The sequence continues at coordinate 184,343 of QRFJ01001222.1, forward strand.
TTTAATTTTTGATTTAATTTCATGCAATAATCATGTAATACAATCTTAGATCTAGAAATTCTCTATTTTTTAAAATAAATATTAATTTATTTAAGTCTTTCACTGTCTGATCTTAAAAAAATTTTAAATTTTAGTCCTAAAATCCTAGATCTGATTCCTTCACATTGAGTATAACATTTATGTGTAGTTAAACTACAATAACTCCACTATGAATAGCCAAGGCACTGCAGGTTAAAAAACTACTCATACAACTATAGCATCGAAAAGTCACTGACAAGTGAGCAGGCATCCATGTGATTTTTCATTCTTAGTCATGCTTAGTACCATTGATTTATATCAACTATCTGTACTCTTGCTCTAGTATCTCCACACTATAGACTCAAGACCTATCTACCCAAAAGAAAAGCAATCTATGCACCAGTCTAATCAGATCTATTATCGTCTCCATGATGATCATTAATTGGGGTAGTTTAGGAATTAATCTATAATGATACATGTCTTAAATTCTTAACTCTTGAGAATATGTGTCATTGACCATTAATTTTTTGGATGATTCTAGGACACATTACTTTAGAATAGAATGAAAAAATTATCCATAATTTTAATTTCAATCAATCAAATATAAATTTATATCCTGAAAAATTATAATATGTCTACCAATAATTGATTTTGCAAGGCACACATCTAATAGAAAGGATAAAGAATAAGCATATGTTTAGTATCCTTAATAATATAATATCACTAATCACAATTGATATTATTATATTGATGATACCTTGGTTACAAAGCAACTGTTTGGTTGGCAATCCATCTCATAAAAGCTTCCACCAAAAGAATTTAACTCTCATAGGCAAATTAAGCTTCTAGACACTGTTGAAAGGAAGATAATTTATAGAATTTACTACTAGTTTTACCAAGTGATACATATCTTTAGTATTAACTTGGTGCAGCCTATTTGATCCCAAATACTGCTGATCAAACCACTGCTGATCAAACCAATTCCCTTTAGAAAGTGGGACTTTACATATTTGGAACATCATATCAGCTGAGAATAAGGGTTAGTTTAGATTGGTCCCACTTATGATTAGAATCAAAAAGCTGTTGCAACTTGGTATTTGGATCACGTTCATTGATGTTCAAGGGAGCCTATCATTTGGAAAAAGATATGTTGGACAAACCAATGATCTTGGATAATATTAATTTGAGTTCTAGTACCAATGTTCCATACAAAGTGGGGTTGTACAAGAGGCCCACAGTCTTAAAATCTCTTTGAAATAGGAGAGCACTTTCTTTGCTTATGATAATTAATCTAATTGCCCTCAAAATTGTATTGGCTCCAAAAAATTGAAGCCATAGGGAATTGGAGTTGAGCACAACTTGGCAGCTATTTTATAATGGAAGGTCTTGCACCTAGTAAGAAGATCAACTATACTTAGTCCATCCTAAGTTTTAGATGAGCAAACCCTCTCCCAAGAAAGTAGGTGAAGTTTTTATTGGTCAGATGGATGTCCCCATAAGAAGGCTCTGATCTCCTCCTCAAGCTTCAAAAGGATTGTAATAGGCATCGGAACTGATGCTAAATAGTAAATAGGTATTGATAATAGAACCAACTAAATAAGGGTTTATCCCCATGCTAGTGAGAGAGCCATCCACTTCCAACTACCAAATCTAGCTAAGACCTTCTTAAGCATGAAGTTGAAATTAGAAGGAGATTAGCATATGAGGCACCAAGTGTTAGATATATGTGCCCTAGAAGCCAGAATTGGCTGACACTTGTAATACACTTCTAGGGGCAAAATTGTAATTTTGACTATAATTAATGAAATGGGTTATTTTCTATCACACCTGTGTATTTAGTGTCTGTGATACATCCTTTGAGTTAATGGTAATGATAATTCATATTTTCAAGAGTTGAAAATTTAAGACATGAATAATCATTATTAACTCATAAACAGCTCCCGACCATAGGATCATCATGAGGATGGTGATTGATCCGGAAGATTGGTGTACGATCGCTTCTCTTTAGTAGATGAGTCTTGAGTCTACGGTGTGGAGACACCGGAGCGAGAGTACAGGTACTCGTTAGAGAACGAGGGCACTGAGCGTGACCACCTCGAGTAGTCATTAGGAAGTCTACCTTCTCGTCAATGACTGACTCGATGCTGCAGTAGTGTGTCTGGTTCTTTGACCTGAGATGCATCGGCAGTTCACCTTGAGGGTGTTATAGTTTGACTACACCATTACTCGGTCTCCTAGCCATATGGAATCCTGAGGTGTATGTTGGCTATAGCATGTTCATTGTAGGAACTGGATTGCATCAAGATGGGATCTATCTACCTCGGTGGTAGAGGAGCAGCCCTATGATAATCATGAGAATCAAGTCCTGAAGCCCATGGCCATGGCAGAGTGAAATAATAGAAAGAGTTTCTATTTAGGTTTTCACATTGGACTCGAATCGAATGATTATATCATATGACAGAGACTAGGGTTTGACGAGTTTACCTTAACCCTAATCTGATCGGGGCTCAAGATAGAAGAACTGAATCACATAGGTAGCTGCACCAAGAGGTTCGCATTCAGCTCTGATGGGTTGCCACCATATACTGCTAGGTGTCACTGGTGGATTTTGGGAGCAATTAGAATGATTTAGATGATCGATCATTCTAGCTGTTCGAATCAGAAGAGTTCCGATCCATCGAAAGGAGTTTCGATGATGTCTATGATAGAGATCATGACATATCCCATTACCATATAGAACTGAATCTAACTGGGTCACACAAACAAGGGTTTGAATCTGGTGATCATCAATTGAACTGATCTAGTTCAATTGATCTGAATGAGATTCAATTAGGTTCAAGGAAATCATGCTAGCACTCGATTGAACCTAACGTTCTTCTTTTACTATCATAAATAAGTTGTCCTGACTGAGCCAAAGGAGTTTGTGCTCAATCAGAGGCCTTCATATGGTCTAACTGGAGGTTGTCCAAGTCAGAATAGGTTGTCTTATTTGTAAGACATTACCTGCCATTTTTGGTCACCTACCATTTCTTGTTCTTTGACTTTGGTCAAAAGTCTACCTTTGACTGGTCAAACGTTGACCATTGACCCTTTGACTTTTGACCACATGTCATGCACCTATTGGAGAGCTGGTGGGGGCCTGTCCCCCTGCCAGAACCTGGCAAGGAGAAGGGCGCACGCCAAGGGTGGCGTGAGCCCAAGTAGGAGGCGCCTAGGAGTCCTTATTGGACAAGGACTCCACCTCCCTTTTGGATTCCAATCAGAGTTCTACTAAGAATCCAGTTTGACTGGTCTTAGGCACCCTCTAAGGAGGAATCCAGGGGTCTCTATTCCAACCAATCAGATTTAGATCTGATTTCACAAAGGGTTGTGATTGGTTGAGAGGAAGAGGAGTTGGATCACAAGAGGTCTATAAATAAGACCCTGCGCCCAACCCTAATTCTAATGAAATTAGACATGCCCCAAGGCTGCCTCTCCCCTCCTTCTCCACGCCATAGTCTCTTCTCCCCTTGCTCTCCATGTCCAAAAGAGTTTTGGACTTAGGTTGGTGCGATTCAGATCAAGGAAAGGCGATCAAAAGCAAGAAGGCTGCGCTGCTGCAAAAGGACGACTGCAGATCTTCAAAAGAGTTTTGAAGATCCTCCAGATCAGATCCAGATCTGATTTTTGGAGGTGTGATAGAGAAGAAGAGGATCTCTAGATCCAACCTGAGTGGATACCGATAGAGGCCAGGCGCTTGCGTGGCTAAGATCCAGAACCTTCCGCTGCAATCAGGATCATCTACAGGGTAATAGGATTACCCAAATCAGGTAAATTAAATTTGATTTAATTTATCTTGTTTTATTTTATTTATTTAAAATAATAAGAATCAGATCTAAAATATATCAAGATCTGATTGAGATCAAGAGAAAATTTTTGAAATATATCTCTTGATCTAATCAGATCTGGACGAACCTGGACCGGGAAATCAGGATTTCCCTTCAACTGGTATCAGAGCCATGGTTCTAAATTATTTAGATCTAATTTTAATTTTATTTTAATTAAAAAATAAAGTGATTTTAGATGTCACATGAGATGTGATCAGATCTGAAATCAGAAAAATTAAAATTAAATGATTTGGATCTAAGAACATGAAGATATGCATGACTAGTTCTAGAATAGAATAGTTCTATAGAATAGTTTTGCATGTCTTTGATTTAATCTGATTAAATCATATTTTAGATCTTCTTATTTACTATTTTCTGATATTATAAGTGTTATAATAACATCTGATAAATAGCAAATAAAAATTATTTAATTTTAAATATCATATGAGATATGATAGATGCATGACTAGACTAGTTGTAGAATAGTTCTACATAATTGTCTAGATTAGAATTTATTTTGATTAGATCAATTTAAATCTAATTTTTTAGATTATTATGAGATAATTTAGATCTGAAAATATGCATGATTTGATACATGAGATGTATGCAAAATATGCCTTGATTAGATCTAAATTTGTATATGAGATATATGATATAGATCTATAACTGTTTTGTAGATTTACATGTTCCTGATTAAGGCGTTCCTCTTGGCCGTCCGGATCATAAGAACGAAGAAGGGTTTAAAGGCCCTCTCTTTCCATTCGATGGGGTGTTCTTATGACGTGTAGGGGTGCTGCGTGTTCGTCCTTAATCAGAAACCCAAAACTTACTTTCTGCAAAACCCTAGATCCTGAAACCCTAGGATTTATTATGCATATTTTATTTATGAACCCAACTTAATTAAGAATTAAGTTTATGGAATATTAATTAGGTCTAAAATTGAGAATTTCAGATCTAAGACATATTCATAATACTGGGTTCGAGCTTGGGTAGCTCAATTAGGTCTAAGCGGTTGATCAAACCGAATCAAGAGTTGGTTAGATGGGATCAACAATGCTTAAATTGACCAGCCTAATAGGATTAAGTCTGGGTCAAGATCGAGTCACGATCAAGCAAGACCTAATTAGGCTCAGAGGTTAGAGTCTGGATTGTAGGCTAACCCAATTGGTTCTGACTCAACAATTTGGTGTCTAAGGTAAGTTTGGCACAGACGACCGATTGGTTTTTAATTGGAAAGCTACTCGACCTGAATGCGTTCTTGTGCGAGTTAACGGCATATTCCTTCCACCGGTCTCACTTACCTGGCCATATCTGTTGACACAGTTCTGATCTGAGGTGGTCAATAATCCGAGCTGACCCATGCCACTAGGTTAGTCATAATTGTTATGACTAAGCCAAGTCTAGTTTAATGAGACCTGAATCAATTCTCCCTAAGAAAAGATTAAGTCCGAGGTCTTCCACCATTGTAGACGTGCGGGCCCTTCCCGGGGTTGATTGTTCTCGACTGGATACAGTGGCTCAGTTGCACCGGGAAGATGCAACCATGTCTATTAGGCATTGGATGCTATGGGCTGGAGGATGAGTTGGGCTCAATATTCTGGATACGGTGAGAGACCCAATTAGGAACCCAGTCTATGCAAATGGTGGGTCTGACTTAACTAAGGAGTGGATCAATATTTCGGATACGGTGAGATTCATGAATTAGAGATCAAGTTTGGGTGCACCATGATTAGAGAATCATTGAACAAGAGTTGTTCACTCATTGGCTAACCCATCACCAATAACTGTTAGGTGAGGTGATGAGTCAGTTGGTGAGACCGCACCACCCACTAGAAATCATTCAATCGTGGAGATTTTTGCATCTCTACAGAGGGAGTGTAGGGATCCGAGAAAATAGTGGGAGCTAATTTGTTTAAAAATAAAATCCCTAAACAAATTGGTCAAGTCAAAATTACAGTATCTAACTAGAATCTTTGACTCTCTACAGGAATATATCTGCGTCAAACCCATTGGCACGTATCCTAGACACACATAGACTGACTGGACCCTAATTATAAAGATTGGCTCAGGAACTACAAAATTGTTTTGGGTTCCGAGAAGTTAACACATGTTTTGGACCAGGACCCTCCCACCTTACCAGCTCGTCCATCCACTGAACAGAGAGCATCTCTGGAAAAATGGATTGACGAAGACAATAAGGCCAGATACTACATGTTGGGCTCGATGTCTGATGAGCTCCAGCGCCAACATGAAGATATCGGGACTGCTCGCCAAATGTTGGCTCACCTACAGGAGATGTTTGGTGAACAGAGTCGCGCAGCCAAATATCAAGTCACGAAATGACTTTTTAAGGCTAAGATGCGTGATGGGCAGTCAGTCCAAGATCACTGTCTGACAATGATCAAGGACATGGAAGAGCTTGAGAAGCTCGGTGTGAAGTTGGACTTGGATCTGCAGAACGATATTATTCTGCAATCCTTGACTGATGCATATGGGCAATTCATCATGAATTACCACATGCATAAACTTCAAAATTCCTTGGCCGAGTTGATGAATATGCTGGTTACCGCTGAGCTTTCTATGAAAGGTTCTAAAGGCTCAGTTCTTGCTATGGAACGGACTTCTTCCAAAAGAAAGTCTTATGGAAAGAAAAAGAAGTCTGTGAAAAAGCAAAAGGTAGAAGGATCAAAGAAGAAGAAGGCAGAACCGAAGAAAAAGGCCGATGGCAAAGGAAAGTATTTCCATTGCAACAGCGACGGCCATTGGAAGAGAAACTGCCCTACTTACCTGGCCACCCTGAAGAACAAGAAGGAAGGTCCTTCTGGAGGTATGCTCGTTATTGAGTCTAACCTTACGGTTTCTTCTGCATCCAGTTGGGTGCTTGACTCTGGTTCTAGTGCTCATCTGTGCACTTCTATGCAGGGTCTTGAGGATAGCAGGAGGCTGAGGGATGGAGACATGATCCTACGCGTCGGTAATGGAGCAAGAGTTGCTGCAGTAGCCGTGGGAACATACCCTCTGCGATTACCATCTGGTTTAGACTTAGTTTTAAAAGACTGTTATTATGTGCCTGCAGCTAGCAGGAATTTGATTTCTGTTTCATGCTTAGCACAAGAAGGTTATGTGATCACCTTCTTTAAGGACCATTGTAACATTCTTTATGAAAGAAATAAAATTGCAAATGGTTTCCTTGTTAATGGTCTTTATCAGTTGCATATTGATGTACCTATTTTAACTATCGAGCAAAACGTGAATGCCAAACGACCTAGGGATAGTCCAAACGACAGATATCTATGGCACCTGAGATTAGGTCATATAGCAGAAGATAGGATTAACAAATTGGAGAAAAATGGGCTATTGAGTCCATTGACTTTTGAGTCATATCCAACTTGTGAATCTTGTCTTCAAGGCAAAATGACTAAACTCCCTTTTGTTGGACATGGGGAGAGGGCCACAGATCTCCTTGCCCTAGTACATACTGATGTGTGCGGCCCATTTGATGTGCCGGCTAGAGGCAATTTTGTCTACTTCATTACCTTTACCGATGATCTGTCTAGGTATGGGTATGTGTATCTTATGAGACATAAGTCTGAAGCTTTTGAAAAGTTCAAAGAATTCAGACATGAAGTAGAAAAATAAACAAGAAAACCCATTAAGGTTCTTCGATCAGATCGAGGAGGTGAATACCTTAGCCGAAAATTCCTAGACTATCTTAAGGAAAATGGCATAGTCTCTCAATGGACTCCACCAGGAACACCTCAACTCAACGGGGTTTCAGAACGGAGAAATCGGACTCTATTGGATATGGTTCGATCCATGATGAGCTTCACAGACCTCCCTGATTTTCTTTGGGGACATTCATTATTAACTTCAATCTATCTACTGAATAGGGTTTCCTCTAAAACCATTCCTACCACACCGTATGAGATATGGCACGGTAAGAAACCAAGTCTGAGTCATCTCAGAATTTGGGGTTGTCCGGCTCATGTCAAAAGACAACAAGCGGATAAGTTAGAGTTTAGGTCCTTCAGAGCTCGATTCATAGGATATCCTAAAGAGTCATTAGGATACTATTTCTACATTCCAGAAGACCACAATGTGATTGTGAGTCGACATGCCATATTTCTTGAAAAATAGTTTATTCAAGATAGCGGCATTGGAAAGCAGATTAAGCTTGATGAGAAAGTCTCACAAGCAGAACGAGCTAAGGACCAAGTGGAACCAAATCAGGTTGAGCCAATAAGAACACTACCTCCTCCACCTCGTAGATCGGAAAGAGTTTCCCGTCCCCCTGAAAGATACTTAGGTATTATTTCAGAGGACGTAGAGAAAATGTTCCTCATAGGTAATGGTGCTCATGGTGATGATCCCAAAACCTACAACGAGGCGATATCAGATATCGACTCCGAGAAATGGCTGAGGCAATGAAGTCAGAAGATTCGACTCGATGCACTCAAACCAAGTCTGGACCTTGGTAGATCCACCAGAAGGTATAGTACCTATTGGGTGTAAATGGATCTTCAAGAGAAAGATTGGTGCAGATGGGAATGTGGAGACATTCAAGGCTAGACTAGTGGCAAAAGGTTATAGTCAACGCGAAGGCATTGACTATCAGGATACCTTTTCCCCGGTAGCTATGCTAAAATCCATCCGCACATTGCTTGCTGTTGCAGCCTATTTCGATTATGAAATATGGCAAATGGACGTGAAAACGGCATTCCTAAATGGATATCTTGAGGAAGATATCTATATGGAACAGCCGCTAGGTTTCACATCCAGTGATACTGATCACAAGGTTTGCAAGCTGCAAAGGTCCATATATGGACTTAAGCAAGCATCTCGGAGCTGGAACACTCATTTCAATGATGTGATCAAAAAGTTTGGTTTCATCAAAAATGAAGAGGAACCATGTGTTTTCAAAAGGGTCAGTGGGAGCGCTGTTGTCTTCCTCGTATTGTACGTGGATGACATCCTCCTTATTGGGAATGATATTCCCATGTTGACATCAGTCAAGATGTGGTTGTCCAAGGAATTCTCCATGAAAGACCTAGGTGAAGCATCCTTTATTCTAGGAATTAAGGTCTATAGGGATAGACCGAATAGGATGCTAGGACTTTCACAGAAGATGTACATAGAGGAAGTACTAAAGAGGTTTAGTATGGAAAACTCTAAGAGGGGATTAATACCCTTCAGACATGGTATTCATCTTTCCAAGAAGATGTGCCCCAGCACACCTGAGGAAATAGAACGCATGAGCAAGATCCCTTATGCTTTCTGCAATAGGGAGCCTCATGTATGCCATGCTATGTACACGACCTGATATAGCCCATGCTGTGAGTGTCACAAGCAGATATCAGTCAAATCCAGGTGAAGAACACTGGACTTCTGTGAAATGTATCCTTAAGTACTTGAGAAGAACTAAGGATATGATGTTGGTCTTTGGTAACGGAGAACTCCAAGTTCAGGGATACACAGACTCGGATTTCATGTCTGATATAGATGATCGAAAGTCGACATCTGGAAGTCTGTTTGTGTGCAATGGTGGAGCTGTCAGCTGGAAGAGTTCCAAGCAAACTGTGATAGCAGATTCCACCATGGAAGCAGAATATATAGCTGCATCAGAGGCTGCAAAGGAAGCATTCTGGTACAAGAAGTTTGCTGCAGAAATTGGAGTAATGCCATCAGATGCCATTCCTCTTTACTGCGACAACAATGGCGCCATAGCCCTTGCTAAGGAGCCGAGGTCTCACCAGAAGTCCAAGCACATTGAGCGGCGATATCATCTCATCCGCGATTACCTTGAGAAAGGTTACGTTGAGGTCAAGAGAGTCAACTCCACAGATAATGTGGCAGACCCACTTACAAAGCCGTTGGGCCAGCAGAAGATCGAAGCCCACCTTGAGAAGATGGGACTTAGACTTGTAGCCAATTGGCTTTAGGACAAGTGGGAGATTGTTAGATATATGTGCCCTAGAAGCCAGAATTGGCTGACACTTGTAATACACTTCTAGGGGCAAAATTATAATTTTGACTATAATTAATAAAATGGGTTATTTTCTATCACATATGTGTATTTAGTGTCTGTGATACATCCTTTGAGTTAATGGTAATGATAATTCATATTTTCAAGAGTTGAAAATTTAAGACATGAATAATCATTATTAACTCATAAACAGCTCCCGACCATAGGATCATCACGAGGATGGTGATTGATCCGGAAGGTTGGTGTACGATCGCTTCTCTTTAGTAGATGAGTCTTGAGTCTACGGTGTGGAGACACCGGAGCGAGAGTACAGGTACTCGTTAGAGAACGAGGGCACTGAGCGTGACCACCTCGAGTAGTCATTAGGAAGTCTACCTTCTCGTCAATGACTGACTCGATGCTGCAGTAGTGTGTCTGGTTCTTTGACCTGAGATGCATCGGCAGTTCACCTTGAGGGTGTTATAGTTTGACTACACCATTACTCGGATCTCCTAGCCATATGGAACCCTGAGGTGTATGTTGGCTATAGCATGTTCATTGTAGGAACTGGATTGCATCAAGATGGGATCTATCTACCTCGGTGGTAGAGGAGCAGCCCTATGATAATCATGAGAATCAAGTCCTGAAGCCCATGGCCATGGCAGAGTGAAATAATAGAAAGAGTTTCTATTTAGGATTTTCACATTGGACTCGAATCGAATGATTACATCATATGACAGAGACTAGGGTTTGACGAGTTTACCTTAACCCTAATCTGATCGGGGCTCAAGATAGAAGAACTTGAATCACACAGGTAGCTGCACCAAGAGGTTTACATTCAGCTCTGATGGGTTGCCACCATATACTGCTAGGTGTCACTGGTGGATTTTGGGAGCAATTAGAATGATTTAGATGATCGATCATTCTAGCTGTTCGAATCAGAAGAGTTCTGATCCATCGAAAGGAGTTTCGATGATGTCGATGATAGAGATCATGACATATCCCATTACCATACAGAACTGAACCTAACTGGGTCACACAAACAAGGGTTTGAATCTGGTGATCATCAATTGAACTGATCTAGTTCAATTGATCTGAATGAGATTCAATTAGGTTCAAGGAAATCGTGCTAGCACTCGATTGAACCTAACGTTCTTCTTTTACTATCATAAATAAGTTGTCCTGACTGAGCCAAAGGAGTTTGTGCTCAATCAGAGGCCTTCATATGGTCTGACTGGAGGTTGTCCAAGTCAGAATAGGTTGTCTTATTTGTAAGACATTACCTGCCATTTTTGGTCACCTGCCATTTCTTGTTCTTTGACTTTGGTCAAAAGTCTACCTTTGACTGGTCAAACGTTGACCATTGACCCTTTGACTTTTGACCACATGTCATGCACCTATTGGAGAGCTGGTGGGGGCCTGTCCCCCTGCCAGAACCTGGCAAGGAGAAGGGCGCACGCCAAGGGTGGCGTGAGCCCAAGTAGGAGGCGCCTAGGAGTCCTTGTTGGACAAGGACTCCACCTCCCTTTTGGATTCCAATTCAGAGTTCTACTAAGAATCCAGTTTGACTGGTCTTAGGCACCCTCTAAGGAGGAATCCTAGGGGTCTCTATTCCAACCAATCAGATTTAGATCTGATTTCACAAAGGGTTGTGATTGGTTGAGAGGAAGAGGAGTTGGATCACAAGAGGTCTATAAATAAGACCCTGCGCCCAACCCTAATTCTAATGAAAATTAGACATGCCCCAAGGCTGCCTCTCCCCTCCTTCTCCACGCCATAGTCTCTTCTCCCCTTGCTCTCCACGTCCAAAAGAGTTTTGGACTTAGGTTGGTGCGATTCAGATCAAGGAAAGGCGATCAAAATCAAGAAGGCTGCGCTGCTGCAAAAGGACGACTGCAGATCTTCAAAAGAGTTTTGAAGATCCTCCAGATCAGATCCAGATCTGATTTTTGGAGGTGTGATAGAGAAGAAGAGGATCTTTAGATCCAACCCGAGTGGATACCGGTAGAGGCCAGGCGCTTGCGTGGCTAAGATCCAGAACCTTCTGCTGCAATCAGGATCATCTACAGGATAATAGGATTACCCAAATCAGGTAAATTAAATTTGATTTAATTTATTTTGTTTTATTTTATTTATTAAAATAATAAGAATCAGATCTGAAATATATCAAGATCTGATTGAGATCAAGAGAAAATTTTTGAAATATATCTCTTGATCTAATCAGATCTGGACGAACCTGGATCGGGAAATCAGGATTTCTCTTCACCAAGATGGGTCCAGATACCTCCTTTTTTAGGCATTCTGAACAAACCCTTAATTTGAGATTTAACTAAGGGTGGAGTTGATGGACTAAATCTAATGGTAGATTTTCTCATATTAATGACTTGCCTAGATATGGAATAATATACTTCAATGATTGCAAGAAGGCAAATACTATCCTTGACCATAGTAGGTACAATCAAAAGATAGTCATATGCAAAAAAGAGATGTGATATAAAGGGACCATCTTGAGAAGGTTTGAAGGCCTTTAGCATATGATTTTGGATAGCATAGTAAAAACAGCTTGAGAATATTGCTGAACAAATAATGAATATGGAAGAAAGAGTTGGGGGTGTGAGGCTAGAACATGCAAACTATTTATTGAAACTTTATGAATTGATAGCTCTCACAAAATTTTAATCTTTTAGAATTGGAAAACTAGTTTGGACTTCGGATCCTAGGTTTAATTTAAGAATATGAAATGGAAAAAAAAAAGAAGTAAGTTTAGGTTAGCTATAGGTTAGGATAAATTAATTTTCAAAGGTGCAACTAGTATAGGATAGATTAATATAAGCCAAATTGGCTTGGGTAAGGACAATGCATTGAGTTGTTAAAGTGTTATATGTTGGCGGTTATGAATCAAACTTGGGTTGGTTATATGTTGGGCCTGAAATTAGTCAAGGATTGGATTTAGATTTAGGCTATCTAAGTAAAGTATATATTGAAGAAGGAAAATATTAGATAAACAATAAATACTAGAGTATCTTATGGTATCTCCACTTTTTTTCATCCATGATTTTTTGAAGTGTGAGTAGTGCAGCTTGGATAGATCATCCCCCAATTTGCTATGATGTTTTCACCAATGGTTTGCTCCTATGACTACAAAAGCTTGCATGCTCATACTAATTCATGTTTTTTAGAGCTATCCTTTTCTATGCTATCATATTCTTTACCTATACTATCTATTATCAAATAATCTTAGTTTACTATATTATAGGAGATCTCTAGAGTCTAACTTGGTAACTAGTGCTATCTCCTAGCAAAATTTTTTTGTTTCTATAAGAACTTTTGCAAGCTAAGAATTTTTGTGTTGTGGATATTATGCAAAAAAATATGAAAAACCCTATAAAAGGAGAAATGGGCAAAACCACCAACCTCAAAGCTAGATCTAGGACTAAGATAAGGTCCTAGAATAAAGGACAAATGAGAGAAGGGCAAAGAAGGTGAAAGGGAGCACTTCCCTTGTTATATCTATCAAGAGGAAAAGTTACATCAAATAATAGAGAGGACTTCTATAATTTTGGAGGACAATAAATAGCATTAGAGGTGGAAGCAGAGTTGACCATAGATACAATTTTGGAGGTTGAAGTAAGAGATTATTGGTTAAAGCAATTATTAGAGATCGGAGAGAAAGAGAGAGGTCAATTATATTCAAGTCATTGGAGGATAAGAGAGAGGAGGGGAGGCGCATGAGAAAGGGATACAAAGGCTTTGTAATTCTGGTTAGAGGCTAGGATAAAAGAGGTAGAGAGAGTGAGAGAGAGAGGGTGTTTGGGAGGAGATTAGAAAATGAAAGAAGATTTTAAATCGAATATCACATTTACTTGCTAGGGCTGATAACATTAGTATTGATATTTTAAAAAGTTGATCGTCATAAATATATGGCCATTAAAAGTTTAATAATTAGTCTTTCCACTATATGTGAGGACTCGTATGGGCATATATTTAGTTCCATGTCGGTTATACATTAGGTTGATCTTGAATTCTTATATAGGACCAAAGAATTTAAATAATATCTTCCAACTTATCTCTTTAAGTGAGATCTTAGATTGCGATAAATAGTATCAAAGTGAATTCAGCTTGTGGCATATATAGACTAGGACATATGACAGCACAGATCTTGATTGGACTTATGGTACGTATGATTGGATATGACTAAATTTGAACCCTTAGCCTGAAAAGGACATTATAACTTAAATAGGAGTATGTGAGGACTCATGCGGGCATAATTTAGTCCTATACCAGCTATGTAAAAAATAGATTTTGGATATTTATATAGAACTAAGGAATAAAATAATTTCTTCTAGCTAGGTTTCTTAGGTGAGATCTTGGGTTGTGACACTGCATGACCTAGGGATGCCCTTAAAAGTATATATATGGTAGTGACAATTCATGTCATCACTAAATACTTGTTTTTAAAGGTTTGCCTTGTTGTAGCTTTAAGAAAAGAATTTAAGAAACTTGAGTAATTGATTTTTCTTATATGTGGATTTTGGATACTTAATCTTATTTGTTGTATTCACATCCCCTAAATGTCATAAAAGGAATATTCATCTTGACTAGTTACAACCAAAACACTAGATAGATTTAAATCTAAACTCTAGATCAACCTAAACCTAAAACTTAGATCCATCTGAACTAAAACACTAGACCTCCTGAGAGAGGTCAAAGAGGTGAGGGGAGATGTGGTGGGATCAGGATAGGAGGAGAGGAGAGGAAGGTAGGGGGACGAGGGGAGGATGAGGGTAGAGATTGGTGAGGCATGGGGACTCGAGGTTGGAGTAGGAGGAGGGGGTAATGGGGATTGAGATTGGAGGGTCGAAGGGTGGGGGGAGGGGAGATGTGGTGGGATTCATGTAGGAGGAGAAAGAAGAGGACAAGAAGGTGGAGGTAGGAGGGGAGGGGGTCAACAAAAGATGTTCGCATGGGGTTGAAAGAGGAGGAGGGGGGTCGGTGGTTGGAGGGGGGAGGGGCCTGTGGTGGGATCGGGATAGGAGGAGGAAGAGGAAAGGAAGGGAGGGGGAGTAGGAGAGAAGGGGAGGGGTGTCAATAGGGGGTTGGGATGGGAGGGGTCAAAGGGGAATGGGAGTTATGGTAGGATTGAGAGAGGAAGAGGAGGAAGAGGAGAGGGAGGTGTGGGGAAGAGGGAAGGGGGTAGGGTCATCATTGGCATCATCGAGATCATATGCATCAAAGTCGAAATTAACGATGGTGAGGGCAAAGTGGTGTGAGAGCTCATAGAGTCATATGGGTGAGGAGAGCATTAATAAGGAGGGAAATGACAAAATGATAATATAATATAATATAATATTTATTTTATGAAGTCGGACTCATGTTGGGTCAATATACACTAGAGCCTGGCCCTTTTAATAGGTGAGCTCAAATTCAAGGCCGACTAGGCCCTTTGGGCTTAAAAATTAGTCCAAGGCTAGTCCAAAATGGTATGGGCTTAAGTAGGCTGAGTCAATCACTCAGGATTTGAGTAGCTATACTTACATTGGTCTTCCTCTTCTTCTCCACTTCATCCATAGTAAGAACCATAAGAGGCCCAATCCCATGATTAGCCCCCATGGCCTTTCTATCATCTCAACATCTTCAACTCCCAAGTAGCTTTTATATCTAATAGCATTATCTCTTAGCTCCGTTCTAACTATCATCTTATTGCTTGCCGCGACCAATGAGGATAGCAACAACTTCTTGCTCTCTATTCTCTACATGACTATATATGGAGATGGATGTTGGAACCGTTGGACTCCATTGGTCAAGGATTTGTGAGTATAAGAAACATGTGGATAGAAGAGATGGATGTAAGAGAGGGGAGAGGAGAACAATACCACCACCAATAAGAAACAACATAAATGGTATTGGGATGCAAGCACCTACTAAGTGTCAAGTTTTGGCATCTCGAATTTGACCCACAACAATAATGAAGGAGCCCACAGTAAGCCCACGATAGAGAAGCCAGCAACAAAGCCCACGGAGTGAGGAGAAGCTAGTATGAGGCCTGGCCTGCAGCATAGTTGGCCTACAGGTGCATGGCCTGCAGTATCATGTGGCCCAAGTGCACAAGTGTAGGTCCAGTGCATGGGCATGGCCCATGCATGCCACATGGTTCACCGCAGTCCACCTCACTTCTAGATGCACATGCGGTCTAGGGAGAGGCACATGGACCAGGCACGGTCCATGCGCCCAAACTTCACTTCCACCCGTATATCACATAGTCCATGCATGAGGCATGGACTGCTTAGAGGTTCATGGCCATTTCACATGGTCCATAGGAGTTTTTTAGCATGATTTTTCATGCAACGCATGATAGGAGGGTTAGAAAAGTGTGTGGGCATGATCTGATGGCCAGGGAGGTTCTAGAGTTCTAATAAGAGTCTATAGATGACCTGGACTCAAATTTGGACTTAGTTTTAGGCCTTTAAAAGAGGCATGATGGCCTATAAGCAAGGACAATAGTTGAGAGTAGTGGTGAGCATCGGTACAGATGCAGATAGAGCACCGATAGAGGGTAGGATGGCATAGCAAAGCATCAGATAGCTTAGAGAGTCTCCTTATTGAGAGAAAGAGCTTTGTAAAGGATAGTGCTTCTTGTTGAGAGAGAGATTAATGTATAAGAGTTGATTTAGGGTATGATCTTTTCTTATAAATTTTTTCTTTTCTTATAGTGAAGCTTGCATGGCCCATGAAGGTGAGACTTAGGATAATCCATATATTTGATTGTATTATTTTTTGTATCTCTTCTTTCTTTCTATTGTAGTATCGACATTATCACCAGCATTCCGATCTTGATCTGGGGGATCCGTATTCTATATGAGAGATCTTCCAAATAAGTAGCACTAGAGCAAGTGGTACATAATAATTGATATCCAAATCAGATTATCAAAGTGCCAGATTTTTTGGATTATGGCATTATTATCAAGATTGAAGAAGATAGAGAAGACATGCTTAATCAAGGTAGATATCAACAGATATGATGGAAAGAGTAATTTCTTCTTGTGGCAAGCAAGGATGAAGAATATGCTCATCGAGTAAGGATTGATCGATGCTTTCTTGTATAAGAAAAAATTGGCTACCATGGAGATAAAGAATTAGAAGTGGCTCCAGATGTAAGCGATGAGCGTGATCCGCTTGTACTTAGTAGATGATATAGTGATCCATGCACTTAGTGAGACTTCTTCGATGGCGATGTGGATGAAGCTCGAGAAGATATACATGGTAAAGTCACTCACCAACACTCTCTTCCTCTGAAAGCAATTCTACTAGCTACGAATGAGTGAGGGATAGAGTGTGCAGAGTATCTCGCAACTTTCAGAAGATCCTCACCATTCTTCTTAGCATTGGTGAAAAGGTTGAGGAGAAGACTAGGGTGTTGGTCTTGCTTTCATCACTTTCTTCATCTTTTGAGTCTTTGGTGATTACTCTTCTTATATAGAAAAGCACCATCAAGATGGAAGAAGTTATTTTTACACTTCTTTAGAATAAGATTTTTAGATGGAAGAACTGAGTCTCACATTTAGATGGCGACTCGACTATGACAGTGACTAGAGATAGTGGTGACAGAGGATAAAGTAGTAGAGGATCATAAGGTGGATGATCTAATTCTAAGTCGAGAGACTTTAGCAAAATTAGATACTACTGGTATGATAAGTTGAGGCATCGAGTTAGAAATTGCCCACATCTCAGAGATCGAATGAAGGCTACTGTGGCTGTGGTCAAAGGTAGCGACGCGGATGAGATCGATGATTATGTATTTCTGATCTCAAATAAGATATCTACTTTTTTTCAACAATAAATTTTAAATTTTATATATTTATTGCAGAGAGAAGCTGTTTGACTTTCTAGAGAGCAATGAGTGAATGTTCGTTTGTTGGATGGATCGAGCTATGCAATCAAAAGCATCGAAACTGTCATCTTGCTATATGATGGAGCAGTGAGAAAATTAAATAAGATCCAATACATATCCAATTTTTGGAGGAATCTAATTTCACTGAGCAGATTGAATTCAAGCAGCTATAGATGGAGAGCTGATGATGGAATCTTAGAGGTCTTGCATGATAGTAGGGTTGTTATGAGGAGAAGAAAGTATGGAGAATACTATCTCTTGGCAGGGAGCTCAGTGCGAGGTAGAGCTCCAGGTATAGATGGATTGGGCATAAGATGAAAAATTCAGAAAGATGATAGGCGACGTCATAGGATAAAATTCCTATTACCATAGGAGGTTATCTCAAGTAGGTCTCAAATCAGGCAGGTCACAGCATATGATGGAGATTGGATCGAGTGGCATAGCTCAACTTTCATATTTTTTCATTCTTGAGCAGTTAGGTATTTGCCTTCAGACATGGGGGCAAGATCATCCAGAAGTTTTTAGAGTTAGATAGAGGTCGAATATCAAGTCAAGATAGAGATTATTGAGTTTTGGCACCTCAAATTCAACCTATAGCAGCAATAGAGGAGCCCATAGCGAGTCCAAGATAGAGAAGCCTAGCAGCAAGGCCCATAGAGCGAGAAGTCAACAGGAGGCCTCAATCGATAGTAGGGCATGGCCTGCAGGTGCATGGCCTGTAGCAGTGCACGGCCTATAGCAGTGCACAACCCAGTGCATGGGCATGGCCTAGGCACATGCGCGTAGGCCCAGCACATGAGCACTACCCGGCATGCCACGTGGTTCACCATGGTCAACCATGCACCCAACTGCACATGTGGTCCAAGGAGAGGTGCATGGACCAGGTGCGGTCCATGCACCCAGACTTCGTTTCCACCCACATTTCATGTAGTCCACATCCGAGGCATGGACCGTTTAGAGGTTCATGACTATTTCATGTAGTCCAAGGGAGTTTTTTAGCATGATTATTTGTGTAATGCATGATCGGAGGGCTAGGAAAGCATACAGATGTGATTTGATGGCCAAAGAGATTTTAGAGTTTTGATAAGAGTCTATGAATGACCTAGACTCGGATTTGGACTTGGTTTTAGGCATTTAAAAGAGGCCTAATAGCCTGTGGACAAGGATAACAGCCAAGAGCAGTGGTGAGCATTGGCACAGAAGCAGGAAAAGGACTAGCAGAGGATCAGATAGCGGAGTAGAGCATTGGATAGCTTAGAGGATCTCCTTGTTGAGAGAGAAAGCTTCGTAAGAGATAGTGTTTTTTATTGAGAGAGAGTGATTGATGTATGAGAGTTGAAAGGATGTAATTTTCTCTTATAAATTTTTTCTTTTTTCATAGTGAAGCTTGCCTGTCATATGAAGGTAAGCCTTGGATAGATCCATGTATTTGATTGTATTCTTTCTTGTATCTCTTCTTTCTTTCTAATCAGTATTGTCACTAGTGTTCCGATCTTAGTCCAAAGGATTTATATTTTGCTTGAGGAATCTTTCCAATAAGTGATGCCAGAGCAAGTCATATCAAAACACTAAGTCAACATCATCCCAAGTAGGGATTTCAACGAGGATGAATACTTGAATATTTTGCCCTTCCCAAAATTGCAGGGGTAGTTTTAACCAAATTTAAATAAGGATGATAAGATTTGCTGTCTCCATATTGGATTTTGTATTGGTGCCAACCTCATATTGTATTGGTATAAGGCCGGTTTAGCATACCGAATCTCTGTACACCCCTATACCAAACCAATATAGTACAGTACATCCCATATTATTTGACTTGATATGATATGACAAATCTTGGGAGATGGTTTTGATGATGATTTTAAAAATAAAAAAATATTTAATTTCGATATTGGTGAATTCCTCGACTTGAACCCGACTTGAAACCAAACATGCAACTGAACTTAAAACTAAATCAAAAACCAAATATAGCCGATATCTCTTAGTACCCTTTGTATTTAATATAAGTCCTAGTCTTTCATCCCATTCAATCTATAGACCATGGATGGGTAAATGACTAAATAGACAAACCCTAGAGGCTAGAGAGGTGGCTTTTTCCTCACTTCGGTTCTTCTTTGCAATCATTGTGTTTATTGAATTTATTTTCTTTAATATAGGTAGACTGATTTTTAACTTTGATTATTATGTAATTATTTTTGGACATATTTATCAGTTGAGTTAGTATGAATTAAAAAATATAGATGACATCTTTAATTTGAATATTTATATACAAAAATTTTGAAATGACTAAAAAAATTAAATAGTTTTGAATTTTTAGGTTTTGGTTTTGGTTTTGCATTTTTTTCAATGGTGGTTATGGTTTTTTATTTTAAAGATTATTTGGTTTTGGTTTTAATTTTGGTTTTAGAAAATGGTGGTAGATTTCAGATTTGATTATGATTTTTTCACTGACCACATGGAATTTGCTCTGTTGACATCCTTCATCCTAAGAAAAAACTATTTTTTAAAAGAAAATATCTAGCATCCTTTTTCCTCCTTTTTTTCATAAAATAGATATACTATACATAATTTGTATAAATATATCCATAGAAGTGAGCGTGCAAAATCTCCATAGAAAAAGGAAGAGCAGAGACAAGATCCGATTAGATAACTCTTGTGTGATTGGTCACATAAAATGCAAACCAATCCACCGGGCCATTTAGCTCTTCACAGGAATGAGCCACAATGATAAAGCGAAGCTAACATCCATCAACAGTCTTTAATGATGGGGTGACCACCATTAGTCCAGGGATCCGTAGGATATTATAAAAAACATGATCATTCTTGATTAGCCAAATATAATAAATAATGTAACATATTAGGATCACCTTTCTTCAGTAACTCCTGCTGAGAGATTTCTTTTCGAGAGTTTGAAGGAATTTTTCCTCAAAGAGATAGGATAGTAGAGAAGATCAAGAAGGGAGCCAGCCACTATATATGTGCTGCCAATTTACACTCCAAAATAACTTGGGTGGCAAACTCCCTTGCACAATGATAGCGGTCACAATGGGTTGGAATGTATGATCCACACTGGTGCAAAATATCCCAACACGAGAGATGGCCCCAGGCAACTTTTTGTCGGATTTCTTCTCTCATTAGGATCAAGTTTTATCCCACATTTTCAAAACAAATTATTGCATTATTTATCTTTCGTGTTCTTATATATATATATATATATTCGTTAAAGCCGCTACCTTTGTTAAGCAAGGACAGAATGATGAGCTCTTGGAATCTGTCTTTACAAGTTTTGAATGATTAAGAATACTAGGGTTATGGCATATAAAGAGTCACAAAAATCTTCAGCTAATATATTTTATTATACTGCTACCTTCCATGGCCGGACTCTTCCCAGCTGCAACTCGCTTTTTAATCTTTTTTATTTTTTTATTAAAAGCTAGCCCAAAAGCTGTCCGAGCATACCTTGCGTCATTCTTTCGTTGCGCCACACGGCCTTTCTCCCCTGCGCCTCCAAAGGGACCACACAGACCAGTGGGATGTGGCGCACATTTCTTTCTTCGTTTGGAGTGTACGTGTCCATTGGTCCATCTCACCCGCTCATGCCGACGAAGGCATGGAGGAGGTCGACTAATTTATAAATAAAAAAATATAATCCATGATTGCATAAAACATCACCTCAAATTTAGGGTAGTTATGCTGATACCTCCTATATTTTAAAAAATATCAAACATGTTCCCAAAATTTTCAAAATGTTGCGATCCGACGGCTACTTAACCTGAGATGGCATCAACTTGCCATTATAATGGACAAAAATGCCCCTCTATAACGAAGACTATTTGAAATAGATTTCGATCATGCTCCTCACAATTTCAAGAATTTTATGGTTCCCATCCTTCGATCATTCTCTCTCCAATAAATTTCAGACGATTCAGTCACGTAAATCTATTCTTCAATCATCGTTCCATCATCCTTCTGTCATCAACATTATCCTCTCTTTTGTGAGATTTTCAATCACTCATCCATTCTTTTTTGTATAGACCGATAATTTTTTTCTTAATTTTTGATTGATGACGATGGTGGATTAGTCTGCAATAATATCTTTTTTTCATACATAAAGGCTTTTGGTATGCTTTTGATTGTTGGCAATGCAATCTAAATTGGGTATGTTTTTGATTGTTGGCTTTATTCAAATTAGTAAATGGATATAGAATAGAGATTGAGGCCGTATGAAATTATGGTCTTATTTGTATTGCTTTAAAACCTCTCTGGACCATTGTTGTGGTCCTTTATAAGTATATTTTCTATTTTCTAAATATTGGCCTCTTTATCATGGTCCCACCATAGATTTTCTAAATATATAGCCCTTTTATCATGTACATCTCTATTTTAGGTTATTATGTGCCATTTTTGTAAAAGTATTTAAAAATTCTTGCCATCACTCATATCGATGTTCAATTGAATATAGATATTTCTTTAAGATTTATTAAATGTATCCTGCATAGTGAACCCATTTTCTTTAGTTTATTATAGTAATGTTTGGATTTTTTTTAGTTTATTAAATGTATGTTCTATTCTTGGGTACGCTCATGCTGAAGACTTTTTAAATATGGCCATAGAAATTTAAATATAACCTATGTTTGGATTTTCATGCATCACTTCTTTCTTATTATAGGGATGGACAATGATGTTTTGATAGTACAAATCTATTATGGTGGGTCCATCAAGTATCATCCTAATTATCACTATAGTGGAGGCTATTCTAGATTTTTTGATAACTGTGATCAGATAGATTTAGCATTATAGAGCTACAAGATATGCTGGGTCAGTTAGGATATACCAATATAAATGGGAGCCACCTTTACTATCTTATGCCAGGTCATACTTTTGAAAATGGCTTAAGGAAACTAAGAATCAATGCCGATATTTTGGATATGCTTGCTTGCATGAGAGGGACTGACGTAGTCCAAGTATACATGGATCATCCATAGGTTTAAGCTAGTACTGCTGTCACTCAAGAAGTTATTCAGAAGATATCCACTTCTACTGTTGCGATGCCTACTCAGGAAGCAATTGCCTTCCCACCAAAAATCAAAATTAAAAGAATAGCTGTAAAAAATATTAGCGGAAGAAGACCATCAAAATTTGGAAAGTCTAAAATTGATGATAAACAAAAAGAGGTTGCAGATATACTGGAAAATGATGCCCCTTTAGAAGAGTCTTCACTTGGTAGTTTCTACAGTAGTAGTGGATCACTTAGTTAGTTAAGTGATTCAGAGGATGATAATGATGATGATCTATTTAATGAATATATGGATAAGGATGTTGTTGGTGCGAAATCTGATTGCCATCGGAGAAGTGCTGGAGTCGGAGGAGATGAGGTCACCACTGGTGACCTACAAAATAAGTCTTGTCCAGAGCCCGAGGTGGTGGCTCCGGCAAGACCCTCCGACGGTCAAGTTAGCTTTTTCGGCCAACAGAAATGGAGTGCTCAGTCAAGAAAATTGCAGAATTTTGAAAAGGAGAAGAGAGCCTAGAGAAAACATATCTAGAGGGTCCCTTTTATAGACGGAGCCTGTAACAAACTGATAGTGACAGCCGTAACTATCGGATAGTGGGATGCTCGAGGCTACGTGGAGTTTATTACAGAGGATAGTATTTGTTGTCGTGAGGTGCCAGTCCGTTTGAGATTTGATAGTTAAAGTTTGGAGGGGTAGGCATCGGTTGGTGATGACCTTTAAGTTATATCAATTCTAAAAGAGTTTGGGCTCCTCTGAGATAGTCCGGATGTAAGTCGGTTCATGCCGTGTATGGGATCGGACTCGTGCGGAGACCTTCCTAGATGACTGCGGAGAGTTTGGCCGCTAGAGGAGTCCAAAAGAGGTTCGACTGCTAGAGGAGTCTGGAAGGAGTTCGACTGCTGAAGGAGTTCGAAAGGGGTTTGGCTACTGGAGGAGTCTGAAAGGAGTTCGGCTGCTGGAGGAGTTCGGAAGGAGTTTGGCTGCTGAACGAGTTGGAAAGAGATTTGACTGCTGGAGGAGTTCAAAAGGGATTCGACTGCTGGAGGAGTCCGAAAGGGGTTCGGCTGTTGAAGGGGTCTAGAGCGAGTTTGGCTGCTGGAGGAGTCTAGAAAGATTTTGACTGTTGAAGAAGTCCCAAGAAGAAGAATTCTCGATCGAAGCTCTTCTGTGATTACTAGTTACCTTAGGCTAAGCATCATACTGGACTTCGGCGGGAGCGGGATTTATCTCCAACAATAGTTTTTCTACTTTCGAGTTCAAAATTTGAAGGAAGGAAGAAAAAAGACGATTGCTAAAGTCCGATCTCGGATTCCCGCACTTTTCAGGATGAGATGTTTTGATGTTTACCATACTGGCATCGAAGCATTCTAAGTCTAAAATGAGTTCGAAAAGATGGCCCTTCGAATCTTCCACCGAAACTCTACCCCAGGTACGATGCCATAAAGACTCCACCCATCGCCGCTCCTCTGTCATGATGAGTGGGACACGCGGTGCGCACTGACTGGCCAAAGTTGATCCACAATCATAACTACCTCAGGTTACCTTTGACTATTTATGGCCTTCTCTTATTATTTGAAAGTCATTCCTACCCGAGTCATCTCCTTCCTTCAGCCCCCGTCTGTCTTCTTCCCAAGGGTCTTAACTTTCTCTCGCCTTCCTAAGCTTCGGACATCCTTTTGATTGGTCCTCATTGCGTCCATCATCCTTTCATTCTTCCTGAACGGTTTAGGTCAGTTTCCTAACCCTTCCCTTAGGTTATTCGTGCTTATCACTTCTGGCTCCTTACTTTCCTAATTTTTTGGTGGCAACCTTTGCCCTGCGTTTTTCTTATATACATACATACGTACATATATATATATATATATTGGGGGTTTTCTTGGGGTTTAATCTTGATCTGAATGTCTTCCGAAATCTTTCACTCCATCGATTCATGGGGCTCATCTGAACCAACCTTCTTTAACTCTGTACCTTTGGTCAAGGTAGAACTCAGGAACATGTCCCGCTCGTCTTTTGCTCCAGACACCATCCCATCCGTCCTTACCCCAGATGATCTTTCTCAAATTCGAATCTAATATAGAATCCCTCCAGAATATGACCTTAAACTTCCTAGCTCCGACGACCAGGTCAACTCTCCTCCGATCGGTCGATTTTATTTGTACTTAGAAGCTTTGCGCACCGAGCTTAGACTTCCGCTGCCCCCATTCGTAGTCATCCTCTTCTGATTTTTAAACATCTCCTTCGTATCTATCGTATCAAACTCCTTTCAGTTCATTATTGGTTTTCTCTTCGTCTGTCGATTGACTGAAGTCCAGACGATCATTTCGCTTTTTAAAAATTTTTATACCTTCAAGCACCATCTTTCCATGAAGGATTGGTGGTACTTTTTCTCTCAGGTCAGCAAGAAGGGGTTATTGAAAGGTGCCCCTTCTTTCGTTCACAATTGGAAGAAAAAGTTCTTTTTTGTAAATTGCCCGATCTTGCCATTAGATCTTTCTTCATGGGGTTATATTAGAGAGTCAGTTCATCGAGCTCCTAGCTTAGATGGAGCCGATCTTGATTCCTCCAATAAACTCAAGGCGTACCGAGCTCCTCTTCTTCCCAACCTTTTAAAGGAATAGATCTTGTTCAACCTGGGTTTGAGTCTCCGCGATCCCACTGGTACATCTTTTGGTTTTTGAATCCGCATGGTTTCGCACATGTGTATTGCTACTGACCGCGCTTCTTTTCTTATTACAGAGATGGATGTACAAGCTGCTGTGATGCTTACCAAAGGGCTCTATACTAAGAAGAGGAAAGAGAATGCGCAAAATGATAGCTCAAAGAGGACGAAGGTAAGTGTTTCTAGCTCTGAAGTCCCCACCTTCACTACCGCTGCGTCCGAGGTCATCGTCGACATCGAGACTGCCCTAACCACTGAGGTTGGCACCACTGGCACGGGCTTGGTGCCTTCCATGCCCTCAGGTCCTTCCGATAGAAATCGGGTTTTGGAGCTCCCTATCAAGAAAGGGACAGCGGAGGGAAGAAAAAAGAAAGTCATTGCGAAGACGTTCTGCAAGGCTCACCTAAGCGGACCGGATGGCGACGATAACGAACGAGGGGAGGATCCCTTTGACAATCTGAAGGTCGTCTGGGATCTTATCGATAAGTTCGCCATGCCCGAGGTGGTGGACTAGATGGCCGACCTAGACCCACGGCAGCTCGTCTGGGGTTCTCTCGAAATCATCCTTAAGGTGATTGCTCTATTGCTCGACTCTTTCTCTTCTCTTCTACGTTTTTCTTCTTCTCCCTCTTTATTTTTTTTTAAACACCAATCGCTTGTTGCAGTCAGATCACCGCCCACATCAAGAGGGTGCATCGTCAGGAGGCTGAGGCATAGAAGGCTTAGGAGGACCTTCGAGCCAAGATCCGCCATCTTCAAGAGAGGGTCGACGAGGTAGAGCATATTGCCAAGGAGAAGGCAGCAGACATCGGAAGTTTTCAGGGTGTGCTCTGCAAAGAGGAGTTCATCTCGATCGGACTAAAGGCTGCACTAGCCTTGGAGGAGGAAAGGAGGAAGAAAATCAAAAATAGGGTTGCCAAACTGGAGACCCAAATGGTGAAGTTGATCTCGAAGGCAATGACCCGGGTCATGGAAGAGTTCAAGACATCTTTCAAGAAGCGAAACCTGAACATCGAGTTCGGCCAGGAAGCATTTATCAAGGGTTTCGAGCTCTGCGAAGGTAGGGTAGCCCGGAGGTTCCCATAGCTCAACCTTAGCTTGCTAGAGGAGAAGAAAGACGATGTGGATGCGGGACCATCTAATGCCGTAGTCGACCCTACCTTCGATGAGCTCGCTTCTAGCCCATTAGAACCTACTGCAGAGGCGCCCGAACTAGTTCGAGAACCTGAGGCGGTCAAGAGTGATCCAGCTCCATCCTTTGTTGTCCCTCCCGAGGTTGAGATCCTCGAGTAGTTGTATATTTTTTTTTTTTTTATCTTGTACTCAAAAGTTTCGATTAAATGAAGTGAATTTCTTTCATACCTTTGAGCGCTTTTCGTATCTCGAATGCAGTCCCCCACCAACACTGATCCACTGCCTCTAGAGGTTTTGATAAAGCCCTTGATAAAGAACCTGAGGAAGAAAGTTCATTTTCTAAGGAAGAAGTTGAAGAAGATGGAGGACGACCTTCAAGCCTTGCGAAAGAATACTTCTGAGGCGACCAATGAGGTCACTCACCTCCAAGGCTTGCATATGAAGGAAGCGGTAAGCTTCAGTATCCGAAAGGGCAGCTTCAAGAAGGAGAACACCAAACTCAAGAAAAATGCCAGCGATAAGTCCTGAACACTGTCAGCGAAGATCAACTCTCTTGAAGCTAACCTGAAGAATGCCAGAGAAAAGATCCATCTTCTAGAAGGAAGCTCGCCGTGGTCTATCGATAAGACCCGGTATGACTGGGACTGGTCAATAAAGTTTTTCTAGCTTCGAAAGCAGCTATAAGATACTGAGGACTGGCATAATAGCTACTGAATGACCTGGGCGGAGAAGATGTCCGAGCTTGAAGGTGAGCTCAAGGTTACCAAAGATGAGACAGCTCATCTTCGAAAGCGACTGCACAATAATTGGAGAGCTAGTGCGAGTGGTGAGTCGAAGGAGATTGCCTCCTTGAAGAGGACCGTCGGTGAGCTTTCAAAGGCGGTTGGGATGGAGCAGACCGAGGTTCAACGGCTGAAGCTTCAGCTCATCTGTGAACATCGGGCCATCGAGGATGCGGAGGTCGAGTCTAAAATTTTAAGAAGACAGCAGTGAGAGTTTGAGGGTAAGTTTCAGCTCGCCAATAGAATATACGTAGATGGTCTCTACAAGAAGGAGCTTGAGAAGGAGATCCTTAGACTAAAGTAGGCCTTGGTGATGGCCGTAGCCAACAGCCCGAAGTTTGAAGAATCTGGTTTGCCTTAGAGCTTCGGCCTCTTCCCCCTCTTTTTTTTTCTTTTAGTATAATCGGCCTTATCGACCTATGTTTTGCTTGTAATTGACTCATTTTTATAATAGAATAATATATTTCTCGTTATTTTCATTTCACATGAATTTGAGGCCTATTTGTGGCCTTACCTTATTCACCTCATTTTTCTCTCTATCATCTTCTTATGAAATGCTTGTTGTAGACGCCGAGCTCGTTGTGGACGCTGGACTTATTGTGGATATCAAACTAGGACCTTTTCTGTAAATCAGGATAAGATTCTGCTTTTCGCATTTGACGTAGTTAGGTTGTCGTGAAAAAATACGTGTAAGGATTCTCCATAGAGCTTCTTTCTTCTTCACGTATTTGGTCTATGAGGTTCCGACTTTTGCTCATGTTAGGATGAGACTTTTCTTCTATTCTTAATATGGCTTACGGGGGTACGTTTAGATCATTGGAAGGGCCTCTCCCTCTATCTCATCTAAAATGAATGAGGTCTTCGACTTTGCTCATGTTAGGACGAGGTTCTCCTCCTGTTCCTAACAGACTATAGGGGCACATTAGGGCCATTGTCGGGGCCTCTCCCCTCATCTCGTCTAAAATAAATGAGGCCTTCAATTTTGCTCACATTAGAATGAGATTCTCCTAATATTCCTAATGGGCTATAGGATCATATTAGGATCATTGTCAGGGTCTCTTCCCTCATCTTATCTAAAATGAACGAGGCCTTCGACTTTGCTCACATTAGGATGAGGTTCTCCTCTTATTTCTAACGGGCTATAAGGATGCATCAAGGCCATTGTCATGGCCTCTTTTCTCATCTCGTCTAAAATGAAAGAGGCCTTCGATTTTGCTCACGTCAAGATAAGGTTCTCCTCATATTTCTAACGGGCTGTAGGGGTACATTAGGGCCATTGTCAGGGCCTCTTCCCTCATCTCGTCTAAAATGAACGAGGCCTTCGACTTTGCTCATATTAGGATGAGGTTTTCCTCATGTTCCTAACAGACTGTAGGGGCACATTAGGGCCATTGTTAGGACCTCTCCCCTCATCTCGTCTAAAATTAACAAGACCTTCGACTTTGCTCAGGTTAGGATGAGGTTCTCCTCTTGTTCCTAACAGACTGTAATGACACATTAGGACCGTTGTCAGGGCCTCTTTCCTCATCTCATCTAAAATGAATGAGGCCTTCAACTTTGCTCACGTTAGGATGAGGTTTTCCTCCTATTCCTAATAGGCTGTAGGGTTACATTAGGGCCGTTGTCAGGGCCTCTCTCCTCATCTCGTCTAAAATGAATGAGGGCCTTTGACTTTGCTCATGTTAGGACGAGGTTCTCCTCCTATTCCTAACATGGCCGTATTTATCATGAGATTAAGTTCAGAGGGTAGTCCCTCTTTATTACCGATATACAACAAAAATTAGGGTGTTGAAGTAGGAAGATTTCATTATAATCAAATCATCGGTAATATATTCACAGATTTTTTGAATTCCATGGTTGAGGTACATCTGCCCCCCCGAGTTTCTTCAAATAGTATGTTCCGGGTCGGACGATTATCGTGACCTCGTAGGGTCCTTCCCAATTTGGGGCAAGCTTCTCCTAGCTCTGAGGTTGAGAGATGGCAGCTCGCCAAAGCACTAAGTCCTCCACTCTGAACATTTTATCTCTGACTCTGGAGTTATAATATTGAGTCACCCTTCACCTATAAGCCACCATCCAAACTTGGGCTTTCTCTCTTTTCTCTTCTAGTAGGTCGAGGTTGGCTATGAGGTACTGCAGGTTATGCTGCTCATTGAAAGCCACTACCCATGCTGATGGAAATTTAAGTTCAATTGGGATGACTGCTTCTATTCCAAAAGTTAAGGTAAATAGTGTTTGTCCAGTCGATAGCCTTTGGATAGTGCGGTATGCCCATAGAACATGATAAAATTTATCCACCTAGGCTCCTCTTGCTCTTTCGAGTCTTGTCTTGATGTCTTACAATAAAATCTGATTTGTCACTTCAGCTTTCCCATTTATCTGTGGGTGAGCTACCGACGTAAAGTGGTGGAAGATATTCAGACCTTTGTAGAACTCGACGAACCTCACCCCAATGAATTGTCGGTCATTGTCTGTTATGATAGTTCAGGGCAGTCCAAATCTACAGACGATCGACTTTCAGACGAAGTCTTACACCTTGGCTTCGATAATCTTTGCCAGTGGTTCGACCTTGATCCATTTAGTGAAATAATCGATGGCAACTAGGAGAAACTTTTGTTGCCCAGATGCCATTGGGAAGGATCCAAGAATATCCATTCCCCACTGTGCAAATGGTCAAGGAGCACTCAATGGGGCAAGCATAGCGGTTGGTTGCCTTGGACATTCGCATTCCTTTGGCAGCGGTCCCATCTTCTGACGTAATCAACACAATCACCATGCATAGTCAGCCAGTAATATCCTTATCGGAGTAGCTTATGAGACAGAGGTCTGGCACCTAGATGGCTTCCGCAAATTTTCTCGTGCACTTTCCATAGTGCGAAATCAACCTCAAAGTGTCGGAGGCACCTCAATAATGGTAGGGAATATGATCTTTAACTTATTCTCATAAAGAACATACCAGAAGGCTTGGTTTCTCAACTTTTGAGTCTCTTTTGGATCACGAGAAAGAACCTCGTCCTTAAGATAAGCAGTCAGTGGGTCAATCCAGCAGGGCTCCTAGATGACCTGCATGATAGGCTATGGTTTCTCTATGCATGGGCATTTCAATATCTCATAATAAACTTCTTTTGGAAGCTCGTTAGGAGCTAGAGTAGCTAGTTTGGAAAGAAGGTCGGCTCCAGTATTTTCCTCCCTTGGGATTTATCGAATGCTGAAGCTGTCGAAGACTGGGGTCAAGCTCTTCACCTTCTCAAGATATTTTACCATGCTCTCTTTTCGAGCTTCATAACTGCCACTGAGCTGCCCCATGACCAATTGGGAGTCACTGCAAATCTGAAGTCGATCAGCTCTTGATTCTTTGGCTATCCTGAGTTCGACTATTAGGGTCTCACATTCTGCCCCATTATTTATCATCGAGAATTCAAAATGTAGGGCATACTCCATAATGATCCCTTCTAGATTGATCATGATCAGCCCAGCACCTGCTCTTGTAGTGCTGGAGGAGCCACCGACGTACAGGGCCCAAAAATCTTCAAGAAGGTCCATTCCTTCTTTAGGAGATTTTGGGTGCAACCATGAAATGTTGGTTTCATTTTGAAGCTCGACATTGTCTGGGATGGTACATTCAACTATGAAGTCGGCCAGTGCCTGAGCCTTGATTGCTGGCTGAGGTTGATAGTTGATGTTGAACTCTGTTAATTCAATGGCCCATTTTGTAATTCTTTCAGAAGCATCCATTTGATGAAGGATCACTCTGATCGGTTGGTCAGTGGGGAGCATTATAGCATGTCCTTGAAAGTAAGGTCGAAGTCTTCTTACTGCAATCAAAAGAGCATAAGTCAATTTTTTCAACTTTGTATATATGGTCTCGACATTCCTTAGGATCCGACTTATGTAGTAGACTGATCGCTGCACTTTCACCTCTTCTTTGACTAGGACTGCCGCTAGCACCGTAGGGAAGATCATGAGCTAGAGGAACAGCTCCTCTCCAAATTTAGGTTTGGCTAGTAGGGGAGGCGAGCCAAGGTAGTTCTTGAGCTCGTTGAATGCCTTTTGGCATTCATGAGTTCAGTGAAAATATTTCAATTTTTTGGGGATTTGGAAGAAGCATCTTTCTGGTCAGGCACTGAAATTTCTTGCTGGACTTTAGAAAGGTCATCTCCTGGATAGCTCGAATTTTTTATAGATTGGCCTCAATCCCTCATCTCGAGACCATGAATTCCAAAATTTTTTTTAAGGCTACCCCAAAGGCACACTTGATTGGGTTTAGCTTCATCTTGTATTTTCTGAGTACATCGAAAGTCTCTTCAAGGTCGGCAACATGATTGATAGACATTTGGCTTTTGATCAGCATGTCGTCGATGTAAACCTCCATATTATGGTTGATCTGCTCGTTGAAGATTTTATTGATCAATTGCTAATAAGTCGTGCCTATATTCTTAAGCTCAAAGGGCATGATCCTGTAACAGTAAAGACCATGGTTAGTAATAAAAGCAGTCTTCTCCTCATCCTCCGGTGCCATCCAAATTTGGTTGTAGCTAAAGAAGGCATCCATGAAGGTGAGGAGCTCGTAGCTTGAAGTTGCATCCATCAATTGGTCGATCCTGGGTAGAGGGTAGCTATATTTTAGATAGGCTTTATTCAGCTTTTTGAAGTCTATACACATCGTCCACTTGTCGTTTGTCTTTTTGATGAGAACCATGTTTGAGATCCAGATCGGATAGTTAACTTTTTGGATGAATCCAGTTTTGAGGAGCTTGCCTACTTCTTTTGCAATTGCTTTCTACCTCTCTGGGGCGTGGTTGCGCATCTTCTTTTTTACTGACCGATACTTAGGATCAATGGCCAACCGACATTCCATGACCTCGGCATCAATTTTTGGCATATTCGTTGGAACCCAGGCGAAGACGTCTACGTTCTTCCTGAGGAAGGTGACGAGTTGCTCCTGAATCTCATCCCCCAAGTTGAAGCCGATTTGCATAGTGTGCTCCATGCTCTCATCATTTAAGGGCATAAATACGAGATCCTCCATAAGCTCGTCTTGCTCTTCGGTAAGGTCGTCACGGACATCCAATCCATCAACAGGACAAAGATTAGGCTGGATCTTTTCCTGTAGGGCAATGGAGCAACAGCATCTTGCCAATGCCTGGTCTTCCCTGATCTCTCCAATTCTGCAATTTGTTGGAAACTTTATCTTTAGATGATAAGTTGACACCACTACTTGGAGCATGTTTAGATCAGATCGATCGAGAATAACATTATAGGTAGATGGAGCCTTTACGATTAGAAAATCGATCTGTGCCTTAATCAGCTTCAAACATTGCCCTACAGTCACAGCCAAAGTTATTATGCCCTCAACTGGCACGGCATCGCTAGTGAAGCCTACCAATGGAAGGTTCATAGGTTCCAAGTGGTTATTGAGTAAGAACATTTTTAAGAAAGCATCATAAAATAAAATATCAGTAGAGCTTTCAATATCTACCAAAATGCAGCGCACATCATAGTCGGCAATGTTTAAAGAGATTACAACCGCATCATTATGTGGGAACTGGACTCCTTGAGTATCCTCATCGGTGAAAGCAATGGGCTCTTTAGTTCTCTGCCTCTTTCCAAGCTCGGCTGACTCGCTAGCCTCCCCTTGCTGAACTCCTCTGGAGATGGTGTTAATGATGTCGATCGGGGGCTGATCTTCTTCCTGCTCCTTGCCCCTCGATGGTTCTGGCGGTGGGGGTGCTCTTGGTCGATCCTCTCATCCTTTCGATCATCGTCATAGGAACCGGCCAAGCCTACCACACCTGATGAGCTCCTCGATCTTGTCTTGGAGCTAGATGCACTCTTCCATATCGTGACCGTGATCGTGATGCTAGAGGAAGAACTTACTAGGATTGTGCTTACCATAGTGAGGGTGCATCCTTTTTAGTCTTGGCAGTTGCTCCCTAATCTCCATCAGTACTTGGATTTTTGGAGCACTGAGAGGGGCATAGTTATGGAATTTTTTGAAGGAAGAGCTTCATCGCACCCTTTTATCCGAGCTTCTTCGCCTCTGGGCCCGGGTAGGAGTTCGAGCCCACCTATGCTTCGAAGGAGTTTGGGAGTATGGTCGAGCTCTACTCAATTTCTTTCCAATCGCGAGCACATTTGGTTTGCCCACCTCCTGCTCCTGGGCAGCTTCATTATCCCTGGCCTTAAAGGCCTCTTCAGCTTGGGCATAACCTTCAGCCCGAGCCAGCATATCGACAAAGTCTCTAGGGTACATCTTTTTTAGGAAGAACATAAATCATTCTTCTGAAGGTCATCCTTGAGTGCGGTCATTACAACAGACTGGTCCAGATTTCGGACCTTCAATATAGTAGTATTAAATTGGGTAAAATAAGCTTGGATAGATTCTTCCTCCTTCTGCTTGATATTCATCAAAAAATTCAAATCTCGGTGGGAACGTCAGCTGCTAATAAAATGAGTCGCAAACTGATGGCTCATTTGATCGAAGAAAAAGATGGTACCCAATTTAAGGGTCGAGTACCAGTTCCTGATAGCTCCCTTGAGGGTGGATGGAAAAGTCCAGCACGAAATAGCATCTGGCATGCCATGGAGCAGCATCATTATTCGAAAGACCTTCAGATGGTCGATCGGATCAATGGTCCCATCGTAACTCTCAAACTAAGAAAGCTTGAAGTTTGGCAGGATTGGTTCCTGCATGATCTTCTGAGAAAAAGTCGGGTCAGTACAAATATCGTCACCATGGAAGGATGGAGCATGATAGAGTTCTTCGATTCGTCAACTCATTTCCAAGAGCCTTTGATCCAGGAGATCTTCACGATCGTTGATGTTCAAGATTTTTCGATGGAACGGAGGCAAAGCTCCCCCTAGGGTTGAGTTATGATCAGAACATGGGCTCTCGACTCTCTGCTTTCCCTTTTCAAAAATCACCGACCGGCTAGCCCAAGTCGACCATCTCCAGATCGGATCATGGGGCTCCAGAGAAGTCTGCTCCAATCAAATTGACGTCAGAGCCTACTAATGCATGGTCTGCACTGCCTTCATGAGACTGCAAACCTGCTAGACCAGTATGTTGAACTACTCTGCCTCCACCATAGTTGCAGGTGGAGCTTGAGTTGCCAAAGCCGAAATGAAAGTGGATAGATCTGGATGAGATCTGACTGCAAAGATCATTGACCGTCAGATCGAAGCTTTTCTAGAAGTTATTTTTTTCAGAAAGAACTCTAGAGAGAAAGAAGAGAGATCGCAGCTGAGCACTCCTTTAAGAATAAGAGAACCTTAGGAATAGACGGGCCCTTCCTCTAGTACCAATCCTATTGGTGCAAAATCTGATTGTCGTCAGAGAAGTACTGGAGTTGGAGGAGACAAGGTTGCTGCTGGTGATCTATAAAATAAGTCTCATCCAGAGCTCGAGGTGGTGGCTCCGACAAGACCCTCTGACGGTCAAGAAAATGAGTTGACGTAACTGATAGTGACAAGACCTAGCTTTTTCGATCAATAAAAATGGAGTGCTCAGTCAAGAAAATTACAAAATTTTAGAAAGAAGAAGAGAGCCTAGAGAAAACATATCTAAAGGATTTTTTTTATAGACAGAGCCTATAACAAACTGATAGTGACAGCCGTAACTGTCGGATAGTGGGTCGCTCGGGGCTACGTCGAGTTTGTTATGGAGGATACTGTTTGTTGTCGCAAGGTGCCAGTCCATTTGAGATTTGATAGTCAAAGTTTGAAGGGGTAGGTGTCGGTTGGTGATGATCTTTGAGCTATATCAATTCTAGAGGAGTTCGGACTCCTCTGAGGTAGTCTAGGTATGGGTCAATTCATGCTGTGTATGAGACCGAACTCATGCAAAGACCTTCCTGGATGACTACAGGGAGTTTGGTCGCTGGAGGAGTCCAAAAGGGTTCGACTGCTGGAGGAGTTCGGCTGCTGAAGGAGTCTGAAAGGGGTTTGGTCGCTAGAGGAGTTCGAAAGAAGTTCGACTATTGAAGGAGTCTGGAAGGAGTTCGGTTGCTTAAGGAGTTCGAAAGGGATTCGGCTGCTGGAGGAGTCCGAAAGGGGTTCGACTGTTGGAGGGGTCCGAAGGGAGTTCGACCGCTGAAGGAGTCTGAAAAGGGTTTGACTGCTGAAGAAGTTCCAAGAGAAAGAATTTTCGATCGAAGCTCTT
The DNA here is from genome assembly GCA_006176705.1 of Cocos nucifera. Taxonomy (NCBI): domain Eukaryota; kingdom Viridiplantae; phylum Streptophyta; class Magnoliopsida; order Arecales; family Arecaceae; genus Cocos; species Cocos nucifera. The sequence goes on from QRFJ01001222.1 coordinate 219,828, forward strand.
CTGTGATTACCAGTTACATTAGGCTAAGCATCAGACTGGACTTCAGTGGGAGCAGGAGTTATCCCCAACGGATGTTATTGATGAGAAATTGAGATCGTAAACACATCACTCTTCTCTACATGAAGATGTAGATTTATTTGGAAAGGAGCAACCTACTAAGGTGGAAGTAGAGAGTAGTGATAGCTCTCATCTCTATAGTTTGGGTACTAATACAGATTTAGATGATGGAAACTCTGGTCTACACTATACCGAGTTTAATGATCCTGGAGATATGAAATGGACCATCAAACTTGAAGTTGGAATGAAGTTTAGCAATGCTGTGCAGTTTAGGAAGGTGTTGTGGCTTTACAGTATACAACAGGACTTTTACTTTGTCTATAAAAAGAATGAGACAAGTTGGGTTATGGCTGTTTGCAAGCAAGATTGTAGGTGGAGGATTCATGCTTCACCAGCTCAGCAGGAGGATACCTTTCAAATCAAGACCTTCCGGTCAAAGCATAAATGTGGGAGGCAATTCGAAAATCATAAAGTCATATCCAAGTTTCTAGCAAAGAAGTATTTTGAGAAGATCATATTAGATGCAAAATGTAGTATCAAGGACTTCCGAGAGTATGTAAGAAGAGATGTAAAAGTTTCTGTTTCAAAGTCACAATGCAATAGAGCCAAAAGGAAAGCACTAGAAATTGTGCAGGGGAGCCACAAGACCAAGTATGCACATCTATGGTAGTATTGCCAGATAATTAGGCAAACTAATCCTAGAAGCACAATGTTCATGGAGGTCTATAGACCAAATGAGTCCAGTCAACCTATCTTTAGGAGACTATATTATTGTCTTGCTGCATGCAAGCATGGCTTTATCAATGATTGTAGATCTATGATTGGACTGGACGGATGCTATTTGAAAGGCTTATTTGGGGGATAGCTTTTGACTGCAGTCGGAAAAGATGGTAATGATAATATGTTCCCTATCACATGGGCCATTGTCGAGGCAGAGACAAAGGATAGTTCGAGCTGATTTTTGAGATGTTTATTGGATGACATTGGACCCTTAGAAGAGCATGGTTGGACCTTTATGTTAGATAGACAAAAGGTCAATTTTTAATCAAAAACACATAACTTAAGTTTAAATTATTTTAGGATTGTACTTGGATAATTTTGATGATGTTCACTTTTCAATTATGTAGGGTCTTGTTGAGATATTTTAAACTATTCTTCCTACTACTGATCATTGATTTTGTATGCGTCATTTGTGTTACATATATATGCCCTAGAAGTCAGAATTGGCTGACAGTTGTAATACACTTCAAAGGGCAAAATTATAATTTTGACTAATATCAATAAAATGGATTATTTTCTATCACATATGTATATTTAGTGTCTGTGATACATCCTTTGAGTTAATGGTAATGATAATTCATATTTTCAAGAGTTGAAAATTTAAGACATGAATAATCATTATTAACTCATAAAATGCTTCCGATCATAAGATCATCACGAGGATGGTGATTGATCCGAAAGGTTGGTGTACAATCGCTTCTCTTTAGTAGATGAGTCTTGAGTCTACGGTGTGGAGACATCGGAGTGAGAGTACAGATACTCGTTAGAGAACGAGAACACTGAGCGTAACCATCTCGAGTAGTCATTAGGGAGTCTACCTTCTCGTTAATGACTGACTCGATGCTGCAGTAGTATGTCTGGTTCTTTGACCTAAGATGCATCGGCAGTTCACCTTGAGGGTGTTATAGTTTGACTACACCATTACTCGGTCTCCTAGCCATTCAGAACCCTGAGGTGTATGTTGGCTATAGCATGTTCATTGTAGAAACTGGATAGCATCAAGATGGAATCTATCTACCTCGGTGGTAAAGGAGCAACCCTATGATGATCATAAGAATCAAGTCCAAAAGTCCATCGCCATGGTAGAGTGAAATAATAGAAAGAGTTTCTATTTAGGTTTTCATATTGGACTTGAATCGAATGATTACATCATATAATAGAGACTAGGGTTTGACGAGTTCACCTTAACCCTAATCTGATCGAAGCTCAAGATAGAAGAACTTAATCACATAGGTAGCTGCACCAAGAGGTTCGCATTCAGCTATGATGGATTGCCACCATATACTACTAAGTGTCACTGGTGGATTTTGAGAGCAATTAGAATGATTTAGATGATCGATTATTCTAGCTGTTCGAATCAGAAGAGTTCTGATCCATCGAAAGGAGTTTCGATGATGTCGATGATAGAGATCATGACATATTCCATTACCATACAGAACTGAACCTAACTAGGTCACACAAATAAGGATTTGAATCTGGTGATCATCAATTGAACTGATCTAGTTCAATTGATCTGAATGAGATTCAATTAGGTTCAAGAAAATCGTGCTAGCACTCGATTGAACCTAATGTTCTTCTTTTACTATCATAAATAGTTGTCTTGACTGAGCCAAAAGAGTTTGTGCTCGATCAGAGGCCTTCACTTTGTCTAACTGGAGCTTGTCCAAGTCAGAAAAGGTTATCTTATTTTGTAAGACATTACCTGCCATTTTTGGTCACCTACCATTTCTCATCCTTTGACTTTGGTCAAAAGTTGACCTTTGACTGATCAAACGTTGACCATTGATACTTTGACTTCTGTCTACATGTCACACACCTATTCAAAAGCTGGTGGGGGCCTATCCCCCTGTCAGAACCTGGCAAGGAGGAGGGTGCACGCCAAGCAAGGAGGAGGGCACACGCCACCCTTGGCGTGTGCCCAATTTGGAGGCGCCCAGGAGTCCCTGTTGGATAGGGACTCTATCTTCTTTTTGGATTCTAATTAGAGTTCTCCTAAGAACCAACTTTGATTGGTCTTAGGCACCCTCTAAGGAGAAATCCAGGGGACTCTATTCCCACCAATCAGATTTAGATCTGATTTCACAAAGAGTTATGATTGGTTGGGAAGAAGAGGAGTTGGATCACAGATAGTCTATAAATAAGACCCTGCGCCCAACTCAAAGAGCAATTGAAATTCCACACCCCAAGGCTGCTTCTCCTCTCCTCCTCCATGCCAAACCCACCTTCTCCCTCTCCTCTCCATGTCTAAAAGGAGTTTTGGACCTTGGTTGGTGCGATCCAGACGAGAGAAAGGCGACTGAAAGCTAGAAGGCTGCGCTGCTGCTAAGGACAACTGCTGATCTTCAAAAGAAGTTTTGAAGATCCTTCAGATCAGATCCAGATTTAATTTTTGAAAATATGATAGAGAAGAAGAGGATCTCTAAATTCAATCCAAGTGGATATCGGTAGAGGCCAAGCACTTACGTGGCTAGATCCAGAATCTTCCATTGCTCATAGGATCATCATCGGGTAATAGGATTACCCACTTCAAGGTAAATTAAATTTAATTTAATTTATCTAATTTTATTTTAATTATTAAAATAATAAGAATCAAATCTAAAACATCTCAAATCTAATCTAGATCAAAGAGAAAAAAATTTAAAATATATCTTTTGATCTGATCAGATCCGAACGAACCTGATCCAAAAAATCAAGATTTTCCTTCAATTGGTATCAGAGCCAAGGTTCTAAAAGTGTTTTGATCTATTTTTAAATTTATTTTAATTAAAAAATAAGTGATTTTAGATGTCACATAAGATGTGATTAGATCGAAATCAAAAAAAATTAAAATTAAATAATTTGGATCTAAGATTAGAAAATATGCATGACTAGTTCTAAAATAGAATAGTTCTTTAGAACAGTCTTGTATATTTTCAATCTAATTTGATTAAAACATATTTTAGATCTATTTATTTACTATTTTTTGATATTATAATGGTTATAATAACATCTAAAAAATAGTTGTAGAATAGTTCTGCATAATTATCTAGATTAAAATTTATTTTGATTAGATCAATTTAAATCTAATTTTTTAGTAGATTATTATGAGATAATTTAGATATGAAAATATGCATGATTTGATACATGAGATGTATGCAAAATATGCCATGATTAGATCTAATTCTGTATATGAGATATATGATATAGATCTAAAACTGTTTTGTAGTATTGCATGTTCCTGATTAAGGCGTTCCTCTTGGCCGTCCGATCATAAGAATGAAGAAGGGTTTGAGGCCCTCTCCTTCCTTCCGATGGGATGTTCTTATGACGTGTAGGGGTGCTACATGTTCATCCTTAATCAGAAACTCAAAACTTACTTTCTATAAAATTCTAGATCCTGAAACCCAATTAGTTCTGGCTTAACAATTTGGTTCTAAGGTATGTTTGGCACATACGACCGACTGATTTTTAATTTGGAAGCTACTCGACCTGAATGCATTCTTGTACGAGTTAATGACATATTCCTTCTATCGATCTTACTTACCTGGCCATATCTGTTGACACAGTTCAGATCTGAGGTGGTCAATAATCCAAGCTAACCCATGCCACTAGGTTAGTCATAATTGTTATGACTATGATAAGTCTAGTTTAAAGAGACCTGAATCAATTCTTCCTAAGAAAAGATTAAGTCTGAGGTCTTCCACCATTGTAGATGTGTGGGACCTTCCTGGGGTTGATTGTTTTCGACTGGATACAATGGCTCAGTTGCACCAGAAAGACGCAACCATGTCTATTAGGCATTGGATCCTATGGGCTGGAGGATGAGTTGGGCTTAATATTCTGGATACGGTGAGAGACTCAATTAGGAATCCAGTCTGTGCAATGGTGGGTCTGACTTAACTAAGGAGTGGATCAATATTCTGGATACGGTGAGATTCATGAATTAGAGACCAAGTTTGGGTGCACCATGATTAGAGAATCATTGAATAAGAGTTGTTCACTCATTGGCTAACCCATCATCAATAACTGTTAGGTGAGGTGATGAGTCAGTTGGTGAGACCCGCACCACCCACTAGAAATCATTAATCATGAAGATTTTTGCATCTCTACAGAGGGGAGTGTAGGGATTCGAAAAAATAGTAGGAGCTAATTTGTTTAAAAATAAAATCTCTAAATAAATTGATCAAGTCATAATTATAGTATCTAACTAGAATCTTTGACTCTCTATAGAAAAATATCTACATCCAACCCATTGGCACGTATCCTGGACACACACAGACTGACCAGACCTAATTATAAAGATTGGCTCAGGAACTACAAAATCATTTTGGATTTCGAAAAGTTAACCCATGTATTGGACCAGGACCCTCCCACCTTACCAGCTCGTCCATCCACTGAACAGAGAATATCTTTGAAAAAATGGATAGACGAAGATAATAAGGCCAGATATTATATGTTGGGCTCGATGTCTGATGAGCTCCAGCGCCAACATGAAGATATCAAAACTACTCGCCAAATGTTGGCTCACCTGTAGGAGATGTTTGGTGAACAGAGTTGCACAGCCAAGTATCAAGTCACGAAATAACTTTTTAAAGCTAAGATGCGTGATGGGCAGTCAGTCCAAGATCACTGTCTAATGATGATCAAGGACATGGAAGAGCTTGAGAAGCTCGGTATGAAGTTAGACTTGGATCTACAAAATGATATTATTTTGCAATCCTTTACTGATGCATATAGGCAATTCATCATGAATTACCACATGCATAAACTTCAAAATTTTTTGGCCGAATTAATGAATATGCTAGTCACCGTTGAGCTTTCTATGAAAGATTCTAAAGGCTCAGTTCTTGCTATGGAATAGACTTCTTTCAAAAGAAAGTCTTATGGAAAGAAAAAGAAGTCTATGAAAAAGCAGAAGATGGAAGGAGCAAAGAAGAAGAAGGCAGAGCCAAAGATGAAAGCAGTTGCCAAAGGAAAGTGTTTCCATTACAACAGCGATGGCTACTGAAAGTAGAACTGCCCCACTTACCTGGCCACCCTGAAGAACAAGAAGGAAGGTCATTCTGGAGGTGTGCTCGTCATTGAGTCTAATCTTACAGTTTCTTCTGCATCCAGTTGGATGCTTGACTCTGGTTCTAGTGCTCATCTGTGCACTTTCATGCAAGGTCTTGAGGATAGTAGGAGGCTGACGGATGGAGACATGATCCTACGCATCGATAATGGTTCAAGAATTGCTGCAGTGATGGTGGAAATATATCCTTTTCGATTACCATCTGGTTTAGACTTAGTTTTGAAAGACTGTTATTATGTGCCTACAGCTAGCAGGAATTTGATTTTTGTTTCATGCTTAACACAAGAAGGCTATGTGATTACATTCTTTAAGGACCATTGTAACATTCTTTATGAAAGAAATAAAATTGCAAATGGTTTTCTTATTAATGATCTTTATCAGCTACATATTGATGTACCTATTCTAACTATCGAGCAAAATGTGAATGCCAAATGACCTAGGGATAGTCCAAATGATAGATATCTATGGCACCTAAGATTAGATCATATAGCAGAAGATAGAATCAATAAATTAGAGAAAAATTGGCTATTGAGTCCATTGACTTTTGAGTCATATCCAACTTGTGAATCTTGTCTCCAAGGCAAAATGACCAAACTCCCTTTTGTAGGACATGGGGAGAGGGCCACAGATCTCTTTGCCCTAGTACATACTGATGTGTGCGGCCCATTTGATGTGCCGACTAGAGCTAATTTTGTCTACTTCATTACCTTTATCGATGATCTGTCTAGGTACGGGTATGTGTATCTTATGAGATATAAGTCTGAAGGTTTTGAAAAGTTCAAAGAATTCAAACATGAAGTAGAAAAATAAATTGGAAAACCCATTAAGATTCTTCGATCAGATCAAGGAGGTAATATCTTAGCCAATAATTTCTAGACTATCTCAAGGATAATGGCATAGTCTCTTAATGGACTCCATCAAGAACATCTCAACTCAATGGAGTTTCAGAACGAAAAAATCGGACTCTATTGGATATGGTCCGATTCATGATGAGCTTCACAGACTTTTCTGATTTTCTTTGGGGATATTCATTGTTAACTTCAATTTATCTACTGAATAGGGTTCTCTCTAAGACCGTTCCTACCACACCGTATGAGATATGGCATGGTAAGAAACCAAGTCTGAGTCATCTCAGTATTTGGGGTTGTCCGACTTACGTCAAAAGACAACAAGCAGATAAGTTAGAGTTTAGGTCCTTTAGAGCTCGATTCATAGGATATCCTAAAGAGTCATTAAGATACTATTTCTACATTCCAAAAGACCATAATGTAATTATGAGTCGACATGCCATCTTTCTTGAAAAATAGTTTATTCAAGATAGCAATATTGGAAAATAGATTAAGCTTGATGAGAAAGTCTCACAAGTACAACGAGCTAAGGACTAATGGAAACCAAATTAGGTTGAGCCAATAAGAACACTACCTCCTCCACCTCATAGATCGAAAAAAGTTTTCCATCCCCCTGAAAGATACTTAGGTATTATTTTAGAGAAAGTAGAAAAAATATTCCTCATAGGTAATGGTGCTCATGGTGATGATCCCAAAACCTACAATGAGACGATATCAGATATCGACTCTGAGAAATGGCTAGAGGAAATGCAGTCAGAAATTGACTCGATGCACTCAAACCAAGTCTGGACCTTGGTAGATCCACCAGAAGGTATAGTACCTATTGGGTGTAAATGGATCTTCAAGAGAAAGATTGGTGCAGATGGAAATATGGAGACATTCAAGGCTAGACTAGTGGCAAAAGGTTATAGTCAACGCAAAGGCATTGACTATCAGGATACCTTTTTCCAGTGGCTATGCTAAAATTCATCCGCACATTGCTTGCCGTTGCAGCCTATTTCGATTATGAAATATGGCAAATGGACGTGAAAACGACATTCTTAAATGGATATCTTGAGGAAGATATCTATATGGAACAGTCGCTAGGTTTCACATCCAGTGATACTGATCACAAGGTTTGCAAGCTGCAAAGGTCCATATATGGACTTAAGCAAGCATCTCGGAGCTGGAACACTCATTTCAATGATGTGATCAAAATGTTTGGTTTCATCAAAAATGAAGAGGAACCGTGTGTCTTCAAAAAGATCAGTGGGAGCATTGTTGTCTTTCTTATATTGTACGTGGATGACATCCTCCTTATTGAGAATGATATTTCCATGATGACGAACAGTCAAAATATGGTTGTCCAAGGAATTCTCTATGAAAGACCTAGGTGAAGCATCCTTTATTCTAGGAATTAAGGTCTATAGGAGATAGACCGAATAGGATGCTAGGACTTTCACAGAAGATGTACATAGAGGAAGTACTAAAGAGATTTAGTATGGAAAACTCTAAGAGGGGATTAATACCCTTCAGACATGGTATTCATCTTTCCAAGAAGATGTGCCCTAGCACACCTGAGGAAATAGAACGCATGAGCAAGATCCCTTATGCTTCTGCAATAGGGAGCCTCATGTATGCCATGCTATGTACATGACCTGATATAGCCCATGCTGTGAGTGTCACAAGCAGATATCAGTCAAATCCAGATGAAGAACACTGGACTTCTATAAAATGTATCCTTAAGTACTTGAGAAGAACTAAGGATATGATATTGGTCTTTGGTAATGGAGAACTCCAAGTCCAGGGATACACAGACTCAGATTTCATGTCTGATGTAGATGATCGAAAGTCAACATTTAGAATACTGTTTCTATGCAATGGTGGTGCTGTCAACTAGAAGAGTTTTAAGCAAATCGTAATAGCAGATTCCATCATGGAAGTAGAATATATCACTGCATCAGAGGCTACGAATGAAGCATTTTAGTACAAGAAGTTTGCTACAGAAATCGGAGTAATGCCATCAGATGCCATTCCTCTGTACTACAATAATAATGGTGCCATAGCCCTTGCTAAGGAGTCGAGGTCTCACCAGAAATTCAAGCACATTGAGTGGCGATACCACCTCATCCGTGATTACCTCGAGAAGGGTTACGTTGAGGTCAAGAGAGTCAACTCCGCAGATAATGCAACAGACCCACTTACAAAGTCGTTGGGACAACAAAAATTCGAAGCCCACCTTGAGAAGATGGAACTTAGACTTGTAGCCAATTGAGTTTAGAATAAGTGGGAGATTGTTAGATATATGTACCCTAAAAGCTAGAATTGGCTGACACTTGTAATACACTTCTAGGGGCAAAATTATAATTTTGACTATAATTAATAAAATGGATTATTTTCTATCACATATGTGTATTTAGTGTCTGTGATACATCCTTTGAGTTAATGGTAATGATAATTCATATTTTCAAGAGTTGAAAATTTAAGACATGAATAATCATTATTAACTCATAAAATGCTCCCGACCATAGGATCATCATGAGGATGGTGATTGATCCAGAAGGTTGGTGTACAATCGCTTCTCTTTAGTAGATGAGTCTTGAGTCTATGGTGTGGAGACACCAAAGTGAGAGTACAGGTACTCGTTAGAGAATGAGGGCACTGAGCGTGACCACCTCGAGTAGTCATTAGGAAGTCTACCTTCTCGTCAATGACTGACTCGATGTTGTAGTGGTGTGTCTGGTTCTTTGACCTGAGGTGCATCGACAGTTCACCTTGAGGTATTAAAGCTGAATGAACGGTTACTATCAGTCTGCCACAGACGCACGCTAAGCGGCTCCGCCAGACCTCGAGCAGTCCACCACTTGTCGGACGGTATGGCTGTCGCTTTCGACCTGACGACACACCTCTCTGCATCAAATCTGGTGCAGCCCTCGAGCGCCACCATCAGATAGCTGTAGCTGTCACCATCAAAACTCTGCCTATAGAAAGGAATCCTCCAGATACGCTATCCTTTTAATCTCTAACCCCTGATTTCTAAGCTCTAAGCTCTGCGGAACTCATTTTTCGAGCACTCCATTCTGTTGGCCAGAGTTGACTTGACCGTCGGAGGGTCCTGCCGAAGCCACCCTCCATCGGTCCAGACGGAATTTTATTTTGTAGGTCCCCGACGGTGACCTTCGTCCACCTCCGCTCCAGCTACTTCCGACGACGACTAGTTTCCTGCGTCAAACAGATTGGCGCTAGAGGAAGGGCATGAACCTCCGAGATTTCCTTGTTCTTAAAGGAGTGCTCGGCGATGATTTCTCTCTTTCTCTCTTCGGAGATTCTCTTTCTTCCTCACTAGAGTTCTTTTCTCGAAGAGAAAATGCCTCCCAGGGAGAGCTTCGACTCGACGATCATTGGCCTGCGCGCCAGATCCATCTGCTTTTCTATTTCAGCCCCGATAGCCTAGGTTCCATACAAAGCCACCATAGACGTGGAGCAGTTCAACCTGCTGGTTCGATTCGTGGGTCCTGCCGAGAAGATGCTGACTATGCGACAACTTTCGATGGGGACTTTGCCAACAAACCGCCATGAGGATGCGAAGAACGACCTTAGAAAGACAATTCGGGCATACCAATCACCCTAAGGAGGATAAATGGAGAGCAGAAGTTCTCCCGCAGAAGTGGAATGAAAGTTCGGTGCAAGCAAGGTCGAACTCAACCCCAAGTATGTCAATCAACGAACCCCCTACGAAGAATTCATAGGAGGTGGAGTAAAGTTCGGGCAAGCCAAAGCGAGCTCCCCCTCGAGCTCGTCGTCAAGGAAGTTCGGACAAAGAAGCATGAAGTTCTCCCACGGAGGGTTTTCGTGGGAAAGCGGAATGAAATTTGGGCAAGCAAAGCCGAGCTCCCCTCGAGCTCGTCGTTAAGAAAAGTCCGGATAAAGGGGCATGAAGTTCTTCTGCGGAAGGTTACATGGGAAAGTGGAATCAAGTTCGACACAAGTGAGGCCGAACTCCCCTCGAGCCCGTCATCGAGGAAGCCCCGATAGAGGGGCATTAACTTCTCCCGCAGAAGATTTCGCAAGAAGGTGGAATGAAGTTCGACCGCGTCCACGACCTCCATGGCGCAAGCGTGGCCAAACTTTCCTCAAAGCTCATCATCAAGGAAGCCCCGACAAAGGGGCATGAAGTTCTTCCATGGAAGGTTTCGCGGAAAAGTGGAATGAAGTTCGGTGCAAGCAAGGCCGAACTCCCTCTCGAGTCCATCATCGAGGAAGCCCGACAGAGGGGCATGAACTTCTCCCACAGAGAAGGTTTCGCAAGAAGGTGGAACGAAGTTTGGCCACATCCACAACCTCCCACGCAAGCGAGGCCGAACTCCCCTCGAAGCTCACCATCAAGGAAGCCCCGACAAAAGGGTATGAAGTTCTTCCGTAGAAGATTTCATGGGAAAGCGAAATGAACTTCGGCACAAGCGAGGCCGAACTTCCCCTCGAAGCTCATCATCGGAATGAAGTTCGGCGGTATCAAGGCCGAACTCTCCCTCAAAGCTCATCATCGGAATGAAGTTCGGCGCAAGTGAGGCCGAACTCCCGCTTAAATATATCACCAAGGAAACCCCCTACAAAGATTTCACAAGAGGTGAGATGAAGTTCGGCCGCGCTCACGACCGCCCCAGGGCAAAAGAGGCTGAACTCCCTCTCGAGTATAACTCCAAGGAAGCCCCGACAAAGGGGCATGAAGTTCTCCCATAGATTTTACAAGGAGACGGAATGAAGTTCGGCCACGTCCACAACCTCCCCAGCACAAGCAAGGCCCAAACTTTTCGAGCTTGCCACCAAGGAAGCCTCGACAAAAGGGCACGAAGAAGTCCTCCTCCCGAAAGGTTCTATGGCTGCGCCCCCCGCAACGCTCCTCGAACTTAAGTTCTCATGGAAGTTAAGAACCGGCTACCAAGACCAGAAGGATTACGACCTCCTCCAGGCATGCACGATCGAAGCAAGTAATGCTTCGACCATTACGACCACGGCCACAACACTGATGAATACATTCAGCTTCGAGATGAAATTGAGGAGCTCGTCGGAAAGGAGCGCCTGGGTAAATTCCTCCGACGCCAGCCTGAAGCAGGAGAAGATCGGCCAAGGGTGCTGCCGTAGCCAGAAAGGACAAGAAGGTCGGCCACCTCATGGCATCATCAACGTTACCCTTGGGAGGAGCTTGGTGCATCGGCGATCCGTCATCTCCCAGTGTCAAAGCCAAGAGAAGCATGCTCCAAATTGAGGAGGCCGGCATGAGATAGAGGAGGTCATCTGGCCTGGGACTTACTGTCGGAGAGAACTCGGAGGAACAACGCCTCCATGACCCTGAAACGGGAATGTGCTGCGAGTAACTTTCCCTCGGTAAAATTCTCTCCCAATAAATAATATTGTTTCTGGGTGCAAAAACTATGTGATGATAGGAAAGAAGCAGTCAATAATTACCATATTAGGAATAGGAGGAGAACCTCATCCTAACACGAGTAGGTCAAAGACCTTCAACCTTGGTCAGAGATAAGATCTCTTCCGAGCGATCGATGATAAACTCGGCCAGAGATAAGATCTCTCCCGAGCGAAGGCCTCATTCACAAAGGACGAGACAGGGGGAGAGGCATGGACGACAGTCCGTATGTGCCCCCATAGCCTATTAGGCACAGAAGGAGAACCTCGTCCTAACGCGAGCAAAGTTGAAGGCCTCGTTTCACCTATTAGACGAGATGGGGGGAGACGGACGATGGTTTGAATGTGCCCCACAGTCCGTTAGGATACAGGAGGAGAACCTCGTCCTAAACACGAGCAAAGTCGAAGACCTCATTCACCTTAGACGAGATGAGGGAGAGGCACGAACGACGGTCCGTTTGTGCCCCCACAGTCCGTTAGAAACAGAAGGAGAATCTCATCCTAACGCGAGTAGAGTCGAAGGCCTCGTTCACCTTAGACTGAAATGGGAGGAGACGGACGACGGTCCGAATGTGCCCATAGCCTGTTAGGAATAGGAGGAGAACCTCGTCCTATGCGAGCAAAGTTGAAGGCCTCGTTTACCTAAAGACGAGATGGGGGAGACAGACGGACGGTCCGAATGTGCCCCCACAGCCGTTAGGAATAGGAGGAGAACCTCATCTAATGCGAGCAAAATCGAAGGCCTCATTCACCTTAGACGAGATGGGAGGAGAGGCGCGGACGGACGGTCCGTATGGTCCCCCATAGCCCATTAGGAACGGGAAGAAGAATCTCGTCCTAAACATAAGCAAAGTCGAAGGCCTCGTTCACCTTAGACGAGATGGGGAGATGGACGACAGTTTGAATGTGCCCCTACAACCATTAGGAACAGAGGGGAACCTCATCCTAACGCGAGCACCCATTATCAACCTTCGGTCAAAAGAATAAGATCTCTCCCGAGGGTCTGACAACCTTGGCCCCGGCGACTGAGACAACCTCGGCCAATAGATGAGCTCTCTCCAGAGCGACCAAGATAACCTCGGCCAGAGATAAGATCTCTCCCAAGAAACCTCGGCTAGAGATAACGATCTCTCCCGAGGCGACAACCTCAGCTGAGAGATAAGATCTCTCTCGAGCAAACACCTCGACAGAGAGCGAACCGTGACAACCTCGGTAGAGATAAGATCTCTCCGATCGACCAAGCCAACCTCGATCAGAGATGGAGATCCCTCCTGATCGGATCGAGCCAACCTCGGCCAGAGATCGGATCTCTCCCAGAGCGCCCGTATTGACCTCGGTTGCAGGAGAGGAGATCTCCTCCAAGTTAGCCTCGACTGTAGGAGACAATGTCCTCCCCGATGAGCTCAACCTTCGACTCGATCGTAGGAGGCGAGGCCTACTCAACCTCAGTTGGAGATGGGATCTCTCTCGGGCTTCAACATCAACATCAAACTTTAGCTGGAGAAGAAATCTCCCCGAGCTTCGACCTGAACCAGCACGGAGAAGAAGACTTCGCAGTCGCCTTTTTTGCACTCCCTTCCTTCGAGTTTCAACTCAGAAGTGGGAGGACTATTGTTGGGGATAAACCCCACTCTTGCTGAAGTCTAGTTCGATGCTCAGCCTAATGCAACTAGTAGCCACGGAAGAGCTTCAGCGGATGGGTCTTAGCCGAACTCGTGCAGCGCGGTCGAATCTCAGCCGGTCGAGCTCCTTCGAACCCCAGCGGCCAAACTCCTCAGCGGTCGTCCCTCGGTTGAACTTTCGAGCAGCCGACCCTTCAGCTGGTTGAGCTTCTTCGGACTCCCCAGCGGTCGAGCTGCTCAGCCGGCCGAGCTCCTTCGGACTTCTAACGGCCGAACTCCATCAGCGGTCGTTCCTCAACCGAACTCCTCAAGCGGCCGTCCCTTCAGCCGACCGAGCTCCTTCGGACTCTCAGCGGTCGAACTTCTCAGTAGTCGTCCCTCGGCCGAACTTCTTTCGAGCTCCCCCTTGGCAAACTCCTCTGGAGTCGATATATGCCGAAGTTCATTGATCAATGCCTGCTTTCTAAGAGCCATGGCTATTAAAGCTAGATGAATGATCACCATCAGTCTCCACAGCGACGCTACAAGCGGCTCCCGCCAGACCTCGAGCAGCCCACCACTGTGCGACGGTAATGGCTGTCGCTTTCGACTTGACGACACCATCCTCTTCGCATCAATCCGGTGCAGCCTCGAGCGGCCCACCATCAGACAGCTGCGCTGTCACCATCAAGCGCCTGTAAAGGACCCTCCAGATACGATATCCTCTAATCTCTAACCTCTGATCTAATGCTCTAAGCTCTGCGGAACTCATTCTCGAGCACTCCATTCCTATTGGCCAGAGCTGACTTGACCGTCGGAGGGTCCTGTCGGACCACCCTCCATCGCTCTGGATGAAACTTTATTTTGCAGGTCTCCGACGGTGACCTCGTCCACCTCCGCTCCAGCTGCTTCCGGCGACGATCAATTTCTGCATCAACAATTATCAATGTATTGTTAGAAGTGGGTACCTAATTATAAGTATAACATACGAAGGCCAGATAAGGGGAGATTAACATTAGTTGCTATCTCTTGTTTCTCTTTTTTTAATAAAAAAAATTTATTATTATTATTATTATTATTTAAAAAAATAAAAGCCTTCTGAATTCTGTGCGTAAAAGAAACTTCCAAAGGCACTAAAAACAAATAAAACAAACATGAGGGCAGGGGTTTGGGGGTTTACAAATGGATGGTGGATGTGTGCAATCCTCACTTTCCATACTTTAACTTTATAATTATGAATATATGTTGATATTCGAATGCACCTCACTTTCCATGTCCTGGAGATGCTTAAACTCTGTAAGCAATCCTCACTTTCCATGTCCTGAGGACACTAAAACTCTGTAGGTGAGTCTATTAGAAGAGTTTATTTTGTTTCTCCGAGGTGTACTGGCATGGAAGTTGAAGGCTGGAGTAACAATCTTATACTTTGTCCCAAATATGATCTCGATATTTTGAGGAGACAGAAATGTTAGTTACACGCTATTTGCATGAGTAATTGTGACCAATTGTCTATGACGTTAGCAGGCCCTAACATACTTTTTCACATATTATATGATACCATACAGAACTTTTACAAGTTGTTATTTGACTTTTATGGTTTTCCCTCCAATAAATCATCTTTGCCTTGATTACATTCAACTTAAGCGAATGCGCAATAAGCATGATGTAACGTAGGAATTGCAACATTAAATTGAGAAAAAAAGGACAGGTGACATATCCAATATAAATTAATCGAATTGTGATTTTGGTTTGACTGTCTTTTTTTTTTTTTGACTGAAATTTTGGTTTGACTGTCATTCACTGCTTAGTGCCTGTTGAGCAGAAGTTTGATTCCAAAGTACTTAATTTGATGGAAATTTAATCTTTAGCCGTTTGTCATTATTTTTGAATGTGTACCGTATAAGATGCAAAAGTGCAGTAAAATTCACCAAGACCAAAAATGAACTGAGACATGGCAGGCCTAAAACTAGTAAGCTTATGAGTAAACCTAGAACAAGGGTGAGAGATCTAGACTGAAAGTTCCCATCAGCTACTGCACAGAGTTTAGTATGCTTGTAAGTAAATATGCAGTAAAATATTCTGAAGGCTTCTTATATTGTACGTGAGGGTGATTCTGTTGTTAACTTGCTAGTTGATTTTCTATTTTGGGACTAGTCTTCTCATACAGACAAAATGGTTGGAGATTAATGACTAATTTACTGGTTCATAAGGTGACCCAGGGTCTGTCGGAAGTTAATAGTGTTGCATATTAGAATGACAACATATATGGTTAATTAAACAGGAATTATGTATAGACCTTTATGTCAGATATTCTTTTATAATTTATTATATATTTTATTTTTCGATTCTCTGGGATATATTTATAATAAATTGATATAACAAATACAGATATCTTTGTAATAAATTGGCATAATAAATATGATTTTTACCCCAAAAATTATATATACTCTTGGATGTGGTATAATTTATATAAGCCTTGCTATAGGATCTATATGTTGCCTAGAGGTAGCAATCCAGAGGAGGAGATGAATTGGATTTATAAATTTTGGTCAAATTAAACTTTAAATCTATAATATGCTTGTAATTAATAGAACTTGAGTATTTGTGATGGATATGCAATGCAACAGTGAAATTAAAATCAACTAAATAATATAAATATTAAAGCAAGTAATGAAGGTAGGAAAGCAGAAACACAATACAAACATACAAGAATTTTAAGTGGTTCGGTGTAATCCTACACCTACATTCTCTCCTTAAGCTCTTTTTGGGATTTCACTATAATCCTTAGATTACAACGTGTTTGTTTTAATCCGAAGATCATAAATAAACCTAGTTAATTTTGCCAGACTCATCAACTACAACCATACACCGATAGTTTTTTCGATTTCACTATCAATTCAGTGATTTAACCTAAAGAGCATCAACCACCACCTTTATACTATCCAATTACCGGCTTGGACCAGCCTATTACCCCAAGTTTCTTCCAAAAAAACTTGTAGGAATAAAAAATATAAATATAAAAATTCAGCACAAGACTAAAAATAAAAAAGAACTTTTTTTGTGGTGTGAGAATAAAAGGCTGAATGAGTGCTGTTTGGCTACTTTTCTCTCTTCAAATGGTACTGAGAGATTACTTGAAGTATTGTAGTAGATAACTCTTAAGGTCCTCTAAATTTGAAGCTCAAATCTTTTTTTTTCTCTTTTTATTCGATATTCAATGTAATACAACTCTTCTTGAATGATTTTCTTTCTTAAAAACTTAATCTTTTTCTTCCAAAATATTTTTCTAACTCTTTTTATACATGGGAGTGGCTTTTGAGATGAGTTTTTACCCATTGAAAAGCTTGGACTTGCGTTGAAGTGAGAAAAAGCCCATTGAGGAGAAGTCCAGAAAACTAGCCATTATGTTATATCCCGTGCTTGGGTCAATATTTTTTCTTCAGGTATCGATACTTTTTTCTTAGGTATCGATATCTTCTAAGGATCTAAAAGATTTCTGCTCTCTGTCTTTTATTTTGTGCAATAGAGGTTGAACCTTGGGGTCAACCTCTGATGGGCATTATCTTACTCCTCTCTTAATGTCCGATCTCTTTTCAGTTCATAAAGTTGTGGTAATGAAGAATACGCAACCGTAAGTTGGAAAAAAAAAAAAAAAAGTATTGCTCTTTACAATATTGCTCTAAAAAAAAAAAGTATTGCTCTTTACAATATAACTATAACTTGTGCTGTATCTATTTAGCAAGCATTGCTTTTTTTTTAAAAAAAAAAATATTGCTCTATTTAGCATAGCTTTCTTGCTCATTTTCATTACAGTTGGAAGAGAAAATCAATAAGTTACCTCTTTTTCCACCCAATTAGAAGGAGAGAAAAAAAGAGAAAAAAGTAAAGAAGTCAAAAAAGATAAAGAATGAAAGGGAGAAAGAAATACACACGTAAGGATACAAATGGGCCAACACTCATCCACCTTTACTTTCATTCTTTTGGGCTATCCTATGTAAAATTTTGCACAACCTCGGCTCGAGCTAAGCCCATTTACATTCTTACACGCACATGCAAGAGAAACAAATAGTCTTACTAGTGTTTGAATTTTAATCATTAGTCACATACATTGCATATGCTAGGCGATAGTAGGATAAAAGTTAAAAATCCTAACATCGCTGATGCAGCCATTCTTGGCCAACATTTAGGGAGTTTGAACTAGAATTCTATTTAGCTACCTATCCCAATTTTGTGTCCCCTTCTCTTTTCCTCTGAAAGGAATATCTTATTAAAAAAGTTAAATAAACTTGTGTGAACGGTATTAAATTCTAAAACTACGAGGATTGAAATTTTCTTTTGACCGGTAAATAACTAAATAAAATAATAATCTTGATAGAATTAGAATATGCGCTGGGTCTCAAAACTTCTTTTCATTGCAAAGCCTATCTTGATAACTCAAAACTTATCATACACAATCTTACACTAAAATAATAATTCTTTGACCACCTCATCCCCTTTCAACTGTACGTCCGTATTATCATGGACGTGTATATACGAAAGAATTTAAGAAAGATCCGAGAAGGTGAGAATCCCTTAAACCCATTTTCCTTCACTTCCAGTCCTAATGATTTTCTACATAATGTTAATAATGCTTATTGTTCATAGGTAATGTTTTGTGTGCATTCACTAACTTGGAAAAAATAGTTCAAAACTATGCCAAGATAGTCTAGTAAATATCTATTACAATCCCATACCTGACTTGGTACTAGATTATTTTTGGATCCATGGAGTATGGGCATAGGACTGTAAGTTGAGATTGAATATTAGTTCTGGTCTAATATGGCCAAATCCAACTCGAACCTGACCTTGTTGCCTGGAATCATAACACTTCATTGAGCATCTCACTCACTTTGATCTCAAAGAAACCAGCATGTAAGCCACCTCATGATAACCTCGGTAAGGGTTACTCATGCTAAAGACCCGTCCTGTGACAATTACTGGATTTTGAATACCAAAAACTTGGATATTGTGATCATGCTCCACCAAGGGTCCGATGCACTATAACACCTATTCCATCAAATGTAGTGTTCCCAAGTAACAAAACAAATGTAAGCGTCATCGAGCTCAGTTTGATGGGGCCACGGTGGGGTCAAAGCTCATCTTCTAGCTGCTTTTGAGCTTCAAGCTTCATATCAAGCTCAACCCATATATTATTTCATCAAGTCTAATTAAGCCTAGTTTTGAGACTTGTTGAACAAGAGTATACTTTTATTTATTTTAAATCAAGCAAAATCAGTGAAACTTGAAGAAAATTTTGACTAAAGTTTGAGTCAAAATAATGCTAATAAGTTCAATAACGAGCATTATTAAGCCAAGCCTAATCAGGTCGAACCTATCTCAAGCTCGGCTCAAGCTCAAGAACTTTGGCTCATCTAATTTCAAACCAAGCTTGATTGAGCTCATCCACAAAGCCAAACTAGAGCAAAACTCAAACAGCTCAAATCAATTGACATTCCTTGTTTTAGGTAACAAGATAAATAATTGTTTTACATCTGTTGGGAATAAACCTTGCTCCTGCCGAAGTCTAGTTCGATGCTCAGTCTAATGCAACCAGTAGCCACGGAAGAGCTTCAGCGGACGGGTCTTAGCCAAACTCGTGCAGCCGGCCGAACTGCTCAGCCGATCGAGCTCCTTCGGACCCCAGCGGCCTAACTCCTCAACGGTCGTCCCTCGGTCGAACTCCTTGAGCGGCCGACCCTTCAGCCAGCCGAGCTCCTTCGAACTCCCAGCGGTCGAACTCCTTAGCGGTTGTCCCTTGGCTGAACTCCTCAAGCGGCCGTCCCTTCAGCCGACCGATCTCCTTCGGCTCCAGCGGCCGAACTCCTCAATAGTCGTCCCTCAGCCGAACTCCTCAAACGACCATTTTTTCAGCCGATCGAGCTCCTTCGGACTCCCAGCGGCCGAACTCCTCAGCGGTTGAACTCCTTCCGAGCTCCCCCTTGTCCGAACTCCCCTGGAATCGATATATGCCAAAGTCCATCGATCAATGTCTGCTTTCTGAGAGTCATGGCTATTAAAGCTGAATGAACGGTTACTATCAGTCTGCCACAGACGACGCTACAGCGGCTCCGCCAGACCTCGAGCAGTCCACCACTGTCGGACGGTATGGCTGTCGCTTTCGACCTGACGACACCATCCTCTCTGCATCAAATCTGGTGCAGCCTCGAGCGGCCCACCATCAGATAGCTGTAGCTGTCACCATCAAACTCTGCCTATAGAAAGGATCCTCCAGATACGCTATCCTTTAATCTCTAACCACTGATTTCTAAGCTCTAAGCTCTGCGGAACTCATTTTCGAGCACTCCATTCCTGTTGGCCAGAGTTGACTTGACCGTCGGAGGGTCCTGCCGAAGCCACCCCTCCATCGGCTCCAGACGGGATTTTATTTTGTAGGTCCCCGACGGTGACCTCGTCCACCTCCGCTCCAGCTACTTCCGACGACGACTAGTTTCTGCGTCAACAGATTGGCGCTAGAGGAAGGGCATGAACCTCCGAGATTCCCTTGTTCTTAAAGGAGTGCTCGGCGATGATTTCTCTCTTCTCTCTTCGGAGATCTCTCTTCTTCCTCACTAGAGTTCTTTCTCGAAGAGAAAATGCCTCCCAGGAGAGCTTCGACTCGACGATCATTGGCCTGCGCGCCAGATCCATCTGCTTCTATTTCAGCCCCGATAGCCTAGGTTCCATACAAAGCCACCATAGACGTGGAGCAGTTCAACCTGCTGGTTCGATTCGTGGTCCTGCCGAGAAGATGCTGACTATGCGACAACTTTCGATGGGGACTTTGCCAACAAACCCGCCATGAGGATGCGAAGAACCGACCTTAAGAAAGAGCATTCGGGCATACCAATCACCCTAAGGAAGGATAAATGGAGAGCAGAAGTTCTCCCGCAGAAGTGGAATGAAGTTCGGTGCAAGCAAGGTCGAACTCACCCTCAAGTATGTCATCAACGAAACCCCCTACGAAGAATTCATAGGAGGTGGAGTAAAGTTCGGGCAAGCAAAGCCGAGCTCCCCCTCGAGCTCGTCGTCAAGGAAGTTCGGACAAAGAAGCATGAAGTTCTCCCACGGAGGGTTTCGTGGGAAAGCGGAATGAAATTTGGGCAAGCAAAGCCGAGCTCCCCCTCGAGCTCGTCGTTAAGAAAGTCCGGATAAAGGGGCATGAAGTTCTTCTGCGGAAGGTTACATGGGAAAGTGGAATCAATTCGACACAAGTGAGGCGAACTCCCTCGAGGTCTCGAGGAAGCGATAGAGGGGTTCTCCCGCAGAAGTTTCAAGAAGGTGGAATGAAGTTCGAGGGTCCACGACCTCCATGGCGCAAGCGTGGCCAAATTCCTCAAAGCTATCATCAAGGAGCCGACAAAGGGCATGAAGTTCTTCCATGGAAGGTTTCGCGGAAAAGTGGAATGAAGTTCGGTGCAAGCAAGGCGAATCCTCTCAGTCCATCATCGAGGAGCCCGCAGAGGGGCATGAACTTCTCCCACAGAAGTTTCGCAAGAGGTGGAACGAAGTTTCACAACTACCATCAAGGAAGCCCCGACAAAAGGGTATGAAGTTCTTCCGTAGAAGATTTCATGGGAAAGCGAAATGAAGTTCGGCACGGAAGCGAGGCCGAACTTCCCCTCGAAGCTCATCATCGGAATGAAGTTCGGCGGTATCAAGGCCGAACTTCTCCCTCAAAGCTCATCATCGGAATGAAGTTCGGCGCAAGTGAGGCCGAACTCCCGCTTAAATATATCACCAAGGAAACCCCCTACAAAGATTTCACAAGAGGTGAGATGAAGTTCGGCCGCGCTCACGACCGCCCCAGGGCAAAAGAGGCTGAACTCCCTCTCGAGTATAACTCCAAGGAAGCCCCGACAAAGGGGCATGAAGTTCTCCTGCAAATAGATTTTACATAGGAGACGGAATGAAGTTCGGCCACGTCCACAACCTCCCCAGCACAAGCAAGGCCCAAACTTTTCGAGCTTGCCACCAAGGAAGCCTCGACAAAAGGGCACGAAGAAGTCCTCCTCCCGAAAGGTTCTATGGCTGCGCCCCCCGCAACGCTCCTCGAACTTAAGTTCTCATGGAAGTTAAGAACCGGCTACCAAGACCAGAAGGATTACGACCTCCTCCAGGCATGCACGATCGAAGCAAGTAATGCTTCGACCATTACGACCACGGCCACAACACTGATGAATACATTCAGCTTCGAGATGAAATTGAGGAGCTCGTCGGAAAGGAGCGCCTGGGTAAATTCCTCCGACGCCAGCCTGAAGCAGGAGAAGATCGGCCAAGGGCGCTGCCGTAGCCAGAAAGGACAAGAAGAAAGTCGGCCATAGCTAGAGACTCAAGGAGGTGGCATCACGGCCTCATCCACGTTACCCTTGGGAGGAGCTTGGTGCATCGGCGATCCGTCATCTCCCAGTGTCAAAGCCAAGAGAAGCATGCTCCAAATTGAGGAGGCCGGCATGAGATAGAGGAGGTCATCTGGCCTGGGACTTACTGTCGGAGAGAACTCGGAGGAACAACGCCTCCCACGACCCTGAATTCAAAAAATCGAGGAATGTGCTGCGAGTAACTTTCAGTAGACCTCGGTAAAACTTCTCTGCCCAATAAATAATATTGTTTCTGGGTGCAAAAACTATGTGATGATAGGAAAGAAGCAGTCAATAATTACCATATTAGGAATAGGAGGAGAACCTCATCCTAACACGAGTAGGTCAAAGACCTTCAACCTTGGCTCAGAGATAAGATCTCTTCCGAGCGATCGATGATAAACTCGGCCAGAGATAAGATCTCTCCCGAGCGAAGGCCTCATTCACAAAGGACGAGACAGGGGGAGAGGCATGGACGACAGTCCGTATGTGCCCCCATAGCCTATTAGGAACAGAAGGAGAACCTCGTCCTAACGCGAGCAAAGTCGAAGGCCTCGTTCACCTTAGACGAGATGGGGGGAGACGAACGACAGTTTGAATGTGCCCCCATAGCCCATTAGGAACAAGGAGGAGAACCTCGTCCTAACGCGAGCAAAGTCAAAGACCTCATTCACCTTAGACGAGATGCAGGGGAGAGGCACTCCCTCGGGTTTGTGCCCACAGTCCGTTAAACAATAGGAGATCCATCCCAAAGCGAGTAGAGTCGAAGGCCTCGTTCACCTTAGACGAGATGGGGGGAGACGGACGACGGTCCGAATGTGCCCCCATAGCCCGTTAGGAACAAGAGGAGAACCTCGTCCTAATGCGAGCAAAGTCGAAGGCCTCGTTCACAAAGGACGAGATGGAGGGAGAGGCACGGACGACGGTCCGAATGTGCCCCCACAGCCCGTTAGGAATAGGAGGAGAACCTCATCCTAATGCGAGCAAAGTCCAAGCCCGTTAGAATAGGAGGAGAACCTCGTCCTAATGCGAGCAAAATCGAAGGCCTCGTTCACCTTAGACGAGATGGGGAAGGAGGCGCGGACGACGGTCCGAATGTGCCCCCACAGCCCATTAGGAACGGAAGAAGAATCTCGTCCTAACATAAGCAAAGTCGAAGGCCTCGTTCACCTTAGACGAGATGGGGGGAGATGGACGACAGTTTGAATGTGCCCCTACAGCCCATTAGGAACAAGAGGGGAACCTCATCCTAACGCGAGCACCCGTATCAACCTCGGTCAAAAGAAATAAGATCTCTCCCGAGGGTCTGACAACCTTGGCCCGAGCGACTGAGACAACCTCGGCCATAGATGAGCTCTCTCCAGAGCGACCAAGATAACCTCGGCCAGAGATAAGATCTCTCCCAAGAAACAACCTCGGCTAGAGATAAGATCTCTCCCGAGCGACAACCTCAGCTAGAGATAAGATCTCTCTCGAGCAACAACCTCGACAAGAGCGACCGTGACAACCTCGGTCAGAGATAAGATCTCTCCCGATCGACCAAGCCAACCTCGATCAGAGATGAGATCCCTCCTGATCGATCGAGCCAACCTCGGCCAGAGATCGGATCTCTCCCGAGCGCCCGTATTGACCTCGGTTGCAGGAGAGGAGATCTCCTCCAAGTTAGCCTCGACTGTAGGAGACAATGTCTCCCCCGATGAGCTCAACCTTCGACCTCGATCGTAGGAGGCGAGGCCTACCTCAACCTCAGTTGGAGATGGGATCTCTCTCGGGCTTCAACATCAACATCAACTTTAGCTGGAGAAGAAATCTCCCCCGAGCTTCGACCTGAACCAGCACGGAGAAGAAGACTTCGGCAGTCGCCTTTTTTGCACTCCCTTCCTTCGAGTTTCAAACTCAGAAGTGGGAGGACTATTGTTGGGGATAAACCCCACTCTTGCTGAAGTCTAGTTCGATGCTCAGCCTAATGCAACTAGTAGCCACGGAAGAGCTTCAGCGGATGGGTCTTAGCCGAACTCGTGCAGCCGGTCGAACTGCTCAGCCGGTCGAGCTCCTTCGAACCCCAGCGGCCAAACTCCTCAGCGGTCGTCCCTCGGTTGAACTTCTCGAGCAGCCGACCCTTCAGCTGGTTGAGCTTCTTCGGACTCCCAGCGGTCGAGCTGCTCAGCCGGCCGAGCTCCTTCGGACTTCTAACGGCCGAACTCCTCAGCGGTCGTTCCTCAACCGAACTCCTCAAGCGGCCGTCCCTTCAGCCGACCGAGCTCCTTCGGACTCTCAGCGGTCGAACTTCTCAGTAGTCGTCCCTCGGCCGAACTTCTTTCGAGCTCCCCCTTGGCCAAACTCCTCTGGAGTCGATATATGCCGAAGTTCATTGATCAATGCCTGCTTTCTAAGAGCCATGGCTATTAAAGCTAGATGAATGATCACCATCAGTCTGCCACAGGCGACGCTACAGCGGCTCCGCCAGACCTCGAGCAGCCCACCACTGTCGGACGGTATGGCTGTCGCTTTCGACTTGACGACACCATCCTCTTCGCATCAAATCCGGTGCAGCCTCGAGCGGCCCACCATCAGACAGCTGCAGCTGTCACCATCAAGCTTTGCCTGTAAAAAGGACCCTCCAGATACGATATCCTCTAATCTCTAACCTCTGATCTCTAAGCTCTAAGCTCTGCGGAACTCATTCTCGAGCACTCCATTCCTATTGGCCAGAGCTGACTTGACCGTCGGAGGGTCCTGTCGGAGCCACCCTCCATCGGCTCTGGATGAAACTTTATTTTGCAGGTCTCCGACGGTGACCTCGTCCACCTCCGCTCCAGCTGCTTCCGGCGACGATCAATTTCTGCATCAACAATATCAATGATTGTTAGAAGTGGGTACCTAATTATAAGTATACATACGAAGGCCAGATAAGGGGAGATAACATTAGTTGCTATCTCTTGTTTCTCTTTTTTTAATAAAAAAATATTATTATTATTATTATTATTATTTAAAAAATAAAAGCCTTCTGAATTCTGTGCGTCAAAAGAACTTCCAAGGCACTAAAACAAATAAAACAAACATAGAGGGCAGGGGTTTGGGGGTTTACAAATGGATGGTGGATGTGTGCAATCCTCACTTTCCATACTTTAACTTTATAATTATGAATATATGTTGATATTCGAATGCAACCTCACTTTCCATGTCCTGGAGATGCTAAACTCTGTAAGCAATCCTCACTTTCCATGTCCTGGAGACACTAAACTCTGTAGGTGAGTCTATTAGAAGAGTTTATTTTGGTTCTCCGAGGTGTACTGGCATGGAAGTTGAAGGCTGGAGGTACAATCTTATACTTTGTCCCAAATATGATCTCGATATTTGAAGGAGACAGAAATGTTAGTTACACGCTATTTGCATGAGTAATTGTGACCAATTGTCTATGACGTTAGGCAGGCCTAACATACTTTTCACATATTATATGATACCATACAGAACTTTTACAAGTTGTTATTTGACTTTTATGGTTTTCCCTCAAATAAATCATCTTTGCCTTGATTACATTCAACCTTAAAGCGAATGCGCAATAAGCATGATGTAACGTAGGAATTGCAACAATTAAATTGAGAAAAAAGGACAGGTGACATATCCAATATAATTAAATCGAATTGTGATTTTGGTTTGACTGTCTTTTTTTTTTTTTGACTGAAATTTTGGTTTGACTGTCATTCACTGCTTAGTGCCTGTTGAGCAGAAGTTTGATTCCAAAGTACTTAATTTGATGGAAATTTAATCTTTAGCCGTTTGTCATTATTTTGGATGTGTACCGTATAAGATGCAAAAGTGCAGTAAAATCTCACCAAGACCAAAAATGAACTGAGACATGGCCAGGCCTAAAACTAGTAAGCTTATGAGTAACCCTAGAACCAAGGGCTGAGAGATCTAGACTGAAAGTTCCCATCAGCTAACTGCACAGAGTTAGTATGCTTGTAAGTAAATATGCAGTAAATATTCTGAAGGCTTCTTATATTGTACGTGAGGGTGATTCTGTTGTTAACTTGCTAGTTGATTTTCTATTTTTGGAGACTAGTCCTTCTCATACGAGACAAAATGGTTGGAGATTAATGACTAATTTACTGGTTCATAAGGTGACCCAGGTCTGTCGGAAAGTTAATAGTGTTGCATATTAGATGACAACATATATGGTTAATTAAACAGGAATTATGGTATAGACCTTTATGTCAGATATTCTTTATAATTTATTAAATATTTTATTTTTCGATTCTCATGGATATATTTATAATAAATTGATATAACAAATACAGATATCTTTGTAATAAATTGGCATAATAAATATGATTTTTACCCCCAAAAAAATTATATATACTCTTGGATGTGGTATAATTATATAAGCCTTGCTATAGGATCTATATGTTGCCTAGAGGTAGCAATCCAAGAGGGAGGAGATGAATTGGATTTATAAAATTTTGGTCAAATTAAACTTTAAATCTATAATATGCTTGTAATTAATAGAACTTGAGTATTTGTGATGGATATGCAATGCAACAGTGAAATTAAAATCAACTAAATAATATAAATATATAAAGCAAGTAATGAAGGTAAGGAAAGCAGAAACACAATACAAACATACAAGAATTTTATAGTGGTTCGGTGTAATCCTACACCTACATCTACTCCTTAAGCTCTTTTTGGGAATTTCACTATAATCCTTAGATTACAACGTGTTTGTTTTAATCCGAGATCATAAATAAACCTAGTTAATTTTGCCAGACTCATCAACTACAACCATACACCGATAGTTTTTTCGATTTCACTATCAATTCAGTTGATTTTAACCTAAGAGCATCAACCACCACCTTTATACTATCCAATTACCGGCTTGGACCAGCCTATACCCCAAGTTTCTTTCCAAAAAAAACTTGTAAGGAAATAAAAATATAAATATAAAAATTCAGCACAAGACTAAAAATAAAAAAGAACTTTTTTTGGTGTGAGAATAAAAGGCTGAATGAGTGCTGTTTGGCTACTTTTCTCTCTTCAAATGGTACTGAGAGATTACTTGAAGTATTGTAGTAGATAACTCTTAAAGGTCCTCTAAATTTGAAGCTCAAATCTTTTTTTTTCTCTTTTTATTCGATATTCAATGTAATACACTCTTCTTGAATGATTTTCTTTCTTAAAAACTTAATCTTTTCTTCCAAAATATTTTTCTAACTCTTTTTATACATGGGAGTGGCTTTTGAGTGAGTTTTACCCATTGAAAAGCTTGGACTTGCCGTTGAAGTGGAGAAAAGCCCATTGGAGAAGTACAGAAAACTAGCCATTATGTTATATCCCGTGCTTGGGGTCAATATTTTTTCTTCAGGTATCGATACTTTTTTCTTAGGTATCGATATCTTCTAGGATCTAAAAGATTTCTGCTCTCTGTCTTTTATTTTGTGCAATAGAGGTTGACCTTGGGGTCAACCTCTTGTTAGATATATGTGCCCTAAAGTCAGAATTGGCTGACACTTGTAATACACTTCTAGGAGCAAAATTATAATTTTGACTAATATTAATAAAATGGGTTATTTTCTATCACATATGTATATTTAGTGTCTGTGATACATCCTTTGAGTTAATGGTAATGATAATTCATATTTTCAAGAGTTGAAAATTTAAGACATGAATAATCATTATTAACTCATAAAATGCTTCCGACCATAGGATCATCATGAGGATGGTAATTGATCCAGAAGGTTGGGGTACAATCGCTTCTCTTTAGTAGATGAGTCTTGAGTCTACGTGTGGAGACATCGGAGTAAGAGTATAGGTACTCGTTAGAGAATGAGGGCACTGAGCGTGACCACCTCGAGTAGTCATTAGGGAAGTCTACCTTCTCGTCAATGACTGACTCGATGCTGCAGTAGTGTGTCTGGTTCTTTGACCTGAGGTGCATCGGCAGTTCACCTTGAGGGTGTTATAGTTTGACTACACCATTACTCGATCTCCTAGCCATATGGAATCCTGAGGTGTATGTTGGCTATAGCATGTTCATTGTAGGAACTGGATTGCATCAAGATGGAATCTATCTACCTCGGTGGTAGAGGAGCAGCCCTATGATGATCATGAGAATCAAGTCCAGAAGCCCATGGCCATGGCAGAGTGAAATAATAGAAAGAGTTTCTATTTAGATTTTCACATTGGACTTGAATCGAATGATTACATCATATGACAGAGACTAGGGTTTGACGAGTTCACCTTAACCCTAATCTGATCGGGGCTCAAGATAGAAGAACTTAATCACACAGGTAGCTGCACCAAGAGGTTCGCATTCAGCTCTGATGGGTTGCCACCATATACTGCTAGGTGTCACTGGATGGATTTTGGGAGCAATTAGAATGATTTAGATGATCGATCATTCTAGCTGTTTCGAATCAGAAGAGTTCTGATCCATCGAAAGGAGTTTCGATGATGTCGATGATAGAGATCATGACATATCCCATTACCATACAGAACTGAACCTAACTGGGTCACACAAACAAGGGTTTGAATCTGGTGATCATCAATTGAACTGATTCTAGTTCAATTGATCTGAATGAGATTCAATTAGGTTCAAGAAAATCGTGCTAGCACTCGATTGAACCTAACGTTCTTCTTTTACTATCATAAATAAGTTGTCCTGACTGAGCCAAAGGAGTTTGTGCTCAATCAGAGAGGCCTTCACTTATGGTCTGACTGGAGGCTTGTCCAAGTCAGAAAAGGTTGTCTTATTTTGTAAGACATTACCTGCCATTTTTGGTCACCTGCCATTTCTCGTTCCTTTGACTTTGGTCAAAAGTCTGACCTTTGACTGGTCAAATGTTGACCATTGATACTTTGACTTTTGTCCATGTGTCATGCACCTATTGGAGAGCTGGTGGGGGCCTGTCCCCCTGCCAGAACCTGGCAAGGAGGAGGGCGCACGCCACCCTTGGCGTGTGCCCAAGCTGGAGGCGCCCAGGAGTCCCTGTTGGACAAGGGACTCCATCTCCTTTTTGGATTCCAATTAGAGTTCTCCTAAGAACCAACTTTGACTGGTCTTAGGCACCCTCTAAGGAGGAATCCAGGGGACTCTATTCCCACCAATCAGATTTAGATCTGATTTCACAAAGGGTTGTGATTGGTTGGGAAGAAGTGGAGTTGGATCACGCTTAGTCTATAAATAAGACCCTACGCCCAACTCAAAGTATAATAACAATTCTCCACGCCCTAAGGCTGCTTCTCCTCTCCTCCTCCATGCCAAACCCACCTTCTCCCTCTCTTCTCCATATCCAAAAGGAGTTTTGGACCTTGGTTGGTGCGATCCAGATCGAGAGAAAGGCGATTGAAAGCTAGAAGGCTGCGCTGCTGCAAAGGACAACTGCTGATCTTCAAAAGGAGTTTTGAAGATCCTCCAGATCAGATCCAGATCTGATTTTTGGAGACGTGATAGAGAAGAAGAGGATCTCCAGATCCAGCCTGAGTGGATACCGGTAGAGGCCAGGCACTTGCGTGGCTAGATCCAGAACCTTCCGCTGCTTACAGGATCATCAACGGGTAATAGGATTACCCACTTCAAGGATAAATTAAATTTGATTTAATTTATCTAATTTTATTTTAATTTCTAAAATAATAATAATCAGATCTAAAATATCCTAGATCTGATCAAGATCAAAAAAATTTTTTTTTAAAAATATATCTCTTGATCTGATCAGATCTGAACGAACCTGGACCGAAAAATCAGGATTTTCCTTCAACTGGTATCAGAGCCAAGGTTCTAAAAGTATTTAGATCTAATTTTAAATTTATTTTAATTAAAAAATAAGTGATTTTAGATGTCACATGAGATGTGATCAGATCTAAAATTAAAAAAAATTAAAATTAAATGATTTGGATCTAAGATTAGAAAATATGCATGACTAGTTCTAAAATAGAATAGTTCTATAGAATAGTCTTGTATGTTTTCAATTTAATTTGATTAAATCATATTTTAGATCTATTTATTTACTATTTTTTGATATTATAATGGTTATAATAACATCTAAAAAATAGTAAATAAAAATTATTTAATTTTAAATATCATATGAGATATGATTGATGCATGTCTAGACTAGTTGTAGAATAGTTCTACATAATTATCTAGATTAGAATTTATTTTGATTAGATCAATTTAAATCTAATTTTTTAGATTATTATGAGATAATTTAGATCTGAAAATATGCATGATTCGATACATGAGATGTATGCAAAATATGCCATGATTAGATCTAATTTGTATATGAGATATATGATATAGATCTAAAACTATTTTGTAGTATTGCATGTTCCTGATTAAGGCGTTCCTCTTGGCCGTCCGGTCATAAGAATGAAGAAGGGTTTAAAGGCCCTCTCCTTCCCATTCCGATGGGGTGTTCTTATGATGTGTAGGGGTGCTGCACGTTCGTCCTTAATCAGAAATCCAAAACTTACTTTCTGCAAAACCCTAGATCCTGAAACCCTAGGATTTATTGTGCATATTTTGTTTATGAACCCTACTTAATTAAAATTAAGATTATGGAATATTAATTAGGTCTAAAATTGAGAATTTTAGATCTAAGACATATTCATAATACTGGGTTCCGGCTTGGGTAGCTCAATTAGGTCTAAGCGGTTGATCAAACCGAATCAAGAGTTGGTTAGATGGGATCAACAATGCTTAAATTGACCAGCCTAATAGGATTAAGTCTGGGTCAAGATCGAGTCACGATCAAGCAAGACCTAATTAGGCTCAGAGGTTAGAGTCTGGATTGTAGGCTAACCCAATTGGTTCTG
This sequence comes from Cocos nucifera, assembly GCA_006176705.1. Classification (NCBI taxonomy): domain Eukaryota; kingdom Viridiplantae; phylum Streptophyta; class Magnoliopsida; order Arecales; family Arecaceae; genus Cocos; species Cocos nucifera. The sequence goes on from QRFJ01001222.1 coordinate 250,768, forward strand.
GCTCAATAATTTGGTGTCTAAGGTAAGTTTGGCACATACGACCGACTGATTTTTAATTGGAAGCTACTCGACCTGAATGCATTCTTGTATGAGTTAATGGCATATTCCTTCCACCGATCTCACTTACCTGGCCATATCTGTTGACACAGTTCTGATCTGAGGTGGTCAATAATCCGAGCTAACCCATGCCACTAGGTTAGTCATAATTGTTATGACTATGATAAGTCTAGTTTAATGAGACCTGAATCAATTCTCCCTAAGAAAAGATTAAGTCTGAGGTCTTCCACCATTGTAGATGTGCGGGCCCTTCCCGGGGTTGATTGTTCTCGGCTGGATACAGTGGCTCAGTTGCACCGAAAAGATGCAACCATGTCTATTAGGCATTGGATGCTATGGGCTGGAGGATGAGTTGGGCTCAATATTTTGGATACGGTGAGAGACTCAATTAGGAATCCAGTCTGTGCAAATGGTGGGTCTGACTTAACTAAGGAGTGGATCAATATTTCGGATATGGTGAGATTCATGAATTAGAGACCAAGTTTGGGTGCACCATGATTAGAGAATCATTGAACAAGAGTTGTTCACTCATTGGCTAACCCATCACCAATAACTGTTAGGTGAGGTGATGAGTCAGTTGGTGAGACCGCACCACCCACTAGAAATCATTAATCATGGAGATTTTTGCATCTCTACAGGGAAGTGTAGGGATCCAAGAAAATAGTGGGAGCTAATTTATTTAAAAATAAAATTCCTAAATAAATTGGTCAAGTCATAATTACAGTATCTAACTAGAATCTTTGACTCTCTACAGAGGAAAATGTCTGCGTCCAACCCATTAGCACGTATCCTGGACACACACAGACTGACCGGACCCAATTATAAAGATTGGCTCAGGAAACTATAAAATCATTTTGGGATTTCGAGAAGTTAACCCATGTTTTGGATCAGGACCCTCCCACCTTACCAGCCCGTCCATCCATTGAACAGAGAGCATCTCTGAAAAAATGGATAGACGAAGATAATAAGGCCAGATATTACATGTTGGGCTCGATGTCTGATGAGCTCCAGTGCCAACATGAAGATATCGGGACTGCTCGCCAAATGTTGGCTCACCTACAGGAGATGTTTGGTGAACAGAGTCGCGCAGCCAAGTATCAAGTCACGAAATGACTTTTTAAGGCTAAGATGCATGATGGGCAGTCAGTCCAAGATCACTGTCTGATGATGATCAAGGACATGGAAGAGCTTGAGAAGCTCGGTGTGAAGTTAGACTTGGATCTGCAGAACGATATTATTCTGCAATCCTTGACTGATGCATATGGGCAATTCATCATGAATTACCACATGCATAAACTTCAAAATTTCTTGGCCGAATTAATGAATATGCTGGTCACCGCTGAGCTTTCTATGAAAGATTCTAAAGGCTCAGTTCTTGCTATGGAATGGACTTCTTCCAAAAGAAAGTCTTATGAAAAGAAAAAAAAAGTCTGTGAAAAAGCAGAAGGTGGAAGGAACAAAGAAGAAGAAGGCAGAGCCGAAGATGAAAGCCACTGCCAAAGAAAAGTGTTTCCATTGCAACAGCGACGGCCATTGGAAGCGGAACTGCCCTACTTACCTGGCCACCCTGAAGAACAAGAAGGAAGGTCCTTCTGGAGGTATGCTCGTTATTGAGTCTAACCTTATGGTTTCTTCTGCATCCAGTTGGGTGCTTGACTCTGGTTCTAGTGCTCATCTGTGCACTTCCATGCAGGATCTTGAGGATAGCAGGAGGCTGAGGGATGGAGACATGATCCTATGCATCAGTAATGGAGCAAGAGTTGCTGCAGTAGCCGTGGGAACATATCCTCTTCGATTACCATCTAGTTTAGACTTAGTTTTGAAAGACTGTTATTATGTGCCTGCAGCTAGCAGGAATTTGATTTCTGTTTCATGCTTAGCACAAGAAGGCTATGTGATTACCTTCTTTAAGGACCATTGTAACATTCTTTATGAAAGAAATAAAATTATAAATGGTTTTCTTATTAATGGTCTTTATCAGCTACATATTGATGTACCTGTTCTAACTATCGAGCAAAACATGAATGCCAAACGACCTAGGGATAGTCCAAACGATAGATATCTATGGCACCTAAGATTAGGTCATATAGCAGAAGATAGGATCAACAAATTGGAGAAAAATGGGCTATTGAGTCCATTGACTTTCGAGTCATATCCAACTTGTGAATCTTGTCTTCCAAGGCAAAATGACTAAACTTCCTTTTATTGGACATGGGGAGAGGGCCACAGATCTTCCTTGCCCTAGTACATACAGATGTGTGTGGCCCATTTGATGTGCCGGCTAGAGGCAATTTTATCTACTTCATTATCTTTACCGATGATCTGTCTAGGTATGGGTATGTGTATCTTATGAGACATAAGTCTGAAGCTTTTGAAAAGTTCAAAGAATTCAGACATGAAGTAGAAAAATAAACTGAAAAATCCATTAAGCTTCTTCGATCAGATCGAGGAGGTGAATACCTTAGCCAAAAATTCCTAGACTATCTTAAGGATAATAGCATAGTCTCTCAATGGACTCCATCAAGAATACCTCAACTCAACGGATTTTTAGAACGGAGAAATCGGACTCTATTGGATATGGTCCGATCCATGATGAGCTTCATAGACCTCCCTGATTTTCTTTGGGGACATTCATTGTTAACTTTAATTTATCTACTGAATAGGGTTCCCTCTAAGATCGTTCCTACCACACCGTATGAGATATGGCATACGGTAAGAAACCAAGTCTGAGTCATCTCAGAATTTGGGATTGTCCGGCTCATGTCAAAAGACAACAAGCGGACAAGTTAGAGTTTAGGTCCTTTAGAGCTCGATTCATAGGATATCCTAAAGAGTCATTAGGATACTATTTCTACATTCCAAAAGACCATAATGTGATTGTGAGTCGACATGCCATCTTTCTTGAAAAATAGTTTATTCAAGATAGCGGCATTGGAAAGTAGATTAAGCTTGATGAGAAAGTCTCATAAGTACAATGAGCTAAGGACCAATTGGAACCAAATTAGGTTGAGCTAATAAGAATACTACCTCCTCCACCTCGTAGATCGAAAAGAGTTTTCCATCCCCCTGAAAGATACTTAGGTATTATTTCAGAGAAAGTAGAGAAAATATTCCTTGTAGGTAATTGTGCTCATGGTGATGATCCCAAAACCTACAATGAGGCGATATCAGATATCGACTCCGAGAAATGGCTAGAGGCAATGCAGTCAGAAATTGACTCGATGCACTCAAACCAAGTCTGGACCTTGGTAGATCCACCAGAAGGTATAGTACCTATTGGGTGTAAATGGATCTTCAAGAGAAAGATTGGTGCAGATGGAAATGTGGAGACATTCAAGGCTAGACTAGTGGCAAAAGGTTATAGTCAATGTGAAGGCATTGACTATCAAGATACCTTTTCTCCAGTGGCTATGCTAAAATCCATCCGCACATTGCTTGCCGTTGCAGCCTATTTCGATTATGAAATATGGCAAATGGATGTGAAAACGGCATTCTTAAATGGATATCTTGAGGAAGATATCTATATGGAACAGTCGCTAGATTTCACATCCAGTGATACTGATCATAAGATTTGCAAGCTGCAAAGGTCCATATATGGACTTAAGCAAGCATCTCGGAGCTAGAACACTCGTTTCAATGATGTGATCAAAATATTTGGTTTCATCAAAAATAAAGAGGAACCGTGTGTCTTCAAAAAGATCAGTGGGAGCGCTGTTGTCTTCCTCGTATTGTACGTGGATGACATCCTCCTTATTGGGAATGATATTCCCATGATGACAATAGTCAAATTATGGTTGTCCAAGGAATTCTCCATGAAAGACCTAGGTGAAGCATCCTTTATTCTAGGAATTAAGGTCTATAGGGATAGACCGAATAGGATGCTAGGAACTTTCACAGAAGATGTACATAGAGAAAGTACTAAAGAGGTTTAGTATGAAAAACTCTAAGAGGGGATTAATATCCTTCAGACATGGTATTCATCTTTCCAAGAAGATGTGCCCTAGCACACCTGAGGAAATAGAACGCATGAGCAAAATCTCTTATGCTTCTATAATAGGGAGCCTCATGTATGCCATGCTATGTACACAACCTGATATAGCCCATGCTGTGAGTGTCACAAGCAGATATCAGTCAAATTCAGGTGAAGAACACTGGACTTCTATGAAATGTATCCTTAAGTACTTGAGAAGAACTAAGGATATGATGTTGGTCTTTGGTAACGGAGAACTCCAAGTCCAGGGATACACGGACTCGGATTTCATGTCCGATGTAGATGATTGAAAGTCGACATCTGGAAGTCTGTTTGTGTGTAATGGTGGTGCTATCAGTTGGAAGAGTTCCAAGCAAACTGTGATAGCAGATTCCACCATGGAAGCAGAATATATCGCTGCATCAGAGGCTACGAAGGAAGCATTCTGGTACAAGAAGTTTGCTGCAGAAATTGGAGTAATGCCATTAGATGCCATTCCTCTGTACTGCGACAACAATGGCGCCATAGCCCTTGCTAAGGAGTCAAGGTCTCACCAGAAATCCAAGCACATTGAGCGGCGATACCACCTCATCCGCGATTACCTCGAGAAGGGTTATGTCGAGGTCAAGAGAGTTAACTCCACAGATAATGTGGCAGACCCACTTACAAAGCCATTGGGCCAACAGAAGATCGAAGCCCACCTTGAGAAGATGGGACTTAGACTTATAGCCAATTGGCTTTAGGATAAGTAGGAGATTGTTAGATATATGTGCCCTAGAAGCCAGAATTGGCTGACACTTGTAATACACTTCTAGGGGTAAAATTGTAATTTTGACTAATATCAATAAAATGAGTTATTTTCTATCACATATGTGTATTTAGTGTCTGTGATACATCCTTTGAGTTAATGGTAATGGTAATTCATATTTTCAAGAGTTGAAAATTTAAGACATGAATAATCATTATTAACTCATAAAATGCTCCCGACCATAGGATCATCATGAGGATGGTGATTGATCCGGAAGGTTGGTGTACAATCGCTTCTCTTTAGTAGATGAGTCTTGAGTCTACGGTGTGGAGACACCGGAGCGAGAGTACAGGTACTCGTTAGAGAATGAGGAGCACTGAGTGTGACCATCTCGAGTAGTCATTAGAAAGTCTACCTTCTCGTCAATGACTGACTCGATGCTGCAGTAGTGTGTCTAGTTCTTTGACCTGAGGTGCATCGGCAGTTCACCTTGAGGGTGTTATAGTTTAACTACACCATTACTTGATCTTCTAGCCATATGGAATTCCTGAGGTGTATGTTGGCTATAGCATGTTCATTGTAGGAACTGGATAGCATCAAGATGGAATCTATCTACCTCGGTGGTAGAGGAGCAGCCCTATGATGATCATGAGAATCAAGTCCAGAAGCCCATGGCCATGGCAGAGTGAAATAATAGAAAGAGTTTCTATTTAGCTTTTCACATTGGACTTGAAATCGAATGATTACATCATATGACAGAGACTAGGGTTTGATGAGTTCACCTTAACCCTAATCTGATCGGAGCTCAAGATAGAAGAACTTAATCACATAGGTAGCTGCACCAAGAGGTTTGCATTCAGCTCTGATGGATTGCCACCATATACTGCTAGGTGTCACTGGTGGATTTTGGGAGTAATTAGAATGATTTAGATGATCGATCATTCTAGCTATTCGAATCAGAAGAGTTCTGATCCATCGAAAGAAGTTTCGATGATGTTGATGATAGAGATCATGACATATCCCATTATCATACAGAATTAAACCTAACTGGATCACACAAATAAGGGTTTGAATCTAGTGATCATCAATTGAACTAATCCAGTTCAATTGATCTGAATGAGATTCAATTAGGTTCAAGGAAATCATGCTAGCACTCGATTGAACCTAACGTTCTTCTTTTACTATCATAAATAAGTTGTCCTAACTGAGCCAAAGAAGTTTGTGCTCATTTAGAGGCCTTCACTTTATCTGACTAGAGCTTGTCCAAGTCAGAAAAGGTTGTCTTATTTTGTAAGACATTACCTGTCATTTTTGGTCACCTGCCATTTCTCATCCTTTGACTTTGATCAAAAGTTGACCTTTGACTGGTCAAATGTTGACCATTGATACTTTGACTTTTGTCCATATGTCATGCACCTATTGGAGAGCTGGTGGGGGCCTATCCCCCTACTAGAACCTGGCAAGGAGGAGGGCGCATGCCACCCTTGGCGTGTGCCCAAGCTGGAGGCGCCCAGGAGTCCCTATTGGATAGGGACTCCATCTTCTTTTTGGATTCCAATTAGAATTCTCCTAAGAACCAACTTTGACTAGTCTTAGGTGCCCTCTAAGGAGGAATCCAGGGGACTCTATTCCCACCAATCAGATTTAGATCTGATTTCATAAAGGGTTGTGATTGGTTGGGAAGAAGTGGAGTTGGATCACGCTTAGTCTATAAATAAGACCCTGTGCCCAACTCAAAGTACAATAATAATTCTCCATGCCCCAAGGCTACTTCTCCTCTCCTCCTCCATGCCAAACCCACCTTCTCCCTCTCCTCTCCACGTCCAAAAGGATTTTTGGACCTTGGTTGGTGTGATCCAGATGAGAGAAAGATGACTGAAAAATAGAAGGCTGCGCTGTTGCGAAGAACAACAGCTGATCTTCAAAAGGAGTTTTGAAGATCCTCCATATCTAATTTTTGGAAACATGATAGAGAAGAAGAGGATCTCTAAATCCAGCCCGATTGGATATCAGTAGAGGTCAGGCACTTGGGTGGCTAGATCCAGAATCTTTTGCTGCTTACAGGATCATCAACAGGTAATAGGATTACCCACTTCAAGATAAATTAAATCTGATTTAATTTATCTAAATTTATTTTAATTTTTAAAATAATAATAATCAGATCTGAAACATCCTAGATCTGATACAGATCAAAGAAATTTTTTTTTTAAAATATATCTCTTGATCTGATCAGATCTGAACGAACCTGAACCGAAAAATCAGGATTTCCCTTCACCTCTAGCATAGGAGTCGTCCTGGAGGTTTACGTGCCAGTTCGTGCCAACGCATGCCTAAAGACTAGGATCGATACTTTTGCTCCTAGGGTCGACATCTAGACTTCCTAAATATTAAAATCTTGATCTTTTTGCTTCATTTCAGGGCAGGGATTGATACTTTTTCTTCTAGGGTTGACACTTCCAAGTCTGAAACTCAAAAATTAATTTTTTGAATCCCTTGACTTGATGATTTTTGTGTATATCTTTTCTTGGATTAATTCTTCAATTTAAATATCTGAAAAGACCTACATCCACTCATGAAATACATGGTTAAATACTCAAATACTCAAAATTTGGCAATCATCAAAATCAATCATGGGATTAACAATCTCCTTCTTTTTTATGATGGTAAAACTTTAAGTATATGCATAAAAATAAAATTCAATAGATTTTAATAATTTGGCTGGTATAAATCATGAAGTGATAATGTACATAATTATAAATGCACACTTTGAAGGAATCAGATATGAGGTTTCATGGGTAGATCGTGAAACTTTTTCAAGATCAGATAGCGAAAGACTTAAATAAATTAAATATTTATTTAAATAAATATATAAATACCTAGATCTCAGATCTATCATATGATCAAGGCATGATATTAAATCAAAAATTAAAAACATAAATGAGAAGAAAAGATTGATCACATCAACCTAGATCTACACTACATCTAATGCAGGTATGAAATCAATAGATCAGATCTATTACCTATACAAGTTAGATGTTCTAACTTACTGATCCAGACTTGAGGATAAAATCATAAGCCGCACACATGTCCAGCCTCTAGGAGTCGTCCACACGAGCCTACGAACTCTGATCTGAAGTTCGATGCAGGAAATCAGCACAGCATGCTAGTATCATGCTGATCCTTCTTCGACGGTCGATCCGATGCATCCTTCTTCAAAGTTTGGACTCTCCAAAATATGAGAAGGAAGAGGAGAGTTTTTTATCTAAGACTCTCTCAGAAAAAAAACTCAAAAGGAGGAGAGATGAAGAATAAAACGACCTTCGAAGAAGATCCTCTTCTTCTTCTCTTTTCTCTCACCTAGATATCCAGTTTTGTGCTTATGGAACCCACACGCCCAAGGACCCTCTTTCTCTGATTTTTGCACACCCTAAACCTCTCCCAAAGTTCTATATTCTACAAAAATTTCAGCCAAATTTTTTTTTTTAAAAATGAGATATGTAGAGTCCAAGTTTGATCAAATTCTTAGACTAGGAAAGACATTAAATAGCAAGTTGTTGGGGCACCCAACTCTTGGGTAACCCCATCTTTTTTTCTATCGTGAACTAGTAAGTGGGTGCACAAAAAAGACCACTTTTACCTTGAAAATCAAAGAAAATAAGGAAGGATGGCTCAGCATACTTATGGGAAGAGTTTTGGTTGTTTCAAAATACTATCTCATAGAATTTCAAATCAGAACAAACTCCAACTTTGACTTAGTCCATTACCCAACTTCCTAATGAGAAATAGAGGAGAGGAGTGGGGCATGAGAAGGCCTTGGCGTGGAGAATCTTCATGTAAAAATAAAAAACCAAAGAGGGTGGGTGTGAGGATTAGGTGGCGTAAGTGATAGGGAGTCCTAGTCACATTGGGACTCCTATTTTGACATGGTCAAACAAGATCTTTTAACCAAATAAAATCAAGAGTAAACCAACCCAATTAAATTATATCTTAACTCATTTAAGAACTTAATTAAATTAGATTAAATTAAATTTAATTTTAATTTAATTTTTTAATTAAATTAAAAAATTGGGTTGATCCGAGTTCTAGTTAGACTAGGACTAGTTCTTTCTTGCACTTGGCTTATCCAATAAGTCAATTGGACTTGATCCAATCAAGCCCAAACCAAATATAATTAAATTATATTTAAATAGACTTAATCTCAGTCCTCTGGCTTAATCAAATTAGGTCAATTAGCAATCTAATTGCCAATCGATCCTCCTACAACACTTACACTAGGTTAAACACCAATCGTATTGATTGTTTAACCCTAGAATGATTCTTAATCATTGATCAACCATTCGATCAGATCATGAGCTCTAATGTGTGTAACCTCATAGGTCCGAACCTAAGTCAGTAGCATAGAAATATATTTTTATACCAATCAAAGTGACCATCTAGCAATGGTACCTGACGGTCAGATAGGTCGAATGTGTAGAACAACATCCTTAGAACCCATGCGGATATAGTTTTCATATAATTCATCCCCTTAACCAAAATGCTCGTAGGACACCTCAGAGTTCAACTGTCAACTCTGATCAGATTGTCCACATTGTATTTTAAAATATCAAATTCATCTGATGGATTATCCTGGCCAAGGTTTTGCTATATTGAAATATAGTGATACATTCTTCTCCAACTCTTGGAGTGATCAATTTAATCTTAATCGCACTCTGACTTCGCAAGTACTTGACTGTGCCTAGAAGCCTTCTATTACTAAATTAGAAATTTAGTTAGTCCGATACCAAAGCACAGTAAGTTGCTTGCAGATCACTGATATGATCTCAGGTCAAAAGGACACTTATACCTGTATCCTATCAAAGACTTTCTCAATAGTAGAATGCTCTGAAGTTGGTCACGTTCAATGATGATGTACCTATGCATCTCACCTATATGCCATACCAGCATCTCCATGCTTCTTGATTAAGAGGACAACCAACTTATATGGCATACAGTGACCTATGCTCGATAGATGCTGTCGTCCTTATTAACAGCCTATCATTTGACCGTAAATAAATTTAAGGACTAATCGATAAATCCTCTCTTTATCGAAGCAAATAATCCTAAGGACTTCATCATAGTAGTGGAGTTTGTTAGAAGATGAATACTTATAATGAAAAATGCTAAAAGTATATTTTATTTATTAATAAATTAATTATAAATGTAAAGTAGCTAAACTGTCAACAAGCTGACGATTAGCTTTGGGACATATTTTCCAACAAACTTTCACTTATTCTAAAGCCATTCGGCACAGTATCTAATATCCATCTTCAACTTGTGGTTATTGAACTTCTCTATTGCCAGCGCTTTAGTGAAGGGGTTGATTAGGTTATCCTTTTCATCGATCTTCTAAACGTCGATGTCATCTCGATCCATGATCTCTCGGACTAGGTGAAAGCGGCACAAAATGTGCTTCATCCATTGGTGTATCTATGGTTCTTTTGCCTGAGCAATGGCACCGGTGCTGTCATCGTAGAGCAAGACCAGACCATCAAGAGAGGGTGCTATTCCAAGCTTGGTGATAAACTTTCTTAGCCACACAGCTTTCTTTACAGCATCTGATGCTGCCACGTACTCCGTTTCACAAACAGAGTCTGTCACAGTATGCTGCTTGGAACTCTTTCAGTAGATGGCTCTACCATTTAGAGTAAAGATATATCCTGACACGCTTCTACTATCATCATGGTTAGATTGAAAGCTGGAGTCTGTAAATCCTATAAGTTTCAGATCTGACTTATCATAAACCAACCATTGGTCCTTAGTATTTTTCAAATACTTAAGTATGGCTTTAATCACTTTTCAATGGTTTTCTCTAGGGTTAGACTAATATCTACTCACTACTCCTAGTGAGTATGCCACGTCTAATCTCGTACATGTCTTGGCGTACATGATAGATCCTACTATCGAAGCATATGGGACTCTACTCATACACTTTCTCTTTCTTTAGGAGTTGTCGGACAATCCTTCTTAGAGAGAAAAATTCCATGGCCTATCAGGAGATAACCTTTTTTGAAATTCTCCATGTTGAATCTCTTCAGTACAGTATCTGTGTACGTGGACTGGGATAATTCAAGCATCCTTTTAGATCTATCCCTATAGAACTTCATCCCTAGGATGTAGGATGCCTCATCCAAGTCCATCATGGAGAACTATGTTGACAACTAGACTTTTATTTCCTGCAGTGCGGGGATGTCATTTTCGATTAAGAGAATGTCATCAATGTACAAAATAAGAAATACCACTGCTGGACCTTTTGCCCATTTGTAAATGAAGAGTTCTTCTCCATTCTTAATGAAGCCATATGTTTTGATCACTTTATCAAAATGCATGTTCTAACTGCAAGATGCTTGCTTCAGTCCATAAATGGATCTCTGAAGCCTGCATACCTTGGACTCGTCTATGGATGTGAACCCCTCAGGTTATATCATATACACCTCTTCGATCAACTCTTCATTCAGGAAAGCTGTCTTCACATCCATCTGTCAGATCTCATAGTCTAGATGGACAGTAATTGCAAGCATAATCCGAATGAACTTAAGCATTGCCATAGGGGAGAATGTCTCGTTATAGTCAATACGATAACATTGATGATATTCCTTGGCAACCAGACGGACTTTATAGGTCTCGACCTACCTTTCCATCTGCACCTCTCTTTCTTTTGAAGACCCATTTATACCTAATGGATTTAACCCCTTCGGGTGGGTCAACCAATGTCCACACATTGTTGACCTTCGTGGAATGCATTTTGGATTTCATGGCCTCAAGCCATTTCTCAAAATTAGGTCTCTGCGTAGCATCCATATAGGTGATCGAATTCTCATCATTTTCATCGAATTCGATGGGATCACCATTTCAAACCAAGAAACTATAGTATCTATCCGACTGATGCGGTACTCTACCGAAATACCTTAATGATGCAGGTACACTAGATTTCGAATTTGATCTAATCAAATTCGATTTTGGTTCAACTACTGGTGTTGATTTTTCTACCTGTTGAACTTCATTAAGTTCAACCTTAGAGGCAACAGTTCCTTCACCAAGAAATTTTTTTCTAAAAAGATTGCCCTAAGACTGACGAACACCTTTTGTTCATCAGCATGGTAGAAATAGTATCCTTTTATCTCTTTTTGGTATCCTATAAATGTGCACTTGTCGGACCTAGGTCCAAGTTTATCTGTAACTAATCATTTGACATAAGTCAGGCACCCCCAAATCCTAAGATGTGAAAGTGTTGGCTTACGCTTTGTCTATATCTCATATGGAGTCTTAACTACAGACTTACTTGGAATCCTATTTAATAGATAACAAGCCAATTCAAGTATATATCCCCAAAAGGATATCGGCAAGCTGGCAAAATCCATCATGGATCGGACCATGTCTAACAGAGTCCGATTCCTCCTTTCAGACACCATTATGCTGTGGTGTTCCTAGAGGAGTCCATTAGAAGAAAATCCCATTCTCTCCTAGATATGTGATAAACTCGCTAGAAAGGTATTCTCCTCCTCGGTCAGATCAAAGAGTTTTAATACTTTTTTTAGTTTATTTTTCTACTTCACTTCAGAATTGTTTGAACATTTCAAAAGAATCCGACTTATGTTTCATCAGATAGACATCCATATCTAGATAGATCATCTATGAAAGTAATGAAGTAGACATATCCACCTTTGGCACCTGTGCTCATTGGTCCACATACATCAGTATGTATTAGACCTAAGAGCTCAATGGCTTTTTCATCTTTTCTAGTAAAAGGTGACCTAATCATTTTACCAAGAATACAGGATTCACAGGTTGGAAGTGATTCACAATCATTGACTTCGAGGATTCCCTCTTGAGTTAACCTGTCTATCTGATTCTTGTTTATGTGACCTAGCCTACAATGCCATAAGTAGATATCTGACACACTATCTAATATAGGGTGCTTGCCGATTGAATAGACTACATTAACAGGTTGTGATAGCATATACACACCATTATTCAAATATTCATAGAAAATAGTAACACCATTCATAATGATATTACAAACTTGTTTCTTTATTGAAATTTTATAATCATTTTTAGCTAGAAGAACTGCATAAATGATATTTAAAAAGAAACTGGGATAAAAATGACAATCACTAAGAACAACGGTATGGGACTCAAATACAAGTTTCAAAATTTCTAAAGTTAGAACTGAAACTGATCTTCCATCTCCAACATTTAGAAATCTTTCACCTTGCTTGAATCTCCTACTGACCTACTATCCCTGTAATGAATTATAAATATGATAAGGGCTATCGGTATCTAATATCCAATCAGTAATATCATAAATAGAAGAATTGCAAGGAGTTATCATATAAATACCTTGCCCAATAATAGCTTGCTTCTTTCTCTGCCTGTTCGAGTCTAGAGAGACAATATATTGAGGATAGTTCCTTTTTCAGTGCCCCCGCTTCTTGTAAAAGAAGCATTCAGCTTGACTCTTATCGGGCTTAATCTTCCTGATCTGGCCCTGGACAGATGTCCTAGTCTGATCCTGCACCATCTTAGCTTTCTTCTTCTTGTTCTTCTTTCTTTTCCTAAAGGATCGAGAGCCAGAAGATGAACCTCCCATTAAGTTCACCGACTCTTTGTGGAATTGGTGATCCTTTTCAAAGTTTTGAAGTAACCCCAGTAATCCGTGGTAGTCTACTTCAGGTTTTATTATTCTAAAATGAGTAAGAAATGGAAGAAATGACTTAGGCAATGAGTTCAGTATTGCATTTTTTTCAAGCTATTTATGTAAGAAAAAGCCGAGCTTGCTCAATCGCTCTATCAGCTCAATCAGGTACAACACATGATCAGTGATAGAGGCACCATTCCGCATTCTGGCATTGAAGATGGTACAACTAGTCTTGTGCCTCTTCATGTCATCGGGTGTGCCAAAGGAATTCTTCAACATATGAAGCATGTCCTTTGGCTGAGTCGTCTCAAATCTATGACTAAACTCATCGCTCGTAGCAGCTAGCATGATGCAGCATATCATGGTCCGATCACTGAGCCACTTCTAGTAAGTGTCTCTAACTATTCTACGTGCATTAATAGTTGGCTCCTCAGGTGCAGGATCCATCAGCATATATAGGATCCGTTCATGCTCCAGGACTATCTTCAACTTTTGGTACTAGCTATCGAAGTTGGGTCCCACCAACTTATCATTATCTAATAATGATCTGAGTGATAAGAAAGTGGCCATATCTACATGAAGGAAAAACATAATCTAATTAGTAATTGATTCATTAAACCTAAATATTTGGATTTTAATCAAAAGGTTCTCCCACTATTTATTCGAATTGGTAGCCTCTACCTCTAATCCGAGAAATTATCATAATTTTTTAGTGGATACTAGAATCCATATAGACTCTACACGAGTCCAACTTTGGTTAGCCCATCCATGTACATCTAAGGATAGGTTCATAACTAATTGTTTCTCTAAACAACTTCTAGTAATTAAATTTTGCCCCAACCCTTGATCAGTTGGCTTTGGCCTTCTCAGAAAAGGGTCCAGTTAGGTCCAACCATTAACATGACCATACTTGGCCCACCTAACCAATGAATGATTAGGCCCAACTTTGGTTGGCCCACCTGACCACCATTTAGAAAGATGTATCCAAGAGATCATATAATGAATAATAATTCCATCAACCGATAAGCACCGGATCTTTGGGCCTCTAATGATTATCCAACTGATGGACCCATTATCATCCACTTTAATGGAAGGCTATGATCCAATTATCATATAATTATTTCATTTTAGGAATCTAATAATTTTAGAGTATTTATTTATAGAAGTGAGTAGATCAGATTAACTAGCTTATCATGATCCTCCCACTAGCTTCACCAAGTCAGCTTAAGGAAGACCACTAACAGGCTAGTCTAGGAGCACCTAAATCAGTCACATTGATTTACTTAGCTGACATGGATGAACTCAAATTGTCAAGTGATCTAGTCAAAACTCAATCTCACCAAGAAGATCAGGTAAGTGAGATCGATGGAAGGGTCTGCCAAAGCTTGCCTTAGACACCATCGAAAATGGCCAGGTAAGCGATCTGCCAATTAAAAATCACCGATCGTATGTGCCAAACTTACTTTAGAATTGATTTAATTAATCTTGATTAGATCAACCTAACAGTTCGAGCTAGACCTCTTAACCAAGAATCAAGTCCATTTGGTTCTTGTTAAAGATATGAACTTGACCAACTACAACTATTGTAATTGATCTAGAGAATCTTTGACCTAATCTAAGATAATAATTAATTAGATTTAGTCAATTCTCTAATTAAGTCCATTCTTTAATCTAACCTTAGGTCTAACCTAATTAATGGACCTAATCTTCACTAACCCATTAACCCAATGTGTTATGATTCGTGTTATAGGATCTTCAATATACAATCCTAGAATCTAATCAAACAACTTCTTAATTCTTAATTAAGTTTTGAGCTGAGGGTTGGGGTTTAGCTTTTCGAAAATAATTTTCATATTTGTAAAATATTTTTACAACATGGTTCTATCAACCAAGTTGCATATTTGATTCATAATCAATATGCAAGTAAAATAAACATGAAACTACTTTAGATCTAATCTAAACAGGTTCATGTAATTGAAACAGTTTCAATAATAATTGTTGGGGATAAATCCCGCTCCCATCGAAGTCTAGTCTGATGCTTAGCCTAATATAACTGATAATCATAGAAGAGCTTCAATCGAAAATTCTCCATCAGTTGAACTCCATCTAGATTTCTTTAGTGGATTACTTTCAAATTTTAAGTAGTATTCCTCTTGGATGATTTCCTCTAGCCGTATTTCATTTAGGAGTCCGAACTCCTTTGGAATTGACATATGCCAAAACTCTTCACCAATCAATGCCTACTTCCTCCAAACTTTGACTATTAAAACTCAACATATGAGCAACACCTCTCTCCATAATAAATTCCATGTGGCTCTGAGCAGCCCACTATCGGACGGTTATGGCTATACAGGCTCCATCTATGAAAAGAAATCCTCCAGATATGTTTTCTCTAAGGTCTCTTCTCCTTTTCAAAAACTCTGCTAAATTCTTGCTTGAGCACTCCATTTCTGTTGGCCAGAAGAGTTGACTTGATCTTTGGAGGGTCCTACCGGAGCCACCACCACCAACTTCAGACGAAACTTTATTTTGCAGATCACCGACGACAACCTCTTCTTCCTCAATTTCAGCTCGATCTAGTGTTAACCAGATTCTACACCAATAGGATTGGCGCTAGAAGGAGGGGCTCCTCTATTTCTGAAGTTTTCTTATTCTTAAAGAAGTACTCAGTAGCGATCTCTCTTCTTCCTCTCTAGAGTTCTTCTTGAAAAAAAATTTCTCCCAGGAAAGCTTCGACCCGATGATCAACGACCTCTGGAGCCAAATCCCATCCAGGTTTATCCGCTCCCGCTTCAGCTTCGATAACTCAAGCACCACGTGCAACCATGGTGGATGCAGAGCAGTTCAACCTGCTGGTCCAGCGGGTTTGCGATCTCATAGAGATGATGCAGGCCATACATCATCAGGCTTTGGTGCCAACTCGACTGAAGCAGGCTTCTCCAAAGCTCCATGATCCGATTAGGGGATGGTCGACTTGG
Source organism: Cocos nucifera (assembly GCA_006176705.1). Classification (NCBI taxonomy): domain Eukaryota; kingdom Viridiplantae; phylum Streptophyta; class Magnoliopsida; order Arecales; family Arecaceae; genus Cocos; species Cocos nucifera. The sequence goes on from QRFJ01001222.1 coordinate 267,195, forward strand.
GCTAGCTGATCAGTGACCTCCGAAAAGGGAAAGCAGAGGGTGGAGAGCCCTTGCTCGGACCATGACTCGACCCAGGGGGAGCTTTGCCTCCATCCCATCAGAAAATCCTAGAGATCAACGATCGTGAAGATCTCCTAAATCAAAGGCTTCAAAAAATGAGCCGATGAATCGAAGAGCTCCGTCATACTCCCTCCTCACAAGATAATAATATTTGCACTGACCCTCTTTTTCTTAGAGGATTATGCAAGAGTCCATTTCGTCAAACTTTAAGCTTCTCTAATTTGAAAGCTACAACGAAACCTCTGATCCGATCGATCATCTGAAGGCCTTTCGGATCATGATGCTGCTCCATGGTGCATTAGACACCATCTTATGTCGAGCTTTTCCATCTACCTTAAAGAAAATAGCAAGAAATTAATACTCGATATTAAAGCCAGATACGATCTTCTTCTTTGACTAGATTAGCCATCAGTTTGCAGCTCACTTCATCAGCAGCCGACATCCATGCCGAGGTTCAAATGTTTTGATGAATATCAAGCAGAAGGAGAGAAAATCTATCTGGGGTTATGTCATCCGATTTAATGCTGCTACATTGGAGGTCCGAAATCTAGACCAGTCTGTTACAATGGCCGCACTCAAGAGCGGCTTTCAGAAGAATGATTTACTATTCTTCCTGGAGAAGAAGTACCTCAAAAACTTTGCCAATCTACTAGCTCAAGCTGAAGGATATGCTTGAGCTGAAGAAGTCTTAAAATTGAAAGCCACTGATGGAGGGCCGAATGAAGTTTGGCCGTGCTCACGGACTCCCTCCGTGCGTAAGCGAGCCCGAACTCCTCCTCAAGCTCATCGTCAAAGAAGCCTCGATAGAAGGGCACGGTGAAGTTCTCCTCCCAGAAGGTTTCACAACTATGCCCACCTCAATGCTCCAAAAATGCAAGTATTGATGGAGATTAAGGAGCAACTGTCAAGACTTGAAAGGATGTGCACTCACCGAAGCAAGCATAATCCTAGCATATACTTTTGTATCATCATGATCATGGCTACTATACTGAAGAATGTATTCAGCTCCAAGATAAAATCAAGAAGCTCATCAAGAGAGGTCAGCTGGGTCGATTCCTCAGACGTCGGTCTGAAGTAAGAAAAAATCAGCCAAGGGCATTGTCGTAGTAAGAACCACCAAAGAGGAGATCGACTGCCTCTCGGCATCATCAATACTATCTCTTAGGGATTTAGTGCTTTGGCGAGCTACCATCTCTTAGCCTTAGAGCTAGGGGAAGCTTGCCCCAAATTTGGAAGGCCCATATAAAATAGAGAAGGTCATCCAGCCTGGAGCTTATCGTCTGAAGGAGCTTGGAGGAACAACGCTCCCACGATCTTAAAATTTAAAAAATTTGGAAATATACTACCAATAATTTTTCTTCAATAAAACACCTCCATTTCAATATTATTGTTTCTTAGTACAAAAACTATGTGATGACAGAAAAGAAGTAATCAAAAGTGGCCATATTAGGAATAGGAGGAGAACCTCATCCTAACATGAGCAAGTCAAAGACCTCCGATTATTTAAGACAGGAGGAGAACCTCATCCTAATATGAGCAAGTCGAAGATCTCTAATTATTTAAGATAGGAGGGGAACCTCATCCTAATGTGAGCAAAGTCGAAGACCTCATCGATATAAGATAAGATGGAGGGAGAGGCCGTACCAATGATCCCAATACTTCAACACGAGATAAGATCTCCTACAACCTCGGCTGGAGATAAGATCTTCCTCGAGCTTCAACTTCAACAAAAGATAAGATCTCCTACAACCTTGGCTAAAGATAAGATCTCTTCTGAGCTTCAATAGAAGATAGAATCTCCTTTAACCTCAACAGGAGATAAGATCTCCTACAACCTCGATTGGAGATGAGATCTCTCCCAAGCTATAATTTTAATAGGAGATAAAATTTCCTACAACCTCGACTGGAGATAAGATCTTCTCCGAGCTTCAACTTCAATAGGAGATAAGATCTCCTACAACCTTGGTTGGAGATAAGATCTCTTTCGAGCTTCAATTTTAATAGGAGATAAGATCTCCTACAACCTCGACTGGAGATAAGATCTCCCCCAAGCTATAAATTCAATAAGAAACAAGATCTTCTACAACCTCGATTAGAGATAAGATTTTCCTTAAGCTACAACTTCAACAAATGATAAGATCTTCTACAACCTCGACTAGTGATAAGATCTCTCTCAAGCTTCAACTTTAATAGGAGATAAGATCTCCTATAACCTCGATTGGAGATAAGATCTTTTCCGAGCTTCAACTTCAACAGGAGATAAAATCTCCTATAACCTCGATTAGAGATCAGATCTTTTTCGAGATACAACTTAAATAAGAGATAAGATCTTCTACAACCTCGGCTGGAGATAAGATCTCTTTCGAGCTACAACTTCAATAAGAGATAAGATCTCCTACAACCTCGATTGGAGATAAGATCTCTCCTGAGCTTCAATAAAAAATAAAATCTCTTTCAACCTCAACAGGAGATAAGATCTTCTACAACCTCGGTTGGAGATAAGATCTCCTCCAAGCTTCAACTTCAACAGAAGATAAGATCTCCTACAACCTCGACTAGAGATAAGATCTTTTTCGAGCTTCAACTTCAACAGAAGATAAGATCTTCTACAACCTCGACTGGAGATAAGATCTTCTCCAAGCTACAACTTCAATAGAAAATAAGATTTTCTATAACCTCGATTGGAGATAAGATCTCCTCTAAACTTCAATTTCAATAGAAGATAAGACCTCCTACAATCTCGACTGGAGATAAGATCTTCCTCGAGCTTCAATAGAAAATAGAATCTTCTTCAATCTCAATAGGAGATAAGATCTTCTACAACCTCAACTGGAGATAAGATCTCTTTCGAGCTTGAACTTCAACCTCAATAGGAGATAAGATCTTCTATAACCTCGGCTAAAGATAAGATCTCCTCCGAGCTTCAACTTCAAAAGAAGATAAGATCTCTCTCAACCTCTATGGAAGATAAGATCTCATTCAAGCTTCAACTTCAACTGAAGATAAGATCTCTTTCGAGCTTAAACCTTCAAAAGAAGATAAGATCTCTCTCAACCTCCATGGGAGACAAGATCTCTTTCGAGCTTCAACTTCAACCGAAGATAAGATCTCCCCCGAGATTCAACTTCAAAAGAAGATAAGATCTCTCTCAACCTTCACAGAAGACAAGATCTCTTTCGAGCTTCAACTTCAACTAAAGATAAGATCTTCTCCGAGCTTCAACCTCAATGGATGCAGAGCCCAAAAAATAACTTCGACAGTCATCTTTTTTGCACTCTCTTCCTTCGAATTTCGAGCTCGAGAATGGGGGGACTATTGTTGAAGATAAATCCCACTCCAACTGAAGTTTAGTATGATGCTTAGCCTAATGTAACTGATAATCATAGAAGAGCTTCGATCAAAAATTTTTCATCAGTCAAACTGCATCCAGATTTCTCCAACGGATTACTTTCAGATTTCAAGTAGTATTCCTCCCAGATGATCCCCTCTAGCCATATTTCTTTTAGGAGTTCGAACTCCTCTAGAATTGATATATGTCAAAGCTCTTCACTAACCAATGCTTGTTTCTTTTGAATTTTGACTATTAAATCTCAACGAACAGGCGACACCTCTCTCCATAATAAATTCCATATGGCCCCGAGCGGTCGACTATCGAATGATTATAGTAATAAATTTCACGTGGCCCTGAGCAGCCCACTATTAGATGGTTATGGTTATACAGACTTCGTCTATAAAAAGAGATCCTCCAGATACATTTTCTCTAAGCTCTCTTCTTCTTTCTAAAAACTCTATTAAATTTTTGCTTGAGCACTCTATTTCTATTGGCCAAAAGAGCTGACTTGATCATTGGATGGTCCTACCGGAGCCACCACCATCAACTCTAGATGAAACTTTATTTTGTAGGTCATCGACGGTGACCTCTTCTTCTTCAACTCTAACTCGATCCGGCGTCAACCAGATTCTGCATCAACAATAACCAATCATAAATCTTCCTAGATCAAATCTAACATATTTATGATGATTAAAATTAAATTAAAATATTTTTAATCAAATCATAAAATCTTTTAGATCTAATCTAAAATTTTATAATCAATATTTTAGATCAGCACGTGCTAGGACAATCTTTCCACTGTAAGAGATGGACCTTACAGCAGGAGAATCTTATGGTAGTCTATGTAATCTAAAATATTTTATTTTTAGATCTAAAACTATTTTAAATCTATTAAATTATAAATAAAATTATATTAAATCTAATAAATTTATTATTAGAGTCAGATCATCATAAACTAGGATAACCTTTCCACTATAAGGGGTAAACTTTACAGCAGGACAACCTTATGGCAATTTGCGAGATCTAAATTTTTAATTTTAAATTTAATAATTAGATTATAAATTAGATCTAATTTAAAAAATAATCTAAACATATATAAAAATCATGTAATAAGAACCTAGGCTCTAATACCAATTGAAAGAACCAGATCTAGAGTTTCACAGATAGATCTTAAAACTTTTTCAAGATCAGATAGCGAAAGACTTAAATAAATTAAATATTTATTTAAATAAATATATAAATACCTAGATCTCAGATCTATTATATGATCAAGATATGATATTAAATCAAAAATTAAAAATATAAAAGAGAAGGAAAGGTTGATCACATCAACCAAGATCTACACTACATCTAATGCAGGTATAAAATCAATAGATCAAATCTATTACCTATGCAAGTTAGATGTTCTAACTTGCTAATCCAAGCTTGAGGATGAAGTCATGAGCCGCACATGCATCCAACCTCTAAGATTTATCCACATGAGCCTACAAACTCTGATCTAAAGTTCGATGCAGCAAATCAGCACAGCATGCTAGCACCATGTTGATCCTTCTTCGACGATCGATCCGATGCTCCCTTCTTCAAAACTTAGACTCTCCAAAATATGAGAAAGAAGAGGATAATTTTTTGATCTAAGACTCTCTTAGAAAAAAACTCCAAAGAAGAAGGAGAGATGAAGAATAAAATAGCCCTAGAAGAAGACCCTCTTCTTCTTCTTCTCTTTTCTCTCACCTAGACACCTAGTTTGGTGCCTATAGAACCCCCATGCCTAGGGATCCTCTTTCTTTGATTTTTGCACATGCCAAACCTATCCCAAAGTTATATATTTCATAAAATTTTAGCCAAAAATTCTTTTTAAATAATGAGATATGCAGAGTCCAAGTTTGGTCAAATTCCTAGACTAAGAAAGATAATTAATGGCAAGTTGTTGGGGCGCCCAACTCTTGGGTGCCCCCACCTTTTTTTCTGCCATGGACCAGCAATGGGGGCACAAAAAAAAGTCCTCTTTTACCATGAAGATCAAATAAAATAAGGAAGGATGGGTCGGCACACTTATGGGAAGAGTTTTGATTGTTTCAAAATACTATCTCATAGGATTTCAAATAAAAACAAACTCCAACTTTGACTTAGTCCATTACCCAACTTCCTAATGAGAAATAGAGGAGAGGAGGGGGGTGTGAGAAGGCCTTGGCATGGAGAATCTTCACGTAAAAATTAAAAAACCAAAGAGGATGGGGCGTGAGGATTAGGTGGTGCAAGTGATAGGAAGTCCTAGTCACACTAGGACTCCTATTTTGACTTGGTCAAACAGGATCTTTTAACCAAATAAAATCAAGAGTAAACCAACACAATTAAATTAGATCTTAACCCATTTAAGGAATTAATAAAATTATATTAAATTAAATTTAATTTTAATTTAATTTTTAAATTAAATTAAAAAATTGGATTGACCCGAGTCCTAGTTAGACTAGGACTAGTTCTTCGTTGCACTTGGCTTATCCAATAAGTCAATTAGACTTGATTCAATCAAGTCTAAACTAAATCTAATTAAATTATATTTAATTAGACTTAATTTTAACCCTCTAGCTTAATCAAATCAAGTTAGTTAGCAATCTAATTGCTAATCGATCCTCCTACAACACTTGCACTAGGTTAAACACAAATCGTATTGATTGTTTAACCCTAGAATGGTTCTTAATAATTGATCAACCATCCGATCAGATCGTGAGCACTAATGTGTGTGACCTCATAGGTTCGAACCTAAGTTGGTAGGATAGAAATATATTTCTATACCAATCGAAGTGATCATCTAGTAATGGTATCCGATGGTTGGATAGGTCGAATGTGTAGAACAACATCCTTAGAATCCATGCGGATATAGTTTTCATATAATTCATCCCTTTGACCAAAATGCTCGTAGGACACCTCAGAGTTCAACTATCAATCTGATCAGGTTGTCCACATTGTATTTCAAAATATCAAATCCATCTGATGGATTATCCTGGCCAAGATTTTGCTTTATTAAAATACAGTGATACATTCTTCTCCAACTCTTGGAGTGGTCAATTGCATCTTGATCACACTCTAACTTTGTAAGTACTTGATTATGTCCAAAAGTTTTTCATTACTGAATTAGAAATTCAGTTAGTCTGATACCAAAGCATAGTGAGTTGCTTGCAGGTCACTAAGATGATCTCAGATCAAAGGGATACTTATACCTATATCCCATCAGAGATATTCTCAACAGTAGAATGCTCTGAAGTTGGTCACGTTCAATGATGATGTACCTATATATCTCACCTATATGCCATACCAGTGTCTCCACACTTCTTGGTTAAGAGGACAATAAACCTATATGGCATACAGCGACCTATGCTCGATAGATGCTATCATCCTTATTAACAGCCTATCATTTGATCGTGAATAAATTTAAGGGCTAATCGATAAATTCTTTCTTTATCGAAGCTAAATAGTTCTAAGAACTTCATCACAATAATAGAGTTCGTTAGAAGATGAATACTTATGATGAAAAATATCAAAAATATATTTTATTTATTAATGAATCAATTATAAATATAAAGTAGCTCAACTATCAACAGACTGACGATTAGCTTTAGAACATATTTTCCAACACACATAATGAATGTTGAAGTTTACTAGGCTTTTTAACTTAAGTTTAAATGTTTCAAGTATTATCATGAAATGTATAGGCTTAAACACATTATCATATACTCACAAAGCATATACTCAATAAATCTTTCTTCTCCCCTTTTTTGACATCATCAAAAAGCTAATAGGAGGGATCAAAGATTCATTATCAGAATCAATACATTTTGAGTCAAATAAATCATCTCCCCTTTTGAAAACTTGCCTTTTGATTCAAAAAATTATCTATTAATTTCAAAAAATTGGCTTAATAAGAATTTAAAGCAAGCATAATATTTAATTCAAAATTTATTCTTTGCTTTTCTTAGGAAATGTATTCTTATGGAAAGAAACAAGGAATGCCATCAAAATCAATCAAAATTCAGACAAATATATCAAATTCAGAAAATTTCAAGTTAAGTTTAAGAGGGTATCAAATTCAGACAAATACATTCATATTGATGTCACTCTTTCCTTTTCTAAAGCATTTAAATTCTGAATTTGTTAAGATATTTGAGAGATAAAGCTTTCTCAAGATGTTTTAGCATAAATGATACCAAATAAGATATGTCTGAAGCCAAAATTCTATTTGATACTACCAAGGTAGATTTTTGATTTAGGTTCAAAAATTTGAGCTTTTTAATTAAACAAGTGTAATGTGATATTTATTTTTTTCTTTTCTTAAAAGAAATCCAATAATTTAACTTAGAAAAGCTATGTATTACAATGTATTGAATAAAAAAAAATTGGCATATGAAGATTCAATTTTGAAAGTCTTCCATATGATAGAACTTAAAATCATCTTTAAATGAATCTTAAGCTTGAAAGTGTTGGAAATATGCGCTCTTCCCATGTGGATCGACGTGGCTACCGATGATTAGCCAAGCAATAAGGAAGTACTTTTTAGAGATCTCTGTAGAAGCTAAAGAAAAAATCCTATTTTCTGGGTCAGATTCGTTTAGATATGATTTGATCAAGAAGGATATTTTAAAATTTTTTTTCTTAGATCAAAATTAGATCTAAAACTCTTCAGATCTGATTTTATCAATCTAATAAAATAAAAATAAAATAAAATAAATCTAATTTAATTATATCTTGTTATGGGTAATCCTATTACCCTGTGATGATTTCGATGTTTGCCTGAGGTTCTGGTTGTAGCCATGCAAGTGCTTGACCTCTATCGATATCCACTTAGGCAGGATCTAGAGATCTTCTCCTTCTCAATCTGTACTCCAAAGAATAGATCTAGATCTGATCTTGAAGGTCATCAAAACACCTTTTGAAGATTGGGTGTTGTGTCTTGCAGCAGTGCTGCCTTCTTTCTTATCGCCTTTCTCTTGCTTGGATCACACCAAACTCGAGCCCAAAGCTTCTTGGGCATGGAGAGGAGAGAGAGGATTTGAAGATGGTTTGGAGAGAGAGGAAAAGAAGCCTTGTGGCATGGGGAAAGGGTAGAAGATCTGAATCCTAGGCACAAATAAGATTTATATAGACCCTGCTGCGCCATGCAGTGCCACATCATCCCGACCAATCATGGCTCTTCGTGCAATCAGATCTAAATCTGATTGGTAGGATGACATCATTTGATCCAATCAGATTAGAGTCCCTTATAAACTTCATTAGGTGGCACCAAGACTGGTCAAAGATGACTCTTTGGCACCACCCAAGTTGAATGCATGAAGCAACTGGAGTCCCATATGTATGGAACTCCAATCTTTATCCACTTTGGGCACACGCCTCCCTAGGCATGCATCCCTTGCCTTTCTACTATTTAGTAGGTAGATAAGGGTCAAAGCTCTCTTCTATGGGTGCATGACACATGGGCAAATGTCTAAGTATCAAAGGTCAACATTTGAGCAAAGTCCAAAGATAAGATTTAGCAGGTGATGAAAAATGACAGATATTGTCTCAAATTTATCTTATAAATTAAGACAATCCTTTTCTGATCTGGACAAGCTCCAGTCAGATCAAGTAAAGATTCTTAAGTGAGCCTAAACATATTTGGCTCAATCGAGATAACTCTTAATGATTGTTGAAGGAGAACATTAGGCTCAATCATGTGCTAGCATGATTTTCTTGAACCTAATTGAATCTTATTCAAATCAATTGAACTGGATTAGTCCAATTGATGATATCCAAATCCAAACCCTTATTTATGTTACCCAATTAGGTTTAGTTCCGTATGGTAATGGAATATGTCATAATCTCTATCATCGATATCATCGAAACATCTTTCGATGGATCAAAACTTTTTTGATTCAGACAATTAGTATGATCGATCATCCAAATCATTCTAATTGCTCCCAAAATCCACTAGTGACACCTAGCAGCATATGGTGGCAATCCATCAGAACTAAAAACAAATCTCTCAGTGCAGTTACCTATGTGATTAAGTTTCTCTATCTTGAGCCCTGATCGGATTAAGGTTTAAGGTGATCTCATCAAACCCTAATTTTTGTCATATGAATTAATCATTCGATTCAAGTCCAATGTGAAAATCCTAATAGAAACTCTTTCTATTATTTCAGTCTACCATGGCTATGGGCTTATGGACTTGATTCTCATGATCATCATAGGACTGCTCCTCATCTACCGAGGTAGATAGATCCCCTATTGGTGGAATCCAATTCCTACAATAAACATACTATAGCCAACATACACCTCAGGATTTCGAATGGCTAGAAGACTAAGTTATGGTGTAGTCAAACTATAACACCCTCAAGATGAATTATTGATGCACCTCAAGTCAAAGAATCAGACACACCACTGCAGCTTCGAGCTTATCATTAACAAGAAGGTAGACTTCCTGATGACTGCTTGAGGTGGCCATGCTCAGTGCCCTCATTCTCTAACGAGTACCTGCACTCTCGCTTTGGTGTCTCTACACCGTAGACTCAAGACTTATCTATCCTAAAAAAGTGATCGTACACCAATCTTTCAGATCAATCACCATTTTCATGATGATCCTATGGTCGGAAGCATTTTATAAGTTAATAATAAAAATTCATATCTTAAATTTTCAACTCTTGAAAATATGAACTATCATTACCATTAACTCAAAGAATGTATCACAGACACTATCAAATACACACCGTAATAGAAAATGACCCATTCTATTATTTATAATCAAAATTATAATTTTGCCCTTAGATGTGTATTACAAGTGTTAGCCAATTTTGGCTTCTAAGGCACACATATCTAACAAACTCCCACTTGATCTAAAGCTAATTGGCTACAAATCTAAGTCCCATCTTTTTAAGATGGGTTTCAATCTTCTGCTGGCCCAACGACTTTATGAGTGGGTCTGCCGCATTATCTACGAAGTTGACTCTCTTGACCTCGACATAATCCTTCTCAAGGTAATCGCGGATGAGGTGGTATTGCCGCTTGATATGCCTGAATTTTTGGTGAGACCTTAACTCCTTAGCAAGGGCTATGGTGCCATTATTATCGTAGTACAGAGGAATGGCATCTGATGGCATTACTCTAATTTCTACGGTGAATTTTTTGTACCAAAATGCCTTGTTTGCAGCTTTTGACGCAGCGATGTATTCTATTTTCATGGTAGAATCTGCTATCACTATCTGCTTAAAACTTTTTCAACTGATAGCACTACTATTATACACAAACAGACTCCCAGATGTTGACTTTTGATCATCTATATCGAACATAAAATTCAAGTCTGGATACCCCTGGACTTGGAGTTCTCCATTACCAAAAATTAACAACATATCCTTAGTTCTTCTCAAGTACTTAAGGATATATTTCATAGAAGTTTAGTGTTCTTTACCTAGATTTGATTGATATCTGCTCGTGACACTCACAGTATGGACTATATCAGGTCATGTACATAACACGGCATACATGAAGCTCCCTATTATTGATGCATAAGAGATCTTGCTCATGCATTCTTACTCCTCAGGTGTGCTAGGGCACATCTTCTTAGAGAGATGAATATTATGTCTGAAGGGTACCAAACTCCTCTTGGAGTTTTTCATGCTAAACCTCTTTAGCACTTTCTCTATGTACATCTTCTGTAAAAGATCTAGCATTCTATTTAGTCTATTTCTATAGACCTTAATTTCTAGAATGAAGGATGCTTCTTCTAGATCTTTCATGGAGAATTCTTTTAAATAACCACATTTTAACTATGGTCAATATGAAAATATGATTTCCAATAAGGAGGATATCATCCACGTACAGTATGAGGAAGACAATAGCGCTTCCACTGATCTTTTTGAAGACACATGGTTCCTCCTCATTTTTGATGAAATCAAATATTTTGATCACATCATTAAATCGAGTATTCCAGCTCTAAGATGCTTGCTTAAGTCCATATATGGATCTTTGCAGCTTGCATACTTTGTGATTAGCATCACTGGATGTGAAACCTAGCGGCTATTCCATATAGATATCTTCCTTAAGGTATCCATTTAAGAATGCCATTTTCACATTCATTTGCCATATTTCATAATTGAAATAGGCTACAATAGCAAGCAATGTGCAGATGGACTTTAGCATAGCTACCGACGAAAAGATATCCTGATAGTCAATGCCTTCGTGCTGACTATATCCTTTTGCCACTAATCTAGCTTTGAATGTCTCCACATTTCCATCTGCACCAATCTTTTTCTTGTAGATCCATTTACACTCAATAGGTACTATACCTTCTGGTGGATCTACCAAAGTTCAGACTTGGTTTGAGTGCATTGAGTCAATTTTTGACTTTATTACCTCTAATCATTTCTTGGAGTCGATATCTGATATCGCCTCATCATAGATTTTGGGATCATCACCATGAACCCCATTACCTATAAGAAATATTTTCTCTACTTTCTCTGAGATAGTACCTAAGTACCTCTCAGGGGGATGGAAAATCCTTTTCGATCTATGAGGTGGAGAAGGTAGTGATTATTTTGGCTTAACCTAATTTGGTTCCATAGGGTCCTTAGCTCGTTGCTCTTGTGAGACTTTCTCCTCGAACTTGATCTACTTTCCAATATCGCTATCTTGAATAAACTATTTTTCAAGAAAGATGGCATACCGACTTATAATCATATTATGGTCTTCTGAAATGTAGAAATAATATCCTAATGACTCTTTAGGATATCCTATAAATCAAGCTCTAAAGGACCTAAAATCTAACTTATCCATTTATTTTCTTTTGACATGAGCTGGATAACCCCAAATTTTAAGATGACTCAGACTTGATTTCTTACCATGCCATATCTCATACGGTATGGCAGGAATGGTTTTAGAGAAAATCCTATTCAGTAAATATATAGCAGTTAATAGACTATGTCCCCAAAGAAAATTAGGAAGGTCTATGGAGCTCATCTAGATCGGACCATATCTAATAGGGTTTGGTTTCTCCGTTCTGAAATTCTGTTAAGTTGAGGTATTCCAGGTGGAGTCTATTGAGAGATTATGCCATTTTGCTTGAGATAGTCAAGGAATTTTCGACTAAGGTATTCACCTCCTCGATCTGATCGAAGAATTTTAATGAATTTTTCAGTTTATTTTTCTACTTCATATCTAAATTTCTTGAACTTTTCAAAAGCTTCAGACTTGTGTCTCATAAGATACACGTACCCATACCGAGATAAATCATCGATAAAGGTTATGAAGTAGACAAAGTTGCCTCTAGCCAGCACATCAAATGGGCCGCACACATCAGTATGTACTAGAGGAAGTAGATCTGTGGCCCTTTCCCCATGTCCCACAAAAGGAAGCTTAGTCATTTTGCCATGAAGACATGATTCATAAATTGGATATGACTCGAAAGTCAACAAACTCAATAGTCCGATTTTCTCCAATTTGTTAACCTTATCTTCTGCTATATGACCTAGCCTTAGGTGCCATAGATACCTATCATTTAGACTATCCTTGGGTCATTTTACAATATTCACATTTTGCTCGATATTAAAGATAGATACATCAATATGTAACTAATAAAAATCGTTAATGAGGAAACCACTTGCAATTTTATTTCTTTCATATAGAATATTACAATGGTCCTTAAGAAAACTAATTACATAGCCTTCTTGTGCTAAACATGAAATAGAAATCAAATTCTTATTTGCAGCTGGCACATAATAACAATCCCTAAGTACTAAATCTAAGCCAGATGGTAGTCAAAGAGGGTAGGTTCCCACGACCATAGCTGCAACTCTTGCTCCATTTTTGATGGGTAGGATCATCTCACCATCCCTCAGCCTCCTGCTATCCTCAAGACCCTGCATGAAAGTGCACAAATGAGCACTAGAATTAGAGTTAAGCATCCAACTGGATGCAAAAAAAATCATAAGGTTAGATTCAATAACGAGCATACCTCCAGAAGGATCCGTCTTCTTCTTATTCTTTAGGATGGCCAGGTATATAGGGCAATTCCGCTTCCAATGATCATCAGTATTATAATGAAAATACTTTTCTTTGTCAACGACCTTCTTCTTCAGCTCTTCCTTCTTTTTCTTTCCACCTTCCATCTTCTATCTTTTCATAGACTTCTTCTTCTTCCAAAAGACTTTCTCTTGAAAGAATTCCATTCCATAGCAAGTACTAAGCCTTTAGAACCTTTTATAGAAAGCTCAACAGTAATCAGCATGTTCATAAGCTCGGCCAGAATACTTTGAAGTTTATGCATATGGTAGTTTATGATAAACTGCCCATATGCATCAATCAAGAATTATAGAATTATGTCATTCTGTAGATCCTGGTCTAACTTCACTCCGAGCTTCTCAAGCTCTTTCAAGTTCTTGTTCATCATCGGACAATGATCTTGGACTGACTGCCCATCATGCATTTTAGCCTTAAATAGTTATTTAGTGACTTGATATTTAGCTGCGTGACTCTATTTACCAAACAACTCTTGCAGGTGAGCTAACATTTAGCGAGCAGTCTTAATATCTTCATGTTGGTGCTGAAGCTCATTAGACATCGAGTCCAACATATAGTATCTGACCTTGTTATCTTCATCCATCCATTTGTCAAGAGATGCTCTTTGTTCAGTGGATGGATGGGCTAGTAAGGTGGGAGAATTTTGGTCCAATACATGAGTTAACTTCTCAAAATTCAAAATAATATTGATGTTTTGGAGCCAATCCTTATAATTGGATTTGGTTAGTCTATGGGTGTCCAGGATACGGGCTAGTGGGTTAGATGTAGATATTTTTCTTTTCCTATAGAGAGTCAAAGTTTTTAGTTAGATTTTGTAATTAAGACTTGAATAATTTGTTTAGGGGTTTAATTTTTAAACAAACTAGCTTCCACTATTTTCTCAGATCCCTACACTTCCTCTATAGAGATGTGAAGATCTCCATGATTAATGATTTTTAGTGGGTGGTGCAGTCCAACCAACTGACTCATCACCTCACCTAACAATTATTGGTGATAGGTTAGCCAATGAGTGAACAACTCTTGTTCAATGATTCTCTAATCATAGTGCACCCAGGCTTGGTCTCTAATTCATGAATCTCACCATGTTCAAAATATTGATTCACTTCTTAGTTAAGTCAGACCCACTATTTGCATAGATTGAATTCCTAATTGGATCTCCCACTATATCCAAAATATTGAGCTCAATCCATCTTCCAGCCCATAGCATCCAATGCCTAATAAACATGGTTGCATCTTCCTGGTTCAACTGAAGCATTATGACCAGCCAAAAATAATTAACCCTAGGAAGGGTCCATACATCTACAATGGTGGAAGATCTTAGACTTAATCTTTTTCTTAGGAAGATTTGATTTAGGTCTCTTTAAACTTGACTTGACATAGTCATAACCATTATGACTAATCTAGTGGCATGGGTTAGCTCAGATTATTAGCCACTTGAGATCAGGAGTGAGTCGACAAATATGGCTAGATAAATGAGACCAATGAAAGGGATACGCCATTAACTCGACAAGAACGCATTCAAGTCGAGTAGCTCCTAATTAAAAATTACTCCATCATATCTGCCAAACTTATCTTAGACACCAAATTATTGAGCCAGAATCAATCGGGTTAGCCTACACTTCAGACTCTAACCACTGAGCCTAATTAGATCTTAACTTGATCGATCACTCATGTGACTCAACCTTGACCCAGACTTAATCCTATTAGGCTAATCAATTTAAGCACTCTTGATCCCATCTAACCAACTCTTGATTCAATTTGATTAACTGCTAGACCTAATTGAGCTACCCAAGTCCGAACCTAATTTTATGAATATGTCTTAGATCTGAAAATTCTTAATTTTAGATCTAATATATTTCATAATCTTAATTCTTAATTAAGTTTAGGATTTATAAATAAAATATGTAAATAAAATCCTAAGATTTCAGGATCTAGGATTTTGCAGAAAATAATTTTTTTTTTGATTTTTGATTAAGGATGAACGCACAACACCCCTACACATCATAAGAACACCCCATCGAATGGGAAGAGAGGGCATTTAAATCCTACTTTATTCTTATGACTGGATGGCCAAGGGGAATGCCTTAATCAAAAATATGATGAATCTACAAAACTAGTTAGATCTACATATATATCACATATATAAAATTGATCTAACTTAAAAAACATGTCTTGCATACATCTCATGTATCATATCATGCATATTTTTAGATTTAAATTATCTCATAAATATCTAAAAAATAAAATTTAAATTTGATCATGTCAAATTAAATTTATTCAAGATAACTTTATAGAACTATTTTACAACTAGTCTAAACATGCATCTATCATATCTCATATGAATTAAATAAATTTATTTTCTAAATTTTTAGATCTAATTATAATATTTATAATATTAAAAAATAATAAATAAATAGATCTAAAATTATAATTAATTAAATTAAAACTATGATCATCCTAGACTATACATAGAATAATTTTATTCCTAATCTAGTGATGCATCTCATATATCTTAGATCTAGATTATTTAATTTTTTAATTTTTAATTTTAGATCTAATAATATCTAATGCGACATCTAAAATTATCTAATTATTAAATCAAAATTATATTAAAATTAGATCTAAATAATTATGGAACCTGACTCTGATACCAGTTGAAGAAAAAACCCTATTTTTTGGATCAGATTTCTTCAGATCTGATTTGATCAAGAGGAATATTTAAAATTTTTTTTTTAGATCTAAAAATAGATCTAAGACTCTTCAAATCTAAGTTTATCAATCTAATAAAATAAAAATAAAATAAAATAAATTTAATTAAATTATACCTTATTATGGGTAATCCTATTATCCTGTGATGATCCCAATGTTTGCCTGAGGTTCTAGATGTAGCCACGCAAGCATCTGACCTCTATCGATATCCACTTGGGTAGGATCCAGAGATCTTCTTCTTCTCAATTTGTACTCTAAAGATTAGATCTGGATCTGATCTTGAAGGTCTTCAAAATATCTTTTGAAGATCGGGTGTTGTCTCTTGCAGTAGTGCTGCCTTCTTCTTTCTTGTTGCCTTTTTCTTGCTTGGATCACACCAAACTCGAGCCTAAAGCTTTTTGGGCGTGAAGAGAAGAGAGAGGATTTGAAGATGGCAAGGAGAGGGAGAGAGAGAGAAGCCTTGTGGCATGGGCAAAGGATAAAAGATCTGAATCCTAGGTGCAGACAGAATTTATATAGACCCTGCTGCGCCATGTAGTGACACATCATCCCGGCCAATCATGGCTCTTCATGTAATTAGATCCAAATTTGATTGATGGGATGACATCATCTGATCCAATTAGATTAGATTTCCTCACAAACTTCCTTAGGTGGTGCCAAGACTGATCAAAGATCACTCTTTGGCGTCATCCAAGTTGAATGCATAAAGCAACTGGAGTTCCATTTTTATGGGACTCCAATCTTTATCCACTTTCGATGCACACCTCCCTAAGCATGCGCCCCTTGACTTTCTACTATTTAGCAGGTGGACAAGGGTCAAAGGTCTCTCCTATGGGTGCATGACACATGGGCAGATGTCTAAGTGTCAAAGGTCAATATTTGACTAAAGTCCAAAGATAAGATTTAGTAGGTAACAAAAAATGGTAGGTGTTGTCTCAAATTTATCTTATAAATTAAGACAATCCTTTTCTAACCTGGACAAGCTCCAGTTAGACCAAGTAAAGATTTCTGAGTGAGCCCAAACATATTTGGCTCAGTCGAGATAACTCTTAATGATTGTTGAAGGAGAACATTAGGCTCAATAATGTGCTGGCACGATTTTCTTGAACCTAATTGAATCTTATTCAAATCAATTGAACTTGATTAGTCTAATTGATAATATCTAGATCCAAATCCTTGTTTGTGTGACCTAGTTAGATTTACTTTCGTATGGTAATGGGATATGTTATGATCTCTATCATCGACATCATCGAAATATCTTTCGATGGATCAAAACTTTTCTAATTTAGATAATTAGTATGATCGATCATCCAAATCATTTTAATTGCTCCCAAAATTCATCAATGACACCTAGCAGCATATAGTGGCAACCCATCAGAACTGAAAATAAATCTCTCGGTACAGTTACCTGTGTGATTAGGTTCCTCTATCTTGAGCTCCGATCGGATTAGGGTTTAAGGTGATCTCGTCAAATCCTAATTTTTGTCATATGAATTAATCATTCGATTCAAATCCAATGTGAAAATTCTAATAGAAACTTTTTCTATTATTTCACTCTACCATGTTCATTGACTTATGGACTTGATTCTCATGATTATCATAGGGCTACTCCTCATCTACCAAGGTAGATAGATCTTCTATTGGTGCAATCCAATTCCTACAATGAACATGCTATAGCCAACATACACCTCAGGGTTCCGAATGGTAAGGAGATCGAGTTATGGTGTAGTCAAACTATAACGCCCTCAAGATAAACTGTCGATGCACCTTAGGTCAAAGAATCAGACACACTACTACAGCTTCGAGCCAGCCATTGATGAGAAGGTAGACTTCCTGATGACTACTTGAGGTGATCATGCTCAGTGCCCTCGTTCTTTAACGAGTACCTATACTCTCACTCTGGTGTCTTATACTATAGACTCAAGACTCATCTATCCTAAAGAAATGATCATACACCAACCTTCTAGATCAATCACCATCCTCATGATGATCCTATGGTCGGAAGCATTTTATGAGTTAATAATAAAAATTTATGTCTTATATTTTCAACTCTTGAAAATATGAACTATCATTACCATTAACTCAAGGGATGTATCGCAGACACTTTCAAATACACACTATGATAGAAAATAACCCATTCTATTATTTATAATCAAAATTATAATTTTGCCCTTAAATGTGTATTATAAGTGTTAGCCAATTCTGACTTCTAGGGCACATATATCTAGCAGAAGCATGATCAAATAAATCAAGAAATAGAAAAGAAGATATTTTCGAAAGAAAAGAGCTTTTATTCAGTATATTTCAGCATTTTTACAATCTTGACATATTTTCAATATATATACTTTACCAAGGGTCAAGTCCAAGCTCATAGAAAAACTTTCTAAATCCAAACAACTCACGTACACAAAATAATAACCTACGAAAACTGAGCTAACTTAGTCTGACACGAAAATTGAGTCGGCCTAATTTCAGACTGAGCCGGCTAACCTGTGATTGGGTCGGCTCAGTCCCAGATGGAGCCAACCCAGTTGTGTACTATGCCAATAGCCCGAAAATGCTGCTTTCTATCTAGATTTTCCTCTGAGACCTAGCCGATCCAGTTCCAAATTGAGCCAGCTCAATCTCAGAGTGAGCCAGCTCAGTTTCTGAACTTTACTATTGAGACTAATTCTTCTTCCGATTTACTCCCATCTTTCCATGACCTATCTTCTCATGTTTTCAAAACTTGGGAGTGCCACTTCTGAGCTCACATTCTCCACCTTGGTGCTTCCAAGTCCTTGTGAACTCATCTTTTCTCAACAGACCCATCTATGCCACACATCTCTGAAAGCTGTCTCTAGGAAGAACCTTCGTGAGTGCATCAGACTGATTCTCCTTGGTATGGACCTTCATCAATTTCACTTTATCTTCCTCCACCAGCTCTTTGATCCTATGGTACCTCACGTCTTCTGTGAGTGCATCGGACTGGGTTCTGTGCCAACAACAGAGCACTTTGACTATCATTGAATAGTGTAACCTTGCTCTGCTCCACCCCCAACTCATCAATCAGCCTCCTAAGCGAAAGAGCTTCCTTTGCAGCCTCCGTTATCCCAATGTACTCGGCCTCTATGGTAGACAAGGCCATGATTGGCTGAAGGATTGATATCCAAGTCATCGGTCCACCATATATGCAGAAGAGATATCCAATAGCAGACCTCCTTGTATCAAGATCATCAGTATAATTTGTACAACAAATCCGTCCAGAGGACCTGAACCTTCACACATCTTCACAGATTATTCTCCAAATCCTTTCGGCTGTCCACCAAACACCAAACCATAATTTCTTGTTCCATGCAGATATCTCAATATCCATTTCAATGCTTTTCAGTGTTCCATCCTAGGGTTAGCCATGTATCTACTAACTGTGCTCATAGCATGTGCTATATTTGGTCTACAGCACACCATAGTGTACATCACACTGCCTACATCATTTGTATAAGAAACTCATTCCATATACTCTCTCTCCTCTTCTGATTGGGGGCACTATAACTTGGAGAGAGACATATAGCTCGGCAATGGCGTCTCTGTAGGTTTGGCCTTCTCCATCCCAAACCTCTCCAGAACCTTCTGGACATACTTGTGACAAATGGAGCACTTCTTTGCACCTATCTCTACAAATCTCCATTCCAAGGATTTTCTCAGCTGGATTCAAATCTTTCATCTCAAATTCAAATGATAATGCCCTTTTCAACCTTTTCACAGCATCCATGCTTCTACTGGCTATGAGCATATCATCTACATACAATAATAGGTATAGGGCATCCTCCTCATCTACATCCTTGATGTAGACACAACAATCATGTTCACATCTGCTGAAATCTAGGCTCAAGACAAAGCTTTCAAATCTTTGATACCACTGACGAGGGGATTGTTTCAAGCCATATAAAGACTTTCTGAGTAAACACACCTTTTCTTCCTGTTCCATCTCCATGAAACCATCTGGTTGCTTCATGTAGATTCTTTCCTCCAAAGTTCCATGAAGGAAGGCCGTCTTTACATCCATTTGTTCCAATTCCATGTTATGCTATGCCGCCAGTGACAGCAAAACTCGAATAGATGTATAACACACCATAGGAGAGAAAATTTTTATGTAGTCAATCCCTTCCCTTTGTGTGTATTTTTTTGCTACCAGCCTTGCTTTGAATCTGACTCCACCTTATTCTGAAGGTGCTTCTTTCTTTATGAACACCCACTTTGAGCCAATAGATCGAGCACCCTCTAAAAGATCCACCAGTTGCCATGTCTCATTCTTCTTAAGTGATTCCATCTCCTCCATCATGGCTTGCATCCATGAATCATGATCCTTACTCTCCATGACCTCTGCATAATTCTCTAGATCTCCATTAGCAGTGATGAGTGCATAGGAGATAACCTCATCAATGCCATATCTGATCGATCTCCTAATAGTACGCTGGGGCTTGTGCAAAGCCACTCCCACTGGCACATCTCTACTTGATGTCTGTGGCTGCTCTTGCACATCTGTCTGAACTGCCGGCCCTCTATGCTGATTTTCAATTTGAGATAATACTTTTCTATCCAGCTTTACCTCAATAGAAATACTCCTGTAAGTGGATGTAACCTGCATGCCATCATTCTCTGACTGGCCACCGCTGTTCATCTTTATTTTTTTAGTTCCATCTATCCCAGACCTCCTCAAGATGCTCTTCTCATCAAAGATAATGTCCATGCTGATCACTGACTTCTATACCTGAGAGTCCCACAGCAGGTACCCCTTGACTCCTTATGGATATCCTATGAATGTCATTTTTTAAGATTTTGGATCCATTTTGCTCCTCTCGATTGCCTCTATATGTGCATAGGCTGAGCAATCGAAGACTTTCAAGTGGCCAAGCTCCACCTTCTTTTCACTTCAGATCTTTTCTGAAATGCCTCTATTCAGCTTATAATGAGGGGACCTATTCACAAGAAAATAAGAAAAAATTAGAGCATCACCCCAAAAGAACTTTTAGAGTGATGTCTGTAGCCTCAAACTCCGTGCCTTCTCGATCAGTGTCCGATTCATCCTCTCCACAACACCATTATGCTGGAGAGTCATCCTCACCGTGTAATAGCATTTGATGCCATTTTTCTCATAGTACCTCCTAAACTCCAGGCTAGTATACTTCCCTCCATTGTCTTACCTTAGACACTTTATCTATCTCGTTGACTCCTTCTCTACTTCAGCTCTCCAAACTCTAAATCGGGCAAACACCTTTAATTTTTCTCCGATCAGATAAACCCATACCTTTCTTGAAAAATCATCAATGAAAGTAATAAAGTATTTTGCCCCACCTCTAGTTGATATAGGAGCTGGTCCCCACACATCCAAGTGCACTAAATCCAGCACTCCCTCGCTGTACTTGGTACTTTTGACAAACTTCATCCTATGTCGTTTGCTAAAGATACATAGCTCACAAAGATCTATGCCCTCCTTCTTCAGGGCTTGGATCATATCTCTTCTACTTAGTTCTATGAGCCCACAGTCACTCATATGATCCATCTAATAGTGCCACAGCTGATATAAAATCTGCTCCTCCTGTGCCACTATTAGCACCTCTGTATTATCATTTACCATTGAGCCTTTCATTATGTAAAGATTATTTCTCAGTCTTCTACCTCTCATCACCACCAAAGCTCTCTTAAAAATTTTCAGACATCCACTCCCAGCCTAGCTACTAAAAGCATAACCTTGCTCCTCCAAGTAGCCCAAAGAAATCAAATTCTTTTTCAACTCCGATACATGCCTGACATTTGATAATGTACGAATGATCCTGTCATACATCTTCACCCTGATAGAGCCAATTCTAGCTACTTTGCATGGGTGATCATCTCCAAGACTGACACTTCCACCATCGGCCTTCTAGTAGGTAGCAAATCACTTTCGATTAGAAGTATAGTGGTGCGAGCATGCTGAATCTAATATCCATATAGTATCACACTCTATGGATCCATTTGATACAACTAGCAGGTCTTCTCCACTGCTCATAGAAGCTGTATCATCCCCTTGCTAGCCTTCCCTTTTTCTAATCTCAAAAGGAGACAATCTCTCCTCAGGTGTCCAGGCTGATGACATTTATAACATTTCAATATCATCTTCCTCTGATCTCGAGACTTTAACTTATCCTTGAATTTTCCTCTTGTCTTCTCCTTTGATCTTTCCTGTCTTTCATTCATAGCCAAGATCTCAGACTTAGGGTCTCTCTTGCAGATCTTCTTCCTTTGCTCATTTGATCTGAGCACACCAACAATCTCTTCATAGTTTAGGGTCTCCTTCCCATAAACTAAAATTGTTATGAGACCATCATACGAACTTAGGAGAGAACATAATAGTAGCAATGCCCGATCCTCCTCATTGATTTTTATATCTAAACTCATCACCTTAGAACACACCTGATTGAACCTTTGGACATGTGCAATAAGATCTCCATCTTCAGGCATTCTTAGACTATATCACTATTTCTTCAACCACAGCTTGTTCATCATGTTCTTCCCCATGTATGTATTCTCCAGTCTCTCCCAGAGCCCCTTTGCCGTAGTCTCTGTGCAAACCTCAGACAAAACCTAATTGGCCAAGCACATCCAGATTGTACTAAAAGTAATTTTCTCCAACTCTTTTCAATCCTCAGCACTAATCTTTTCCGACCTTTCTTTTTTCAAGATCTTGTAGATCCTCTATTGAACCAATAAGTCCTTTACTCTTTGCTGCCATAGGATAAAGTTTTTCTTGCCATCGAACTTTTCAAAATCCATCTTGAATCTTCTTAATCCCATGACTTTAAATAAGTCAAGAACATATTCCTAACACCTTTCACGATCACACACCAGTAAAACTATCCTTCACAGAAGATCTAACTAGTCCTAGATCCTATTTCCAAACTTTTGTATCACCGTTCCTCCCTGTACATAATCTCCACCTCAATCTAGAGACAACCACAAAACAAACTAGAAGTTTTTAGGATAAAACCTGATGCAACAAATCCTGGATGTAGTAAATCTTAGGTGTCTTCCTTCCTTTAAGGCAACCTGACTCTGATACCAAATATTGGAAATATACGCTCTTCCCACATGGATCGATGTGGCCATCGGTGATTAGCCAAGCAACAAGAAAGTACTTCTTAGAGATCTCTGTGGAAGCACGATCAAATAAATCTAGGAATAGAGAAGAAGAGAATTTTGAAAGAAAAAAGCTTTTATTCAGTATATTTCAGCACTCTTACAACCTTGATCTATTTTCAATATATATACTTTACAAAGAATCAAGTCCAAGCTTATAGAAAAACTCTTCAAATATAAATAACCTATGTACATAAAATAATAACTCACAAAAACTGAGTCGACCCAGTTTCAGACTGAGCCAGCTAACCTACGATTGGATCGGCTCAGTCTACCATGCCAACAGTCTGAAAATATTGCTTTCTATCTGAATTTTTCTCTGAGACCTAGCCAACCCAGTTCCAAACTAAGCCGGCTCAGTCTTAGAGTGAGCCAGCTCCATTTCTGAACTTTACTATTGAGACTGATTCTTCTTTTGACTCGCTTCCATCTTTTCATGATCTGTCTTCTCATGTTTCCAAGACTTGGAAGTGCCACTTCTGAGCTCACAGAAAGAGTATCAAATTTAGCTTATTTGTAGCATAAAAAATATTTTAGCTCCAAATTAACTCCTATTAATTTTTTAAAGAATTTTAATAATATAGTCAAGTAGAAAAAAAAAAATTATATGTGAATTAAAGTTTCATGAGAATTTGGAACAGGATGAAATTGAATTTTCTTAGCATAAATCAATTTGGATCTTTCAAGATAAAACATGATTTGTCATAAAAAAAATTAGATTTAGAGTATGTTTTAAATTTATTTAAACTCTAATTAATTATTAAGAATAATTAATCATTCAAATTATACAAGTTAAGATGGAAGATTTAGAAGCACATGAAAGCTTAATGGTGTTATACAGTGAATGTTCATTTTTCAACATAAGTCACTTAGAAATTTCAATCAAATCAAGGTATATGAAGTATTTGTTCCCCTTTTTCTTTTAGATTAAGCATATTTAATCATGAATTTAACATTAAAATTTAGATTCATAAAATTTAAATATATTTTCAATCAATTTATTATGTATTCTTTAATATTTTCTTCCTCTTTGTTTCACAAATATAGCCACTTTCATAATTAAGTAAAATTTTAAGAGCACTAAGCATTGATTGAGTGAGACAAATCATTAGTTAATTCATATATCAAACAATCAATCAAATTATTCATTTAAGAAGAAACAAAATGAAATGATGGAAGAAGTAATATTTTTTTAAAAAAGAATTAATAACATTATTCATTGAAGTCTTAAAATTTGTTCATTTTGTGTTAAATATTTTTATTTTTCAATTATTCTCTCTCTTTAACGAGCACCTTTTAAATCTCAGATTATCAAAATTAAAAAGTTATATTTACTTAAATTATAATTGTTTAAGATTTGCTTCCCCTTACTTTTGTAGCAAGAACCAAACTTAAGGATATAAAATGATAACAAGACACCAAGCAATTTAATATTAATCAAGGCATTTTGACATCACATTTTTCAAAAGAGAAATATCTTTTTCATTTAGTCCAAAAGATATTTACATGAACTGATTATAGGGTTAGTAGAAAGATCAAAAAGCAGACTCCTAAGTTTTGACAAAAAGTGGATTGCTAGAATGCTCTAATGCTACATAAGTAAGGTCCTAGCATCCTAAGAGAAGGGATTGGACTTTAAGAAGTAGGATCAAGTGGAGGAGAAGAAGATGATCCAACACCTACAGAAGGCTGGACTAAAGCACCTGTACTCATAGTAGAGATCTCCTGAACCAGTCGAGTAGCCTCCTCTCTGAGCGAAGAAATAGCGTTTGAAGTGAGTCGCTGAATCTTTGAGCTGACAACTACAACGATCCTCGAGAAGATCCTCTCAACTAATAAGTCCTCATCCAGTCTAGAGTGTGGTTTGTCTGAACTCTCTAGATGGTCCACCGATGCCGTTGGTGCTGCTGGCTCTGCTAGCTCCTCCATTTGAATATCTGGTATAGGTGCTATAGGTAGAGCCTCTATAGGATCCTCTGCTTGAATTTGAGCTCTTCGATGGATCCAAGGAACACCCTATCTCTTAAATCCCATACGGCGCAGAGAGTGTTCAATGTAAGTGTTTGTGTGCATTAGAGCTCTAGTGGTCTCTCCATCAAGATCTACCCCATGCTCCTAAAAAACTAAGATCAATGCCATCCCATAGGGTAGAGAACTCCTAGATTTTTCTGCTATATCCTCCATAAATTTGATCATTAGAGCTAGGAGGTTCAGGAAGATCTCACGAATAACATGATACATGAAGGATATGTCTCTAGTAGCCATAAAGTCAATTCTATCAATTTTAGAGAAGAAAATCCTACTGGTAATGTGATGTAGGAGGCACATATCAGTAGACAACCGATTGACACTTACCTCCTCTAAATCACTAATATCCTCTCTCCTTAAAATATATTTGAGCCCTTCTTATCTTTTTTCAAGTTTATCAATTCGGCTTCCTTCAACTCTCATCCACAAAATTCTTCCTAGCTAACTTTTTACAGTAAAAAACAATTAGAACTTCTCTTACTTTGGATTCAATAATCCCATCTCCACTCATAAAATTCTATGACAAGGTTGGGGTAGGTGAGTATGTTTAAGGAATAGAAAAACTTCCAACCAAGATTTTCTGATTTTCTTCCTAAAATCAAACTCATTTCTCTCAAGAAAGCCAAAATCTACCTTTCTACTAGTAGAAACCACATGAGAGACTGCGGTTGACTGAGAAGGGGTGGCTCATGAAGACGAGAGAGCAGTCAGAGTGAGAGACATTGCTACAGGCAAGGGAGGAGATGACCTTTAATTGGCATGGTGCTTCAAACATTGTTCACAGACTAGAGATGGAGAAGGGGACGTCCTAGGGCTTGGAGAACCCATATGGGATCTTCTTTCCCATCACGCAATCTACTTCACATGCGGCATTTTTCACCAAACCGAGGGAAGGAGGGAATGACGAAGAGTTTTGAAGGTTTGGATTTGGATGGAGGAGTGTGGAGATGTCCCTATTCGAAGGAGCGAACCGAAGACAAAAACATGAAAGGGATGGTTCGGGATTTAAAAGATCCAGTCCTAAAAAAGGGGTCGACACCTTGCTTAAAAAGTGTCAATACCTTGAAAAGTGTCGACACCAGCAAAACAAAGTGTTGACACCTTCCAGAACTATTGTAGAAGGATTTTTTAGCACAGGTGTCGATACTTACAGGGCTTAGGGTCGACACCATGAAATAGAACAGTTTAGAGGTGATCCAAAATAGGATAATTTAAGCAAATTAAGATCAAAAAGTTATTCAATTAATTTGGGGTCAAGGATGATATTCAAACTGAATGATTTGATCAAGTAAGATGTGATAATCAATCAAATTAGGAGTATTGAGAAGAAAAACTCTAGATATATGGTTCTATATGTTTAGTTTCAACTAGAAAAGTCTTGAAATCTTAGGAAACTAACATACAATGCATTGTCTAGCATATGAATTTTTATAAAAAGATGTTTTATCTTTAAATATTTATTTTGAGCAAATTTTTGAGTAAATTTGATAGTTTAGCATTTTATGAGGGGAACGTCAAACTTAGTTTCTCTTGTAAATTTTAATAATTATAATAATTAAACTAATTTAGCATTTTTTAGATTAAATACATCAAATATAGAATTGATGTGGGGAGTCTTAAAATATCATGATAAATTTCAAGATAAAACCAATTCAACCATAGCATGATATATAGAGGAGAGCATATTATTTTAAAAGTCAAAACATTCAATCATTACAAGCATGAAAATCAATTATACTTATTAAAATATGAAGGGAATCACCATATGCATACCTATTAATGAATTATTAAGGTTAACACATTTAACAAATAATTATTGATGGTATGATGTGAGAAAAGTTTAGAATATACCAACAATCACCATCCATGATCTGTCACTTCCATGGCATCCAAGTAAGAAAACTTTTCTCTTTCAAGCTCATTGGATCCTTGGCATACCTACAAAATCATTTTATAGCTTTTGGTGCCCAAGTCATCTTGGGTCTATAGGAGTTAGCATTCAAGGTTCCTTTTGAAATCCAAAAGTTTCTTATTAAGGTTTGGTCAATTCTTTTAAAATTGCATTTTGAAATCTTATGGCCAATTTGATTATATTTAAAGCACTTCATACAATAATCTTTAGTTAAAGCTCTTATGGAAATATTTAGCTATTTTCTTGAACCATTAAAACCAATTTCAACTTTATTGAGAACAGCCCCATTAGTTTTTATCATAGATTGAAGGTTTTGAAAGCTAATTATAAACTTTTCAGCAATAGATTTTACCTCAACTTCTTTTCTTAATTTCTTATTTTCTTCTAAGAGCTCTTTCTTTTCAATTAAAAGATTTTTATTTTCCTTTAGAGATGATTTTAAAATATTATTTTTTTAAAGCTCAATAATTTTTTTATCTAAAGAATTTTTAGATTTAATCAAATCTTTTTTTTTAGCTAAAGAATTTTTTTTTTATTAAATTAGAATTATTCTTTTTAAGCTCCCTACTTTTTTGCCTTAACTTTTTAAATTCATACATTTGTTCATTTAAGGCATCAAGTAGTTCATCAAGAGTAAAATTGGATGAGTTTTCAGAATTTACCTTATCCTCCAAGACCATGAGGCAAAGATTCTCATTTTTTTCTTCCTCATCTGAGCTTGGTGACTCACCACTTTTCCAAAGCCCTAGTAAAGCACTATTCTTCATCTTTTTGGGGTGCATTTGGTTGTTGGTGATAATTTTCTTTTCTTTCTTCTTCTTATCTTTCTTCATGAAGAACTTCTTGAACTTTCTTGAAAGAAGTACCATGTCCTCATCATCTTCTTCTTCATCTTCCTCTGACTCATCACTTTCTTGATAATTTGAAGTAGACTTGAAGGCAATGGTCTTCATTTTTCTTGGCTCCTCTTTTTCTTTCTTTTGAGCTATATGCATCTCATGGGTCATAAGAGAACCCATGAGCTCCTCTAGGGATAGGTTGGTGAGATCCTTCACTTCTCATATTGCAGTCACCTTAGATTCTCATTCTTTAGACAAAGACCTAAGCACCTTGTAAACATAATCATAATTAGAATAAGTTTTGCCTAGGCTATTTAGAGCATTTATAATTTCAGTAAATTTGGTAAACATATCAAAAATAGACTCATATGTTTTTAATTTGAACATTTCATATTTATAAACAAGTAAGTTAATTTTAGATTCTTTGACTTGACTTGTTTCTTCATGAGTTATTTCTAGTATGTACCAAATTTTTTTAGCCGATGTGCAAGATGATATTTTATTAAACTCATGTACATCTAAGGAACAATAGCGTACATTGATGGCTTTTGCATTTAATTGAGCCATCTTTTTGTCAAATTGATCCCATTCCTTTTTTGGTTTGAGAAGAGTTATACCATTTATAATTTTTATGGACGTATATGGTCCTCAAGTTATAATTCTCCATAAATCATAATCTAAATCTTGTATAAAAATTCTTATTTTTATTTTTCAAAAGGTGTAGTTAATGCCATCGAATAAAGATGGTCTAGTGATGGATTGACCTTCAATAAAATAAGTACCACTTGGGGTTGCCATTTGATCTTTTACCCTTGATGGTTAGGTCAACAATTAATAATAGAGTATCCACTTTGATACCACTTATTGTCCAGAGGTAGCAACTCAAGAGAGGGGGTTAATTAGGTTTATAAAATTTTGGTCAAATTAAACTTTAAATCTATACTATACTTTTAATTAATAGAACTTGAGTATTTATGGTGGATATATAATGCAGCAGTGAAATTAAAATCAACTAGATAATACAAATATGTGCAGCAAATAATGAAGGCAAGAAAAGCAAAAATATAATACAAACATATAAAAATTTTATAATGGTTCGGTGCAACCCCACACCTACACCCATTCTCTAAGCACTTCTTGAAAATTCTACTATAATTTCTAGATTATGTTGCATTTATTTTAACTCAGGATCATTAACAAATTCAGTTGGTTTTGCTGGACTCACCAACCACAATCATACACCGATAGTTTTTTTGAATTTACTATCAATCTAGTTGGTTTTAACCTAGGAGTACCAACCATAACCTTTACACTATCTAATTATCGGCTTGGACCAGCCTATACCCCAAGTTTCTTCTTCCAAAGAAACTTGTAAAGAAATAAGAATACAAATATAAAAATTTAGCATAAGATTAAAAATGAAAAGAAACTTTTTTTGGTGTGAGAAGAAGAGGCTAAATGAGTGCTCTTTGGTTGCTTCTCTTCTCTTCAAATGGTGTTGAGAGATTGCTTGAAGTGTTATAAAAGATAATTCTTGAAGGCCCTCTGAATTTGAAGCTCAAATCTCTCTCTTTTTTCTTTTTATTGGATATTCAATGTAACACGTTCTTCTTAAATGATTTTCTTCTTAAAAACTTAATCTTTTCTTCCAAAATATTTTTTTAGCTCTTTTTATACTTGGGAGTAGCTTTTGAATAAGTTTTGCCCGTTGGAAAACTTGGACTAGCCATTGGAGTGGAGAAAAGCTCATTAGAAAAGTATGGAAAACTAGCCATTGTGCTCTATCCCATGCTTGGGATCGACACTTTTTGTTAGGTATTGACACTTTTTCCTCAAGTGTCGACACCTTTTGAGATCTAAAAGATTTTTGCTCTTTGTCTTTTATTTTGTGCAATAGAGGTTGACCCTGGGATCATCCTCTAGCACAAGGGTCATCTCCTTTGCATGCTAGTCCATGCCAGAGCGTGCCAAAAGGTTGGGATCGATATTTTTGCTCTTGGAGTCGATACCTAGACTTCCTGAATATTAAAATCTTAATCTTTTTGCTTCATTTCAGGATAGGGGTCCATACTTTTGCTCCTGGGGTCGACACCTCTAAGTTTGAAACTCAAAAATTAATTCTTTGAAGTCCTTGACTTGATGATTTTTGTATAAATCTTTTCTTGGATTAATTTTTCAATTTAAATACCTGGAAAGACCTACATCCACTCATGAAATACATGGTTAAATACTCAAATACTCAAAATTTGACAATCATCAAAATCAATCATGGGGTCAACACTATACCTAGATAAGTATAATCCGATTAGAACTTAAATATAAGAAAAACACAATTATCCTATAACTAATGTTACATTGGACTCCAACAAGTGAAGGATCTTACTATTCCAATCTTAATAACAATCACCTCCAATAAATCAGAAAAAAGGCAGCAAAATACTCCCTATAGGTAAATAATCAATTCTAAAGGCCAGACTCTCCAAAGAAAAGGGGAAAAAATAAGCAAACTCACAATCACTTCATCCAATTATTTAAACAAACCCTCAAGATATCTTAATGCTACTCAAAGAAGCTATTCTATTACTATCAAGAGAAAGGATTACTAGCAAAGCTTTGAACCGAAGGACGAGATTAAGCCATTGCCTCTTGAAAGCAAAGAGTCCCTGCATCCATCACCACTAGAGATTTGATACCTCCTTAAACTCGTTCATCATGGGTAGGTCCCTCATGTGCTCCTCATTCACCACCCTCCACAACCCTAATTACCAAAAAAAAAAGAAATAAAACTAATTAAAATTTAATTACCAAATCACACACTTAATCTTTTTTCAAAGAATTACAAGACACCAACCCCACATTGGGTGTTTGGTGTAGTGGTATGATTCTCGTGTTTGGTCTAATGGTATGATTCTCATTTTGGGTGTGAGAGTTTGGTTGTCTCGAGGAAGGGATTAGGGGGGTAAAAGATCCAAGTCGAGTATCTAGAAGCTCGAGCTCGACTCGAGTCAAAATACTTGGACTTCAAACTTGGCTGGAGATCGATTGAGCCTTAATATTCCAAGTTTGAGCTTGACTCGATGAGAAAAATATAATACTCGAGCTTGACTCGACTTGGCTTAAATGTCAACCAAGTCATACTCGAGCTTGAATTTGAGCTCAAATTAGAGTCTTGGTCTACTCATTAATTGATAAAAAAATATGATAAAAATAAGATAATAAGTATAATATTCTAACTTCTAAAGAAAGAACAATTTAAGTTTCACACAAAATAAGGGATAACTTGACTATTATTCATGATGTATAAATAATTTAAATAATTAAAAGGCTTCTATGTTCAGTTGTTCACCATCTTTTCAAGCATTTTTAAGTTCTTTTGCATCTATAGGATTTGTAGGATTAAACAAAAATTATAATATCATAAAACATCAAATCAGGGCCTCCATATATTTTACTAGGCAAACCATTTTTGCCATTACAGAATGCTATGTGAGCTCAATCAAATGCATGAGTTTGATCCTGGTTCTCAAAACCAAGATACCAGGCTAGTTTTACTCAAGTATTAGTTTGAAATAAGCAACCAAAAATAAACATGTGCCAATAATCCATTGGGAATCAATCATGTCAAAAGCTTTAGCCACCATCCTCCAGAGATCTTTTCCATTTCTAAGAGATTTGTCATGCCCTCGATCCGAGATTGTGAGTTTAGGGGTCATAGAAACCGCCATATATTTATAGAAAACTCTT
Source organism: Cocos nucifera (assembly GCA_006176705.1). NCBI lineage: Eukaryota > Viridiplantae > Streptophyta > Magnoliopsida > Arecales > Arecaceae > Cocos > Cocos nucifera. The sequence goes on from QRFJ01001222.1 coordinate 299,014, forward strand.
CCCACAAGCATCCAAGGTATCTTATCATGATACCATAAAGTAACGGTAGAACAAAATCAAATAAGTTAATGTTCAATCTTGATTCAAATAACTAAATCAAATATCTTACCAAATAAAATTTCATAGTTTTTCATCAACTTTAATAAATTCTAATCTAAATAAAGATATCAAATTATGTTTTTAATTTGCTATCCCAAACTGAATTTCTAAGTCAAGCTAGTCTTTTGAATCTATAAAAATAGTAAAATATAGAGTAATGAGTTATACAACCCAATAAATAATGTACACTTTAGCTAAAGAAATTTAATAATAATAATATACTAAAAATAAGCATGCAAGGTGTATTAATTCAAAAATATATAACAATAATCAAATAAGATTCATATGAATTCAATCTTTTCAAGATTCATTTTTAAATTTATTTCCATTTATAAATTGATTTCTTTCTAAATATTCAGTTCACCTCGATAGCCATAAACTAAATTAAAGTGCCATTACATAATCCCTAATGGCAGGGTATCAAAGTATTAGTGCACAATCTCCACTAGTAGAGTATCAAAATACCAATGTGCAACTCTCAATAATAGGATATTAAAATACCAGTGTACAACCCTTAGTGGCAGAGTATCAAAATACCAATGCACAACCCCCACTGTAGGATATTAAAACACCAATGTAGAACCCCACTGACAGGGTATCAAGCTACCAGCATTTAACCTCCACTGTCAGGGTTCGATACATAGACTGTGAATCAAAATCCATCTCAAATCAAAATATCTTTTTATATTTCAATTCAAAAAGTTCATAAACCATGCGACACCAAAATTAATCAAACAATCTATATCAAATTTAGTATATTCAATCATAAATCATTTCATATTTTAGAAAAGAGCATATTCGATGATTTAAAATACCATGCATCAGATTCATAAATCATAAATAATTTAATATAAAAAATATTTTATAATTTATCAATAAATTTAGCAAAAGTGAAGCATTACTTATCTCACACGTACTCCAACAAGTCCACATAATTCTATAATTTTTTTCAAAATTTTTAATTCATAGATCATACCATAATATCTCATAATTAAATATCTTTTTATCGAGATAACTATACCCCTATATATAATCGAGTCCACAAATTAAAAAAAATATAGATAATTAAGAAAGGTAGGATTGACGGATGGTTATACTCAACGATTTAGATCAATTCAATCATCTAACATTATTCGATTAAGATCAGATTAGGGTATAGATGGTTCAACAAAGATCGAGGATGATCAAATCAGTAGTATTCAACAAGAGTCAAAATAGAGGCTAACATGGTGCTCGACGATCAGAGATCAGTTTGATCAAATAATTTTATTTAATCAAAATTAAATTAAGATACAATTGGCTCCATAGAAATTGAATAGATCAAATCTAAAGGTATTTGGATCTAATTAAAGAGGGTGTTGGCATGCTGTCCGGTGACTACAGTTCAAGATCTTCCACTAAGCTCAATTAAAATCATCGAAAGAAAGTTTTTTACTCGATCAATCATAAAAGAAAGACATAATCTAGAGAGAGAAACTTTTAAAGAGAAACTTGAAGACAGAGAAAGTAGGATTCTTCTAGAGAGAAAGTAGAAAGAGAAATTAGAGAGAGAAAGTGGAGAAAGAAAGTGGAAAGAGAGAAAATCATAGAGAGAGGAAGAGGAGAGAGAAGATATCTCTCTCTATTTTTTTTTTGTTTTCTTTTCTTTCTTCCTCTTTTCTTTTTGTTTCTTTTTTCTCTCTCTTCTCTTGGTTCCATGATGAAATAGGGGATTATTTCCCCTCTCTTCTCTTGTAATAGTAGAGCACTGCTGGTGCAATTGTGGCTGGTAGCGGTTGGAGCTATGATGGTGCAACTTAAGGATCCTAGACCAGCAGCTGATGATGACTACCGATGTCAGAAAATCAAAACCAAAGGGTAGAAACTAGAAAGAAGATATAGAGGATAGATTAATTTCTTGAAAAAATTTAGTAATCACCAGCCAGAAAATCAAGCTTGGTGGACTAGGGAAAGATGGCAAACTAGACTAACTCGAGATTGGAGGATTCTTACCTTGTTTTCTGTGGTGCTCAAACCATGGTAATCATGGAAATCGCCATTGAAAGCTTGATGATCTGCAGCAACTTTCCTTTGATTTGGGTCCCGATTTTGATGGGAAGAAGATGGAAAACATCTTCCCTTTAAATAGGGCTGGAGGGGACGGTGGTTTCCAACTCCGATTGGGAGTCAATCTAGGGAAAATCCAACAAAAGAGTAGACTCGCATTGGTATTCTAATGGAAGAGAAGACTCCTACATAATTAGTAAACTTTTTATACTGACACAACTTATATACTATTCTACTATAAACATTATCAACATCTTTAAACCTATCTATGTACAATAAACATAGATATTACGCAATTATCATACTTTATTTTTATCGCTGCAGATAGAAGTTTGTTTAGAAATGAACATCTAATTGGAATAATGATAATTATTTTTTTAAAGAAAAATGGTAGCACCGATGATAGTAGTAGCACCGACAATCATGACAATATTAATTATTATATCATAATATTTTTTTATATATCATCACAATCATTAAAATAATACTTAATGCAAAAAAATTTAGAAATATCTATATCACAATAATATCTTATGAAGGAAATATGCTTAATATTATATTCCATCTTTCTAGTTACATCACTATATATTTACATTGTTGTGTATTTACATAACAAAACAAAAGATCTTATCAACATACAAAAAGGAAGTAGACCTAAAAATATGGATAATTATCTTCCTAGCTAGGGAACAAATTCTGGTAAAGTCTCCTACACAGTTTTTCCCAACAGATGATGTGGTATTAGGACAAAACATCCTTTTGTGATTGGCAATCTCTTCTTGCAGCACATCATAATTAGCCTTTAGACATTTATATCTCTTAATAGACAAATCATAGTCCCATCGTAGTTCCTTTGTTCAAGTTTGAGATTATCATGAGCCGCATTAATAACTTCATACATATATTTATAATCCTTTTTGTCCACATAGTTGACATCCTCAATTTCAAACTTAAAATGATGTTTCAACTCATTTATGGCAAATTTAGCTATAGTTTCTTCAGACTCAATCTATATATATTCTGTTTGTCTCTATACCCTAGTATATTTGAAGGGGTCATCATCCTGTTCCTATCCTTGTTCTAAGGCAATGTTGACATCAACCCTCAAAAATCTATCACCCCAAAATTTTAATCCATATACGAGGGAAATAAGACCTAACTTAGTAGTAATCTTCTACAGCAAAACATTTGATGAAATTTTTATTAAATCCATGCATGTTTGTGATTAGAATGAATCATAAATTAGTACTTTAACAAACAATTGTACAATTTTTTAAAAAATTTAAATTACATTTTCTATGGTAAAAGAAAAGCATAAATATATTTTTAAAACATTTTTTACAATAATAAATATAATTTTAAATTTGAAATGTATACAAACAAAACAGATCAATCAATTCATTTTACAAAGTCTAGTCTCAATTTATGCTTGCTAAAAATAACTAACCTTAGAATGACAAACATGGCAATTCCATTGTGTTTTGAAAAGCAAGAGACAATAAATTATTGTCATTACTTTACAATAATGATGAATTTAATTATAATTTATTTATAAATAAAATCTATGAAATAGGAAAATATAAAAGCTAATTAATTTATTGATGTTAACTTAAATTAATATTTATAAAAAAAATCAAAGTACAGGTCTAGGAAATCATAATTTTATTCCTTAGTTGAGAAATTAAACCACAAATAAAGAGTTAACTCATGAAAAGCTTGAGTCGACTCTCTCAAAAAAATAGAGAGTAGATTTTCTGAATACAGACTAGGAGCTGACTCTTATAGTTTAGGAGTTGACTCCTGATAATTGGAGTCGATCCTAGGGCAATTGGAGCCGACTCTTGAAGAATTGGAGTCGATTCTAAGCATGGGACCACACTTATAGCTAGTTTTTTGCATTTTTTCAATGGCTAGTTTTTAGCTCCAACAGCTAGTCCAAACTTCATAATGGCCAAAACTTATTCTTCAGCAACTCCCAAGCCTATTAAGAGCTAGAGAATCATTTGGGTGATGGTAACGGTTCAGGGTTCTAGGCATGCTTTTCGAAGTTTTTTCAAAATTTATATATAGCAGAAGCTAAAATTAATCTAATATTAATTTTACACATACAATGATCACATGAAAAATCCTACATTATGATCTAGACATGCTTATATATAATAAAAAAATTGAATACACAAGATTAGTAAATCATATATACTAATCTACTCGTGTTCAGAACACGATACCTGAGCACGGATGGTCAAACTTTGCAATCTAAAATCACTGAAAGAAGCCCTTCGCATCATGATATATTTGCACGATCGTCCAGCTTCTATGGTCAACCCACATGAAGCTCCTAATCCTGACCAGCTCCACCAGAATGCTAGCTCCTCATTGGAGCCTTCGACAGTCGATCTTGGTCGATCCAATCGACCATCTTTATTCTAATCTCTTAAATGCTCTAAAGGTTAGAATATAAACTATGGAGGGTGATGAGGTAGTGTGAAAGATTTGGTGGTGATCGTGCACTCATAGTGCTCAATCTCTCCACCCAAATTTTGTGTCGAAATCCTATGATTACTCACACCTAGAAACCCTAGAGTCCCCACTCTTAGGATTTTTGTGACCAATAAAAGACCTCACAGTTAAGAGAAGCTCATGCCACACTCACTGCTTAACTGAGAAACCCTTTTCTTAGTTGCAGAAATGCATAATTTAAAATCTATTTTAAACTTGCATGGGATGAGAAGTATGTGGCACAAACTCTCTTTCCCTGAGATTTCTCATGCCTAGAAACTTGTGCCACCTTAGGTTTCTCTCTCCAAAAATGCTCCCTTACAAAGCCTCTCTCAAACTTGTGCATGCCCAAAAAAATCTGATTTTAATTGGTGACACTTCGATGTGAATTTCACGTAAGATAGGATAAGATAGGGAGGTTGAACTTATTTCAACCTCCCACTTGAATTTAAATTCAAGTGGTATCTTATCCACTTCCAACACCTCATCCAAGTAGGCCACAAGTAGGACTCTCCTTCTGCATGCCTGTACTAAAAAAAATTCACAAAGAAGTGTGACAAAGTGAGGAGGGTGTGGAGAAGTGCTAAGGTTGAGAGAGGTTAGGAGGTTATGACCAACCACTTGAATTCAAAATTCAAGTATGTTTCTTATCCACTTCCATCACCTTTCCCAAGAGTATGACGTGCAGAAGGACTCTTCTTCTATGTGCACATGCTTTGAACACTCCAAAATCAGGCGACAAAAACCCAAAAGATGGTGTTGGGAATAGATGAGATAAGATTAGTTTCAACCTCAACAACTTAAGTTGAATTCAAAATTCAACTTATTTTGAACTGGTCTAACCCTTGACCAGGTCAAAAGCAGAAGGAAGAGGGGTGTGCAATCTCTTTTGAGTATGGGAAACTCTCATGCAAAACCAAAAAATGCATAAAGAAAAAGGCGTGGGACAAAAGGTGGCATAGGGAGATTGAATTTCAAATTTGAGCTTTGTCGAAATTAGGTCTTGTCCAAATCTATTTGTCCAGACCCAATTAGACTAGAATAAATCCAATCAAACTAGGCTCAATCCAAGCTAATTAAATTCTAATCAAATTAAAAAATTAACTTAGTCCAACTCCTGATCAAATCAGGATCCAATCTTAGCGATTAGGTCATTTCATGACCTAATCGGGTCAAATCCAATCGAATCAAAATCAATCAAATTTGATCGGATCCTCATCGTTCAATCAAATTAAGCTAATCAATAATCTAATTGCTAATTAATCCTCCAATAATATTAGAGTTCCAGTCTAGTGGAACTTCGATCATAGAGTCCCAATCTAGTGGGACTCTTGACCATAGATTCTAGACTATTGAGACTCTAGATTAGCCATTAGATCAGGTAGAAACTTCTATTATGTGTGATCCCATAGGTTCGAACCTTAAGCCGATAACATAAAAATCAATTTCTATACCAATTGATGTGACCATCTAGCAATGGTACCCAACGTCTGGATAGGTCGAATAGTTGGAACGCAACATCGATGAATCTATGGCATATGGTTATTATATAATATATCCTCTTGATCCAAATGCTCAAAAGATGATCTAGGATTTAACTGTCAATCCTAAAAAATTATCTATAATATATTTTAAATTTTAATATCCATCAAATGGACTACCCCGATCAAGATTTTGCTAAATTGATATACAGTAATGCATTTGCTCCAACACTTGGAGGGGTCAATCCTATCTTGACTTATGCACCGACTAAACAAATACTTGACTGTACCTAGTAACCTTCCATCACTGAATTGGAAATTCAGATAGTGTAGTACCAAAGTACAGTGAGTTACTTGCAAGTCACCGTGGTGGACTCAGATCTAAGGGACACTTATACCCATATCCTTCATGAGCAATTCTTGACAATAGAGAGTTCCATAGTTGGGTCACATTCAGTGAAATGTATCCTTATACTTTACTTGTATGCCATACCAGTATCTCCATATGTAACACCCCATCCCTATCTAACTACGGGTAATGGTGCCACACTCCACTCTTATCTAAAGGTTAAGAAAATTTCTAGATATAACTATACTAAACTATATATTAGTTAATACCGTACTTTCAATTAAGTTGAACCATCTATTCAATTTTAACACAAATATTTTAATTAAATCCTCTGGACTTGCTAAAAACCATTATCACAACTCATAACTCAACAAATCATATGCACAAACTCAGAGTTTTAATAACAAACCATACTTCATATATACATTCTAGTCATTAACCATCTCTTTAATACATGTCTTTTTAAACACAAACTAATACACATGCATATACCAGTTTCTGATTTAACTAACTTAGTTATACATTGCATCTCAAAATACATCTCTTTTACAAGCTAATATCATCCAAAATATTTCTTCCACTAAAGGTACTGATACCCATATTGAAACATACTTCCAAACCTAGCTATTCTAAAAATTGCAATTAGAAAGAATGAGAGGTGAGACTTAATTAGGGAAGTCTCAATGACTGAATAATCTATCTAACAATGGAAAATAAAAATACTAATTTGGAATTCAATATTACAGAAAAGACTAAAATGTAAGAACTATTTTTTAGGTTTCACCAAATTAAAATATACCCCATCGGATTAAAGTAAAGTACCAAATCATGCCATGTTAGCATATACTTCCTTCTCAACTACTATCGATTGAATTCCAGAGCACCCCATTCAAGATAGTCGATAAGTAGTAAAATATGATGCCAACTGATATAGATAAGCCCCACTAGGCATAACATGAATTTCCAGACTGTGGAGGTGCCAGCTCATGCTAATACAAATGCTCATGCAATATGAGGATAAGGTATACCTGATAGGTTGATCACTCCTATGGATAACCTTTTCCCAAAAACATCAAACAAGATAACATTTCCAAAATTGAATAGTAAAGGCCAATAATTTCAACTCCTGCTTTCATATTAGCACAATATATATATAAGCTGAAGAATATCAAAGTTAGCTACCTTTCAAAATAAATCATTTTCATACCAAAATACCATAAGAAAAATACCAAAGCTAGATGAGAAAACCACTCACCTCAATTGGCTACTAGTTAATTGGCTTATTCAAAGTACCTTTCCAACTCTTTTTCTTTTCTATATCATCAGTAAATACTAATTAAACTCACATTTTGTGATTCAAGATCAAAACTACACATACATTGCTTCTAAGTTCTTACTTTAGTCTTTCAATTATTTCTTTCTACTTTGTCTTGCTTGCTTTAGGTTAGGTCTAGCTAAACTTCATTAAAACTCAAGAATTTTTAGACATTTAACTCTACTTATATTCCCATAAATGGTTGCAAGTTCAGCTAACACCATTTTAATCTATAGCTAAACCATTTAAATAATTTCAGCATCATAAATAATTTGATTCATTTTCAAACTCAATTTAAATTGAATAACTTACTTTACTATAAACTTGGATTTTCTATAACACTTAAAAGATCAATTAAACTTAGTTTAAAGCGAAGGAAACTTACCTCAAACTACTACAATCCTATAGGAGTTCTGAAAGCAAGTTCTTTCTTTCCCATCGCCAGTAACCTTTCTCCCTCCAAATCAGTCTATCCTCAAACTCTCTCTTTTTTCCACTAAATCCTATGAACTTTTAACTAAGGACTCTTTTTTCTCTAGATCTCTCCCTCTCTTCTGGTTGCTCTAACCAAGGAACTCCAAAACAAAAGAAAAGAGAACCAGTGGGTTTTATTTTGGGAAAGAAATAAAGTAGGGAGAAGATTTGCTAGGTGTCACATCCTAGAGTTGCCACCCAATTCTTCACTTAACAGGTGTTACTATAATGATTTTTCAACTATTTGACTATATCCTCAAGCTACTCTATCATCCCATTTAAAATTATAACTTAAAACACTCTTGGTTAAAACCCACTCCTAGAATTTTCCACTGACCAAGCTGGCTTGGTCCTAAATTGGGTCAGCTCGAATGTTAGCTAGGTCAGCTCAAATTCAAATGGAGCTGGCTCTCTCAGAAAAATAGAACACTCATTTCTATAGCCTAAGACTCGGGTCAACTCAATTTTAAATTGAGTTAGCTCGAACTCCTGAATTTTAGAAATTTTAGTTTTGATCACTATGCTTGCTTAATACTCTTCTTATTTAACTTTAAAATATAAATATAAATAAAAAAATATCCCCTAATTTGGAATCAACAAAAATATTAGAAAAATCAAAATCTTCAAGAATAAGATATCAAAACTTGGGTTCTAGTTCAAATTTTCTAAAACTCGAAACTTGTAAAACTTTAACGAATAGATTAAAGGATCTTAAAATTTACTAAAAATTATTTTATAACTCACTAATATCTAAAAATTAATTATTATTAATTTTAATTTTAAAAAAAATCATATTTCATATAGCTTCCCATACAGATGCTAGATTTCAGACTTAGAAAATTTTCAAAACTTGAAATAGCAGATAGTCACAATTTGTGCTCAAAACTTTCAAGCTAAAAAATCATCAAAATTCAACTCCAGTGTTATTATTATAAATCCCTTTTCCCAATCATTTTCCTTCTAAATCAATAGATTAATTTTTTTTATTATTTCTTTTTAATGCTTCATCACTACTACTAATATATGCTCATATACTCAAATATATGATACATAAATTACTATACCACACATACTTGAACAAAAATCTTTTAATTCATCATTTTGTTGGTTTGAGATGTTACACCATACTCTTTGGTTAAGAGGACAATCAACCCATATGGCATGCAACGACCTACATTTGATAAATATTATCGTCTGTGGTAACAACATATCATTTGATCGTGAATAGGTTTAAGGAGTAAATGATAAATCCTCCTTTGCCGAGTCTAAATAGTCCTAAGGACTTCATCATAGAAGAGTTCATTAAAAAAAAATGCACAAGAGTGATGAAAAGCTAGAATAAAAATTTTATTCATTTATAATTTAAGTATAAATTACATTCAGCTCAACCATCTGTAACTTAGATGATTGGCTTTAGGATATATTTTTTAACAACTTTCACTTAGACTAAAGCCATTTAGAACAGTATCGAATATCCATCTTTCATTTATGATTATCAAACTTTTTAATTCCAAGAGCTTTAGTTAATGGGTCGGGCATGTTTTTCTTTCCATCGATCTTCTGGAGCTCGACATCACCTTGTTCCATGATCTCTTATACAAGATGGTAGTGATGCAAAATGTGCTTGGTGCACTAATGTGCCTTTAACTCCTTTGCTTGAGCTATGGCTTCAGTGCTATCATAGTAAAGTAGAATTGGACCATCCAAGAAGGGTGCCACTCCCAGCTCGTTGATGAACTTCTGTAGCCACATAGCTTCCTTCGCAGCATCGAATGCCACGACATACTCTGCCTCACACATAGAATCGACTATAGTGTGCTACTTGAAACTCTTCCAGCAGACTGCTCCATCATTCAGGGTAAATACATAACCTAATATATTCTTACTGTCATCATGATCTGACTAGAAATTGGAATAAATATATCTCACAAGTTTCAAGTTAGCATCTCTATAAATGAGCCATTAATTCTTAGTATTTCTTAAATACTTTAGGATTGTCTTTACGACCTTCTAATGATTCTCATTTGGATCAGATTGGTACCTACTCACTATCCCTAGTGAGTGTCACATCTAGTCTTGTACATGTCACAGTGTACATAATAGAATCCACTGCTAAAGCATATGGTATTCTACTCATACACTCTCTTTCTTGAGGAGTTGTCAGACAATCCCTCTTTGAGAGAGTAATTCCATGGCCTATTGAGAGATAGCCTTTCTTGAAATTTGCCATGTTGAATTGCTTTAGCGTAGTATCAATGTATGTGAACTGGGACAATCCAAGCAACCTTTTAAATCTTTCTCTACAAATCTTCATTCCTAGGATGTAGGAAGCTTCTCCCAAGTCCTTCATGAAGAACTGAGACTATAGCCAAATCTTTATTTTCTATAATACAGGAATGTCATTCTCGATTAAGAGAATATCATCCACATATAATACAAAAAATATAACTACAGAACCATTAGCCCATTTATAGATGTAGGATTCCTCTCTGCTCTTAATGAAGCCATACGTTTTGATCATCTTATCAAAATACATGTTCCAACTCTGAGATATCAGCTTCAATCCATAAATGGATCTCTGAAGCCTACACATCATGGACTCATTTGTGGATGTGAATCCCTCAAGCTATATCATATACACCTCTTCATTCAGCTCTCCATTTAGGAAAGCTATCTTCACATCTATTTACCAGATCTCATAGTCTAGGTGTGCTACTATCACAAGCATAATCCAAATGGACCTGAACATTGTCACCAGGGAGAATGTCTTGCCATAGTCAATAGCATAATGCTGATGATATCCCTTAACAACCAAATGAGCTTTATAGATCTCCACCTTGTCGTCTGTGCTTTTTTTTCTTTTGAAAATCCACTTAGAGCCAATGGATTTTATCCCTTCAGGAGGATCAACTAGTGTGCATACACTGTTGACCTTCATGAACTTCATTTTAGGCTTCATGGCTTTCAACCACTTATTAAAGTTGGACCTCTACATGGCATCCATATAGGTGATCAAATCCTGATTGTTCTCATCGAGTTCAATAGGATCACCATCTTGGATCAAGAAATCATAGTATCTATCCAACTAATGTGGTACTCTACTAGATCTCCTCAAGGATGCCTCTATAATGGGCTCTGGGTTTAATCTTATCAAATCCAATTCTATAGGTTTACTAGAATGTATCGATTCTTTCATTTATCAAATTTCACCAAGTTCAACATTAGAGACAGCTGTTCCTTCTTTAAGAAACTATTTTCTAAAAAGACTATTCTATTGCTGATGAACACCTTTTGCTCTTCAATAAGGTGGAAGTAATATCTCCTAATTTTTTGGGGTACTCTATAAACAAGAATTTATCGAACCTAGGTCCAAGTTTTTCTGCTTGCAAATATTTTACATAAGCTGGACATCCCCAAATCTTAAGGTGAGTAAGTGTTGGCCTATGTCTAGTCCATATCTCATATAGAGCTTTTGTAACAGACTTTCTCAGAACATTGTTCAAAACATAACAAGCAATTTCAAGTGCATAACCTCCAAAAAAAATTAGCAGACTCACAAACCTCTTCATGGACTAAACCATATCCAATAGGATTCAATTCCTCCTTTGAGACACACCATTATGTTGTGGTATTACAAGAGGGGTCCATTAAGAGAGAATTCCATTCTCTCCTAGATATGTCAAAAATTCATTAGAAAGGTATTCACCTCCTCGCTCTGATCAAAAAATTTTAATACTCTTTTCAAATTATTTTTTTACTTCATTACGATATTATTTGAATATTTCAAGCAAATCAAATTTACTCTTCATGAGATAGATATATCCATACCTAGATAGATCATCAGTAAATATAATGAAATAATAATACTCACCTCTGGTACTTATATTCATAGGTTCACATACATTATTATGTACTAGATCCAAAAGATCAATGGCCCATTCATCCTTTCCAATAAAAGATGATTTGGTCATCTTACTAAGAAGGTAGGACATACAGATAGTCAATGATTCACAATCATCAATGTCAAGGATATGCTCCTTGACTAACCTATTGATCTTATTCTTGTTTATATGATCGAGCCAACAGTGCCAAAGATATATAGGCATCGATGACATTATCTAGTTTTAGATATTTATTTGATGTGTACATTATACTAATAGATTGTAATAAAATATAAATATCATTTCTTAATTAACCTCACATTATTGTGATATCATTCATAATGATATCACAATAATTTTTCTTTATTGATAAATTATAACCATCTTGGATCAAAAGTCCTACAGATATTATGTTCATCATAAAAGATGGACAATAGTAATAATCACTTAAAATTATATTATTTATTTTGAAAATAAGCTTAAGAATTTCTAATGCTAGGACTGGAACATTTCTTCCATCCCCAATATTTAGGAATCTATCACCGTTTTCAAACTTTCTACCAATTTGACGTCCATGCAATAAATTACATATATGAACTAGACTCCCAATATCTAATACCCATGTAGATGTATCACAAATAGAAAAATTGTAAGGTATTATCATATAACAATCTTGATCAGTAACTTCTTACTGATTTCTCCTGTTCAGCCTATTCAAGTCAAGAAGATCATTTTTCCTTAGGTCTGCCTAATTAGGGTCAACACTAGACTTCTTGAAATCAGGTCCTATAAGCTTATCATAGTCCAACAGTAAATGGAGCGGACTAACACTAGCCATTCTATTTATCTGAAAGAAAAATACAAGACCATATTAGCACTTGAATTATTTAATTCTAAAGACTTGAACTTTAGTCTAAAGATCCTCTAACTATTTTTACGAATTGATAGCTTCTACCTTCAATTTGAAAAATTACACTAACTCTTTAATGGATACTGGAATCCACATAGACTACAAATGGGCCCGAGGAAAGCTCTGGCCAACTCGTGTGCATCTATAGGTAGGTTCACAATCAATTATTTCTTTAAATAATTTTTAGTATCTTAATTTTGCCTCAGCAACTAATTCAATAGGCTATAGCCTTCACTAAAAAGATCTGGTTAGGTCTAACCATTAACATGATTGAGTTCGGTGCATTAAACGAACGAAGATCAGGCCCAAGAAAAGCTTTGGCCAACCTGATCACCATTCAAAGAGTACGATCTAATCATCATTTGATGGATAGTAATTTCAACATTCAGATGAACACCAGGTGTAAGGCACCTCCAATGTACACCTAGAAATTGGACTCATTACCATTCATCTTAATGGGAGGCTATGACTCAGTTATCGTTATAACTTTATCATTTTTAAGAACCTAATAATTTAGAAAATTTAGGTTACATATGATTTAAGGATAGAGAATACACGAACCAATTTACTTCCATTGACTTTACCAAGTCAAATCCTCCCACTGACTTTACCAAGTCAATAGGTGAGGACTAGGATCAATTTCGATCCATGGGCACCTAATTCAATCTTATTGATTGAAATCAATCAAACTGATTCCTAATAATATAAATCAGCTCGAATCAACAAATGATCTAATCAAATCCTAATTAACCATGTCGGCCAGATAAGTGAGATTAATGGAAGGGATATGCCATTAACTCATCAAAGATTGAATCAATGCGAGTAGCTTCCAAATAAAAACCATTGATCTAAACTGTCAAACTTACCTTAGACACCAACTAGTTAATTAGGTTTAATTTGATCAACCTAGTAATTTTGGGTTATACCACTTAACCATGAATCAAGTCCCTCTTGGTCCTTGTTAAAGATATGGACTTATCCAATTACAACTATTGAAGTTGAATCTAGAGTGTCCTTAACCTAATTTAATTCAACATTTAGTTAGATTCGATCAATTATTCTAGTTAAGTCCATTCTTCAACTAACCTTAGGTCTAACATAATTAATCGACCTAATTCATCTAACCATTTAATCCATAGTCTTATGCTTTTATCTCAGAATCTTTAATTCATAATTCTAGACCCTACTAGACAATACTTAATTCTTTTAATTAAGTTTTGGACTGATGGATTGGGGTTTGACATTTTTAAAATAATTTTTAAATTTTAAAAGATTTTTTTTAATTTTTTGTTCACGAAATGAGTTGACTCATTCACAAATGGGATAGCTCATTTCATAAACAACAACCTATTGCTAGTTTTAAATAGAAAATCAAGCACAATGAAAATTAAACCATGAATCAATATTTTAGATCTAATCTAAACTCATTCATATTAAACTTTTAATTTAAAATAATTTTAATAAATAAAATTCTTTTACTGTTCATCTTAATGAATGAGTTCACGGTGGCATCCCTACTGCCATAAGAGATCCACATTAAATGGGAGGAGATTGCCTTTAAACCATACTTATCTCTCATGATCGGACAGCTTAGTAGCTCATTCATCCTTGATTACTAAGTTATCTAGATCTAAAACATATCATATATGTATGCATTCATATTCTAATTAACATATAAAGTATGTCATGCGACCTAGTGCTCTGATACCATTGATGGTAACAGTGCAGGGTTCTAGGCATGCTTTTCAAAGCTTTTTCAAAATTTATGTGGAGCAAAAATTAAAATTAATCTAATATTAATTTTACACATGCAATGATCCCATCAAAAATCCTACACTATGATCTAGACATGCTTATATGTAATAGAAAAATTGAATGCACAAGATTGGTAAATCATATTAACTAATCTACTCATGTTCAGAATACGATACCTAAGCATAGATAGTCAAACTCCACAATCTAAAACCACTGGAAGAAACTCCTCACATCGTGATATAGCTGCACAATCGTTCGACCTCTACGATTAGTCCACATGAAGCTCCTAGTCCCAACCAGCTCCATCAAAGTGCTAGCTCCTCGTCGGAGCTTTAAACGGTCGATCTTGATCAATTTGATTGACTACTTTTCTTTTGATCTTTTGGATGCTCTAAAAGATCAAAATAAAAACTATGGAGGGTGATGAGGTGGTGTGGAAGATTTGATGGTGATTGTGCACTCACAGCGCTCAATCTCTCCACCCAAACCCTAGGTCAAAATCCTAGGGTTACTCCTACCCAGAAACCCTAGAGTTTCCACTCTTAGGGTTTTTGTGACCAACAAATGACCTCACACCCAAGAGAAGCTCACGCCATACTCACTGTTTAATTAAGAAACCCCTTTCTCAGTTGCAGACATGCACAATTTAAAATCTATTTTAAACTTGCATGGGATGAGAAGTATGTGGTGCAAACTCTCTTTCCCTGGGATTTCTCATGTCTAGAAACTTGCACCCCCTCAGGTTTCTCTCTCTAGAAATGCTCCCTTACAAAGCCTCTCTCAAACTTGTGCATGCCCAAAAAAATCTGATTTTAATTGGCGACACTTTGATGTGAATTGCGTGTAAGATATGATAAGATAGGGAGGTTGAACTCGTTTCAACCTCCCACTTGAATTTAAATTCAAGTGGTACCTTATCCACTTCCAATGCCTCATCCAGATCGGTGACAAGCAGAAGGACTCTCCTTCTAATAGCCCACTCTAAAAAAAATTCATGAAGAAGTGCGGCAAAGTGAGGAAGGCATGGAGAAGGGATAAGGTTGAGAGAGTGGGTTCAGGCAAGTTATCCTTTTTGTCGATCTTCTGAAGGTCGACATCACCTCTATCCACGATCTCCCAGACCTGGTGGTAGCAGCATTGTATGTGCTTCATCTACTGGTGTGGCTTTGGTTCCTTCATCTGAGCAATGGCACTAGTGCTATCATAGTAGAGCATGATCAGACCATCAAGGAAGGATGCTACTTCGAGCTCGGTGATGAACTTCCTTAGCTACATAGCTTTTTTCACAGCATCTGATGTAACGATGTACTCTACTTCATAAATAGAGTCTGCATAGTATGTTGCTTGGAACTCTTCCAGCGGAAGGCTCCAACATTTAGATGAGGGAAAATCCTGATTTTTCTTGGTCAGGTTCGTTCAGATCTGATTGGATCGAGAGGCATATTTCAAAAACTTTCTCTTAGATCCTAATCAGATCTAACATTTTTTAGATCTAATTTTATGATCTGATAAATAAAAAAATTAAATTAAATTAAATCTAAATTAGTTTTACCTTGATGTGGGTAATTTGATTACCTGTTGATGATCTTGCTGATTGCCTGAGGTTCTGGATCTAGCCACGCAAGCACCTAGCCTCTATCAGTATCCACTCAGGTTGGATCTGGAGATCTTCTCCTTCTTTATCTTGTCTCCAAAAATTAGAACTAGATCTGATTTGAAGGATCTTCGAAACTCCTTTCGAAGATCAGCAGTCGTCTCTACAGCAATGCTGCCTTCTTCCTTTCTCGTCAGCCTTTTCATGCTTGAATCGCACTAATCTGAAGGCCCACCTTCTTAGACGTGGAGAGGAGAGAGAGGATCAAAAAGGTGGCATAGAAGAGGGAGAGGGGTAGCCTTGGGCCGTAGCTTAGGAGAGACTTCTATAAAAGTTGGGTGCAGATAGGTCTTTATATAGATCCTATTGTGCCATGCAGTGCCACATCACCTCGGCCAATCACGTTGCTTCATTCAATCAGATCTAAATCTGATTGGTAGGATGACATCACCTGATCCAATCAGATGAGAGACCCATAGATTCATCCTAAGGTGGTGCCTAAGATTTGTTAAAGTCTATTGGTGAGGGTCACCTAGTTTGAATCCAAGAAGCAACCTGGAGTCCCATCCATATGGGACTCCAGACATCCCTATCCATGGATGCACGCCATCCTAGGCATGCGCCCCCTCTTTTCCAATTTTTAGGGAGGGGACAAGCCCCTATCTGCTCTCCAATAAGTGCAAGAGACATGGGCAGATGTCCAAGGGTCAAAGGTCAATGTTTGACCAAAGTCAAAGGACAAAAATTAGTAGGTGATGGAAAATGGCAGGTGTTGTCTTAAATTTATCTCATAAATTAAGACAACCCTTTTCTAACCTAGACAAGCTCCAGTCAGACCAGGTAAAGATACCTGAGTGAGCACAAACTCATTTGGCTCGGTTGAGATAATTTTTAATGATAGAAAAAGGAGAATGTTAGGTTCAATCATGTGCTAGCACGATTTTCTTGAACCTAATTGAATCTAATTCAAATCAATTGAACTCAGTTAGTTCAATTGATGATATCCAGATCCAAACCCTTATTTGTGTGATCCAGTTAGATTTAGTTTTATATGGAAATGGGATATGTAGTGATCTCCATCATCAACATTATCGAAACTCCTTTCGATGGGTCAGAACTCTTCTGATTCAGACAACTAGAATGATCGATTATCTAAATCATTTTAACTGCTCCCAAAATCCACCAGTGACACCTAGCAGTATATGGTGGCAACCCATCAAAATTGAAAATGAACCTCTCGGTGCAGCTACTTGTGTGATTAAGTTCTTCTATCTTGAGTCCCGATCAGATTAGGGTTAAGGTGAACTCGTCAAACCCTAATTTCTATCATATGATTTAATCATTTGATTCAAGTCCGATGTAAAAACCTTAATAGAAACTCTTTCTATTATTTCACTCTCTACCATGGGCATGGGCTTATGGACTTGATTATCATGATCATCATAGGGCTGCTCCTCATCCACCGAGGTAGATAGATTCCATCTTGGTGAAATCCAATTCCTACAATGAACATGCTATAGCCAATATATACCTCAGGGTTTCGAATGGCTAGGAGATCGAGTCATGGTGTAGTCAAACTATAACACCCTCAAGGTGAACTGCTGATGCACCCCAGGTCAAAGAACTAGACACACCACTATAGCTTCGAGTCATCATCGACGAGAAGGTAAACTTCCTTATGACTACTTGAGGTGGTTACACTCAGTGCCTTCGTTCTCTAATGAGTACTTGTACTTTTGCTCTGGTGTCTCTACACCATAGACTCAAGACTTATCTACTATAAAGAAGCGATTGTACACTAACCTTCCGAATCAATCACCATCCTCATGATGATCCTACGGTCAGGAGCATTTTATGAGTTAATAATGAATATTCTTGTCTTAAATTTTCAACTCTTGAAAATAAGAATTATCATTACCATTAACTCAAGGGATGTATCACAGACACTAAATATACATGTGTGATAGAAAATAACATATTTTATTATTTATAGTCAAAATTATAATTTTGCCTCTAGAAGTGTATTACAAGTGTTAGCCAATTCTGGTTTTTAGGGCACATATATCTAACAAACTCCCACTTGACCTAAAGCCAATTGGCTACAAATCTAAGTCCCATCTTCTCAAGGTGGGCTTCAATCTTTTGTTGGCCCAATAGCTTTGTAAGCGGGTCTACCGTATTGTCTGCGGAGTCGACTCTTTTGACCTCGACGTAACCCTTCTTGAGGTAATCACGGATGAGGTGGTATTGCCGCTCGATGTGCTTAGATTTTTGGTAAGACCTCGGCTCCTTAGCAAGGGCTATGGCATCATTGTTGTCGCAGTACAGAGGAATGGATCTGATGGCATCACTCTGATCTCTGCGGTAAACTTTTTGTACCAGAATGTCTCCTTTGCAGCTTTTGATGCAGTGATGTATTCTACTTCGATAGTGGAATCTGAGTGTACGGAAGGTGTGCACAGTGAAGGGAAATCCTGATTTCCCTGACCAGGTTCGTTCAGATCTGATCAGATCAAGAGATATATTTCAAAAATTTTTCTCTTAGATCTGTATCAGATCAGGGATGCTTCAGATCTGATTCTTATTTATTTAATAAAAATTAAATGAAAAGGATAAATTAAATCACATTCAATTTACCTGAATAGGGTAATCCTATTACCCTGTTGATGATCCTGTTTGCAGCGGAAGGTTCTGGATCAAGCCACGCAAGCGCCTGGCCTCTACCGGTATCCACTCGGGCTGGATCTGGAGATCCTCTTCTTCTCTATCACGCCTCCAAAAATCAGATCTGGATCTGATCTGGAGGATCTTCAAAACTCCTTTTGAAGATCTGCAGTCGTTCTTCGCAGCAGCGCAGCCTTCTTGCTTTTGATCTCCTTTTCTTGATCTAAATCGCACCAATCCAAATCCAAAACACTTTTGGACGTGGAGAGCAAGGGGAGAATGAGAGTATGGCGTGGAGAAAGGGGAGAGAGGCAGCCTTGGGGCGTGGGAAGATTGCTTCTTGATTACTTCTTGATTATTTTTTCACTTGGGCGCTGGGTCTCTTATATAGACTAAGCGTGATCCAAGTCATCTTCCTCCCAACCAATCACAACCCTTTGTGAAATCAGATCTAAATCTGATTGGTGGGATTAGAGTCCCCTGGATTCCTACTTGGAGAGTGCCTTGGACCAGTCAAACTGGATTCTTAGAAGAACTCTCATTGGAATCCTAAAGGGAGATGGAGTCCTTGTCCAACAAGGACTCCTAGGCGCCTCCTACTTGGGCTCACGCCACCCTTGGCGTGCGCCCTTCTCCTTGCCAGGTTCTGGCAGGGGGACAAGCCCCCACCAGCTCTCCAATAGGTGCATGACATGTGGTCAAAAGTCAAAGGGTGAATGGTCAACGTTTGACCAGTCAAAGGTAGACTTTTGACCAAAGTCAAAGAACAAGAAATGGCAGGTGACCAAAAATGGCAGGTAATGTCTTACAAATAAGACAACCTATTCTGACTTGGACAACCTCCAGTCAGACCATATGAAGGCCTCTGATTGAGCACAAACTCCTTTGGCTCAGACAGGACAACTTATTTATGATAGCAAAAGAAGAACGTTAGGTTCAATCGAGTGCTAGCACGATTTCCTTGAACCTAATTGAATCTCATTCAGATCAATTGAACTAGATCAGTTCAATTGATGATCACCAGATTCAAACCCTTGTTTGTGTGACCCAGTTAGGTTCAGTTCTGTATGGTAATGGGATATGTCATGATCTCTATCATCGACATCATCGAAACTCCTTTCGATGGATCAGAACTCTTCTGATTCGAACAGCTAGAATGATCGATCATCTAAATCATTCTAATTGCTCCCAAAATCCACCAGTGACACCTAGCAGTATATGGTGGCAACCCATCAGAGCTGAATGCGAACCTCTTGGTGCAGCTACCTGTGTGATTCAGTTCTTCTATCTTGAGCCCCGATCAGATTAGGGTTAAGGTGAACTCGTCAAACCCTAGTCTCTGTCATATGATGTAATCATTCGATTCGAGTCCAATGTGAAAATCTAAATAGAAACTCTTTCTATTATTTCACTCTGCCATGGCCATGGGCTTCAGGACTTGATTCTCATGATCATCATAGGGCTACTCCTCTACCACCGAGGTAGATAGATCCCATCTTGATGCAATCCAGTTCCTACAATGAACATGTCATAGCCAACATACACCTCAGGGTTCCATATGGCTAGGAGACCGAGTAATGGTGTAGTCAAACTATAACACCCTCAAGGTGAACTGCCGATGCATCTCAGGTCAAAGAACCAGACACACTACTGCAGCATCGAGTCAGTCATTGACGAGAAGGTAGACTCCCTAATGACTACTCGAGGTGGTCACGCTCAGTGCCCTCGTTCTCTAACGAGTACCTGTACTCTCGCTCCGGTGTCTCCACACCGTAGACTCAAGACTCATCTACTAAAGAGAAGCGATCGTACACCAACCTTCCGGATCAATCACCATCCTCGTGATGATCCTATGGTCGGGAGCTGTTTATGAGTTAATAATGATTATTCATGTCTTAAATTTTCAACTCTTGAAAATATGAATTATCATTACCATTAACTCAAAGGATGTATCACAGACACTAAATACACATGTGTGATAGAAAATAACCCATTTATTAATTATAGTCAAAATTACAATTTTGCCCCTAGAAGTGTATTACAAGTGTCAGCCAATTCTGGCTTCTAGGGCACATATATCTAACAATCTCCCACTTGTCCTAAAGCCAATTGGCTACAAGTCTAAGTCCCATCTTCTCAAGGTGGGCTTCGATCTTCTGCTGGCCCAACGGCTTTGTAAGTGGGTCTGCCACATTATCTGTGGAGTTGACTCTCTTGACCTCAACGTAACCTTTCTCAAGGTAATCGCGGATGAGATGATATCGCCGCTCAATGTGCTTGGACTTCTGGTGAGACCTCGGCTCCTTAGCAAGGGCTATGGCGCCATTGTTGTCGCAGTAAAGAGGAATGGCATCTGATGGCATTACTCCAATTTCTGCAGCAAACTTCTTGTACCAGAACGCTTCCTTTGCAGCCTCTGATGCAGCTATATATTCTGCTTCCATGGTGGAATCTGCTATCACAGTTTGCTTGGAACTCTTCCAGCTGACAGCTCCACCATTGCACACAAACAGACTTCCAGATGTCGACTTTCGATCATCTATATCGGACATGAAGTCCGAGTCTGTGTATCCCTGGACCAGGAGTTCTCCATTACCAAAGACCAACATCATATCCTTAGTTCTTCTCAAGTACTTAAGGATACATTTCACAGAAGTCCAGTGTTCTTCACCTGGATTTGACTGATATCTGCTTGTGACACTCACAGCATGGGCTATATCAGGTCGTGTACATAGCATGGCATACATGAGGCTCCCTATTGCAGAAGCATAAGGGATCTTGCTCATGCGTTCTATTTCCTCAGGTGTGCTGGGGCACATCTTCTTGGAAAGATGAATACCATGTCTGAAGGGTATTAATCCCCTCTTAGAGTTTTCCATACTAAACCTCTTTAGTACTTCCTCTATGTACATCTTCTGTGAAAGTCCTAGCATCCTATTCGGTCTATCCCTATAGACCTTAATTCCTAGAATAAAGGATGCTTCACCTAGGTCTTTCATGGAGAATTCCTTAGACAACCACATCTTGACTGATGTCAACATGGGAATATCATTCCCAATAAGGAGGATGTCATCCACGTACAATACGAGGAAGACAACAGCGCTCCCACTGACCCTTTTGAAAACACATGGTTCCTCTTCGTTTTTGATGAAACCAAACTTTTTGATCACATCATTGAAACGAGTGTTCCAGCTCCGAGATGCTTGCTTAAGTCCATATATGGACCTTTGCAGCTTGCAAACCTTGTGATCAGTATCACTGGATGTGAAACCTAGCGGCTGTTCCATATAGATATCTTCCTCAAGATATCCATTTAGGAATGCCGTTTTCACGTCCATTTGCCATATTTCATAATCGAAATAGGCTGCAACAGCAAGCAATGTGCGGATGGATTTTAGCATAGCCACTGGGGAAAAGGTATCCTGATAGTCAATGCCTTCACGTTGACTATAACCTTTTGCCACTAGTCTAGCCTTGAATGTCTCCACATTCCCATCTGCACCAATCTTTCTCTTGAAGATCCATTTACACCCAATAGGTACTATACCTTCTGGTGGATCTACCAAGGTCCAGACTTGGTTTGAGTGCATCGAGTCGATCTCTGACTTCATTGCCTCAAGCCATTTCTCGGAGTCGATATCTGATATCGCCTCGTTGTAGGTTTTGGGATCATCACCATGAGCACCATTACCTATGAGGAACATTTCCTCTACATCCTCTGAAATAATACCTAAGTATCTTTCAGGGGGACGGGAAACTCTTTCCGATCTACGAGGTGGAGGAGGTAGTGTTCTTATTGGCTCAACCTGATTTGGTTCCACTTGGTCCTTAGCTCTTTCTGCTTGTGAGACTTTCTCATCAAGCTTAATCTGCTTTCCAATGCCACTATCTTGAATAAACTATTTTTCAAGAAATATGGCATGTCGACTCACAATCACATTGTGGTCTTCTGGAATGTAGAAATAGTATCCTAATGACTCTTTAGGATATCCTATGAATCGAGCTCTAAAGGACCTAAACTCTAACTTGTCCGCTTGTTGTCTTTTGACATGAGCCGGACAACCCCAAATTCTGAGATGACTCAGACTTGGTTTCTTACCGTGCCATATCTCATACGGTGTGGTAGGAACGGTTTTAGAGGGAACCCTATTCAGTAGATAGATTGAAGTTAATAATGAATGTCCCCAAAGAAAATCTGGGAGGTCTGTGAAGCTCATCATGGATCGAACCATATCCAATAGAGTCCGATTTCTCCGTTCTGAAACCCCGTTGAGTTGAGGTGTTCCTGGTGGAGTCCATTGAGAGACTATGCCATTTTCCTTAAGATAGTCTAGGAATTCCCGGCTAAGGTATTCACCTCCTCGATCTGATCGAAGAACCTTAATGGGTTTTCCAGTTTGTTTTTCTACTTCATGTCTGAATTCTTTGAACTTTTCAAAAGCTTCAGACTTGTGTCTCATAAGATACACATACCCATACCTAGACAGATCATCGGTAAAGGTAATGAAGTAGACAAAATTGCCTCTAGCCGGCACATCAAATGGGCCGCACACATCAGTATGTACTAGGGCAAGGAGATCTGTGGCCCTCTCCCCATGTCCAACAAAAGGGAGTTTAGTCATTTTGCCTTGAAGACAAGATTCACAAGTTGGATATGACTCGGAAGTCAATGGACTCAATAGCCCATTTTTCTCCAATTTGTTGATCCTATCTTCTGCTATATGACCTAATCTCAGGTGCCATAGATATCTGTCGTTTGGACTATCCCTAGGTCGTTTGGCATTCACGTTTTGCTCGATAGTTAGAACAGGTACATCAATATGTAGCTGATAAAGACCATTAATAAGGAAACCATTTGCAATTTTATTTCTTTCATAAAGAATGTTACAATGGTCCTTAAAGAAGGTGATCACATAACCTTCTTGTGCTAAGCATGAAACAGAAATCAAATTCCTGCTAGCTGCAGGCACAATAATAACAGTCTTTCAAAACTAAGTCTAAACCAGATGGTAATCGAAGAGGGTATGTTCCCACGGCTACTGCAGCAACTCTTGCTCCATTACCGACGCGTAGGATCATGTCTCCATCCCTCAGCCTCCTGCTATCCTCAAGACCCTGCATAGAAGTGCATAGGATGAGCACTAGAACCAGAGTCAAGCACCCAACTGGATGCAGAAGAAACCGTAAGGTTAGACTCAATAACGAGCATACCTCCAGAAGGACCTTCCTTCTTGTTCTTTCAGGGTGGCCAGGTAAGTAGGGCAGTTCCGCTTCCAATGGCCGTCGCTGTTGCAATGGAAACACTTTCCTTTGCCATCGACCTTCTTCTTCGGTTCTGCCTTCTTCTTCTTTGATCCTTCTACCTTTTGCTTTTTCACAGACTTCTTTTTCTTTCCATAAGACTTTCTTTTGGAAGAAGTCCGTTCCATAGCAAGAACTGAGCCTTTAGAACCTTTCATAGAAAGCTCAGCGGTAACCAGCATATTCATCAACTCGGCCAAGGAATTTTGAAGTTTATGCATGTGGTAATTCATGATGAATTGCCCATATGCATCAGTCAAGGATTGCAGAATAATATCATTCTGCAAGTCCAAGTCCAACTTCACACCGAGCTTCTCAAGCTCTTCCATGTCCTTGATCATTGTCAGACAGTGATCTTGGACTGACTGCCCATCACGCATCTTAGCCTTAAAAAGTCGTTTCGTGACTTGATATTTGGCTGCGCGACTCTGTTCACCAAACATCTCCTGCAGGTGAGCCAACATTTGGCGAGCAGTCCCGATATCTTCATGTTGGCGCTGGAGCTCATCAGACATCGAGCCCAACATGTAGTATCTGGCCTTATTGTCTTCGTCAATCCATTTTTCCAGAGACGCTCTCTGTTCAGTGGATGGACGAGCTGGTAAGGTGGGAGGGTCCTGGTCCAAAACATGTGTTAACTTCTCTGAACCCAAAACAATTTTGTAGTTCCTGAGCCAATCTTTATAATTGGGTCCAGTCAGTCTATGTGTGTCTAGGATACGTGCCAGTGGGTTGGACGCAGACATTTTCCTGTAGAGAGTCAAAGATTCTAGTTAGATACTGTAATTTTGACTTGACCAATTTGTTTAGGGATTTTATTTTTAAACAAATTAGCTCCCACTATTTTCTCGGATCCCTACACTCCCTCTGTAGAGATGCGAAAATCTCCGCGATTGATGATTTCTAGTGGGTGGTGCGGTCTCACCAACTGACTCATCACCTCACCTAACAGTTATTGGTGATGGGTTAGCCAATGAGTGAACAACTCTTGTTCAATGATTCTCTAATCATGGTGCACCCAAACTTGGTCTCTAATTCATGAATCTCACCGTATCCGGAATATTGATCCACTCCTTAGTTAAGTCAGACCCACCATTTGCATAGACTGGGTTCCTAATTGGGTCTCTCACCGTATCCGGAATATTGAGCCCAACTCATCCTCCAGCCCATAGCATCCAATGCCTAATAGACATGGTTGCGTCTTCCCGGTGCAACTGAGCCACTGTATCCAGCCGAGAACAATCAACCCCGGGAAGGGCCCGCACATCTACAATGGTGGAAGACCTCGGACTTAATCTTTTCTTAGGGAGAATTGATTCAGGTCTCATTAAACTAGACTTGGCTTAGTCATAACAATTATGACTAACCTAGTGGCATGGGTCAGCTCGGATTATTGACCACCTCAGATCAGAACTGTGTCAACAGATATGGCCAGGTAAGTGAGACCGGTGGAAGGAATATGCCATTAACTCGTACAAGAACGCATTCAGGTCGAGTAGCTTCCAATTAAAAACCAGTCGGTCGTCTGTGCCAAACTTACCTTAGACACCAAATTGTTGAGTCAGAACCAATTGGGTTAGCCTACAATCCAGACTCTAACCTCTGAGCCTAATTAGGTCTTGCTTGATCGTGACTCGATCTTGACCCAGACTTAATCCTATTAGGCTGGTCAATTTAAGCATTGTTGATCCCATCTAACCAACTCTTGATTCGGTTTGATCAACCGCTTAGACCTAATTGAGCTACCCAAGCCCGAACCCAGTATTATGAATATGTCTTAGATCTGAAATTCTCAATTTTAGACCTAATTAATATTCCATAAACTTAATTCTTAATTAAGTTAGGGTTCATAAACAAAATATGCACAATAAATCCTAGGGTTTCAGGATCTAGGGTTTTGCAGAAAGTAAGTTTTGGGTTTCTGATTAAGGACGAACGCGCAGCACCCCTACACATCATAAGAACACCCCATCGAATGGGAAGAGAGGGCCTTTAAACCCTTCTTCGTTCTTATGACCGGACGGCCAAGGAGGAACGCCTTAATCAGGAACATTCAATAAACATTCAATACTACAAAACAGTTATAGATCTATATCATATATCTCATATACAAATTTAGATCTAACCATGGCATATTTTGCATACATCTCATGTATCATAATCATGCATGTTTTCAGATCTAAATTATCACATAATAATCTGAAAAATTAGATTTAAATTGATCTAATCAAAATAAATTCTAATCTAGACAATTATGTAGAACTATTCTACAACTAGTCTAGTCATGCATCTATCATATCTCATATGATATTTAAAATTAAATAATTTTTATTTGCTGTTTATCAGATGTTATTATAACACTTATAATATCAGAAAACAGTAAATAAGAAGATCTAAAATATGATTTAATCATATTAAATCAAAGACATGCAAAACTATTCTATAGAACTATTCTATTCTAGAACTAGTCATGCATATCTTCATGTTCTTAGATCCAAATCATTTAATTTTAATTTTTTCTGATTTCAGATCTGATCACATCTCATGTGACATCTGAAATCACGTTATTTTTAATTAAAATAAAATTAAAAATCAGATCTAAACTATTTTTAGAACCATGGCTCTGATACCACTTGAAGGGAAATCCTGATTTCCCTGACCAGGTTCGTTCAGATCTGATCAGATCAAGAGATATATTTCAAAAATTTTTCTCTTAGATCTGTATCAGATCAGGGATGCTTCAGATCTGATTCTTATTTATTTAATAAAAATTAAATGAAAAGGATAAATTAAATCACATTCAATTTACCTGAATAGGGTAATCCTATTACCCTGTTGATGATCCTGTTTGCAGCGGAAGGTTCTGGATCAAGCCACGCAAGCGCCTGGCCTCTACCGGTATCCACTCGGGCTGGATCTGGAGATCCTCTTCTTCTCTATCACGCCTCCAAAAATCAGATCTGGATCTGATCTGGAGGATCTTCAAAACTCCTTTTGAAGATCTGCAGTCGTTCTTCGCAGCAGCGCAGCCTTCTTGCTTTTGATCTCCTTTTCTTGATCTAAATCGCACCAATCCAAATCCAAAACACTTTTGGACGTGGAGAGCAAGGGGAGAATGAGAGTATGGCGTGGAGAAAGGGGAGAGAGGCAGCCTTGGGGCGTGGGAAGATTGCTTCTTGATTATTATTTTTTCACTTGGGCGCTGGGTCTCTTATATAGACTAAGCGTGATCCAAGTCATCTTCCTCCCAACCAATCACAACCCTTTGTGAAATCAGATCTAAATCTGATTGGTGGGATTAGAGTCCCCTGGATTCCTACTTGGAGAGTGCCTTGGACCAGTCAAACTGGATTCTTAGAAGAACTCTCATTGGAATCCTAAAGGGAGATGGAGTCCTTGTCCAACAAGGACTCCTAGGCGCCTCCTACTTGGGCTCACGCCACCCTTGGCGTGCGCCCTTCTCCTTGCCAGGTTCTGGCAGGGGGACAAGCCCCCACCAGCTCTCCAATAGGTGCATGACATGTGGTCAAAAGTCAAAGGGTGAATGGTCAACGTTTGACCAGTCAAAGGTAGACTTTTGACCAAAGTCAAAGAACAAGAAATGGCAGGTGACCAAAAATGGCAGGTAATGTCTTACAAATAAGACAACCTATTCTGACTTGGACAACCTCCAGTCAGACCATATGAAGGCCTCTGATTGAGCACAAACTCCTTTGGCTCAGACAGGACAACTTATTTATGATAGCAAAAGAAGAACGTTAGGTTCAATCGAGTGCTAGCACGATTTCCTTGAACCTAATTGAATCTCATTCAGATCAATTGAACTAGATTCAGTTCAATTGATGATCACCAGATTCAAACCCTTGTTTGTGTGACCCAGTTAGGTTCAGTTCTGTATGGTAATGGGATATGTCATGATCTCTATCATCGACATCATCGAAACTCCTTTCGATGGATCAGAACTCTTCTGATTCGAACAGCTAGAATGATCGATCATCTAAATCATTCTAATTGCTCCCAAAATCCACCAGTGACACCTAGCAGTATATGGTGGCAACCCATCAGAGCTGAATGCGAACCTCTTGGTGCAGCTACCTGTGTGATTCAGTTCTTCTATCTTGAGCCCCGATCAGATTAGGGTTAAGGTGAACTCGTCAAACCCTAGTCTCTGTCATATGATGTAATCATTCGATTCGAGTCCAATGTGAAAATCTAAATAGAAACTCTTTCTATTATTTCACTCTGCCATGGCCATGGGCTTCAGGACTTGATTCTCATGATCATCATAGGGCTACTCCTCTACCACCGAGGTAGATAGATCCCATCTTGATGCAATCCAGTTCCTACAATGAACATGTCATAGCCAACATACACCTCAGGGTTCCATATGGCTAGGAGACCGAGTAATGGTGTAGTCAAACTATAACACCCTCAAGGTGAACTGCCGATGCATCTCAGGTCAAAGAACCAGACACACTACTGCAGCATCGAGTCAGTCATTGACGAGAAGGTAGACTCCCTAATGACTACTCGAGGTGGTCACGCTCAGTGCCCTCGTTCTCTAACGAGTACCTGTACTCTCGCTCCGGTGTCTCCACACCGTAGACTCAAGACTCATCTACTAAAGAGAAGCGATCGTACACCAACCTTCCGGATCAATCACCATCCTC